>JBBPDJ010000026.1:5851479-5867051 GCA_037974625.1 Cucumis cinereus
AGTGTTACCAGGATAAGGTACCCAACTTTATCCTTATACTATAGACCCTTTAAGCTGTATCTCGAACATTGATCCCTGTATGTCTCCTCATACTATTCAATACTCATAAAACAGCTTAGGATGTTAGTTTATTGGATTTGGGTTAATTAGACAAAAATAATCCATTATTATTCATTGAAATTGACATAATAACTGTTTATTAATAACGGTCAACGATTTACATTTACTATCTACGAGTTTTAGGACATAAAACCCAACACATGCGTCCACCTTGGGGCCAGGACGCAAGGCATGCAACCAACCCAAATCGTCTATGATGTTTTGTGTGGCTATGGTGTTTCTAAGCTATCCTCGACATAGTTTGATATTTTTGGAGTTTCTAAACTATTTTTGGATATAAACTAAGTTCAAGGGGTTAATTAAGGATTAATTTCCTAATTATACAACAAGAAAAATTTGGACAAGTCTACAAGCCTGGAGGGTGTTAACTAAAAGTTGTGAGTGACAAAATGTTTCCAAAGCTTATTTTGAGCTGAGTTTAAAAGCATGATTTCTAAGTTTAAGAATTAAGCATGTTTTATTGAAATTCCTGATACTTAGCATGAACTTAACCAAAACATAATTTCTTTAGTTACTAAGATTTCAAGGATAAGATCTATACAAGAGTTTAAGTTGAGCATAAATTCATTATCTTGCTAAAGTTTAAAGCATGAGATCTAAGTAAGTTCTTATGACAAGCAACCTTTGCAAGCAAGTTCCTAAAAGCACGAGTTTCAAATGATTTTAAAGTTTTCTAAGTTAAATTTTCTAAAGCTAAGTATGCTTGTTTTTAGGGGTATTTGCAAGAGGGAAAAAATAAAAAATTCCCTGATGATTCATTGACTTCCAAACGAAATTTGATTACTATCTAATTTTCATTTAATATTTATTGTTATATGATTGTTGTCTTATCACTATATGATATACTAATTCTCAATGATATTGATTGTTACCTAATTGTTGTCTAATTATTGCATGATTGTCATCTGGTATTTGTCACACCCTCTCCTCAGCACTTACTCTCGTCTGAGAAAGAGTGTGAAACCCGTGAGTATCAATTCCCTTACGACATTTACCGACCAACTTAACTTGAAACTAACTCATCAAACTCCGAACAAACTGATATTTTAGAATAATGAACATAAAATCAAACTTCCAAACACACAACGAAAATTACATATAACATCGTACTTATGTATAATACTACTAAGAAGAGGTTTTTAAAAAGATCAAACACATAGACGAAGTTCTCACCAATCTTGAACCCCCAAACTAACAAAGTATGCATGAACTAACTATACAAGACTAAAACCAAAACATTAAGAGAACTAAACAACGTGGTAGACTAGCAGCTGTTGGTCAAGCTCTGAAATCACGATCGTTACCTGAGTGGAAAAGAAATCATTTTTGAAAGTGTAAGTTAGAAACTCAGAAATTGACTAGCTTAACAAATATATAAGTAAAAGCATGCTTATAAGTAAATTTTTCAGTTACCAAACTTAAAAAAGTAAATCTCATTTAATTAAACATAACTTTCATATCTTATTTCTCTAGTACTCATTTAACTACGTTGTAATAGAGCACGTCCAAAGAGGGCTAAGCACCCCAACATGTGGCCCAAAGTCCATTGCATACTGAAGTGGGTCCAAAAGACCTAGAAAATACTCATCATCTCTTCCGAGTACCTTTCATATGTATGTCCCTCGGTACTGGATCTCAACTAGTAACTCAAATTGCAAATATAGCAATTATAATGGTAACAATTTTAGCGATAATAATCGAGTATATGACAACATTATTAATTAATTGCAAATATAGCAAGAACTATCAACAATAGATTTCTATCACTCATTGACTCTTATGGTCTTCAGTGATATACCAATATTGGCAATATAGACTTCTATCATTGATAAACTCTAATAGATTTTGCTATATTTATATTTTTTTTAAAAAAATATTTCTATACATGCTAATACTTTGAATTTAATTATTATATTTGCAATTGTCCTCGTTGGAATGTCTTGAATTCGTTATGTGGAACTATGAATGACCTAGTACAGGGGTCTCGCAATATATAAACTCTCTAGCTTAGTAGAATCATATTGTACTCCGAAACATTCTCTCTAATAATATTTGTTCTTCCTCTATCCGTGGACGTAGCTAGCATACTGTTAGCGAACCACGTATATCTGTGTATCGATATTTACATTATTCGTATTTTTTTTGTAGTTTTCACAACGACCATTTTATTATTGGTATAGGAAAGGAAGATAAAAAGGGGTGGCAAAAAGAAAAGAGCTTATTAAGGAGACAAAAAGAAAGTCTTCGCAATCGAAAAAACGAGTTAAAAAGAGAAGCGAATGAGAATCTAAGAGAAAAAGCGAAATGTGTGTGGGGCAAAGGAATGAATGAGAAATGGTCGAAACGAAAGCATGAAAGAGTAATTTACATTGAAAAAAAAAAATTTAAAATAAAACTTTATGATTTAGACCACTAGTTAGGTTTAAAAGCACTTTTGGTTTTAGGTTGACTAAAATTAACACTTTAGTCTTTTTAAACTTTGGTTTTATAAAGATTAAGTCTTTATATTTTCAATTTCTTCACAATTTAGTCATTATTGTATGTAATGTTTAAAACATCGATATCGACAGAAATATCGAAATCTTAATTTTCTGAAAATGTTGATGAAAATACAAATAAATGTTCATTTTAATGGACATTTCTGAAAAAATTATAAAAACCAAAAAATTTCAAAAAATTAAATTTAAAATAGTAAATAAACATTTTTTTTTATTTTCAAATAAGTAAACATGTTTATGATTTATATGGAAAATTATAGTAAATAACACAATCAGAAAAATAATATGAAAATATAACACAACTTTAACTATTTGCAAATATAACAAATATTAACCGGTCAACTTGTAAAATTTTAAGAATTCTAAGTTTACCTGTCAATGCATGCACTTCCATCACTCATAGCAATTGATAGCACATTTCTCAAATGTAAAGATATCAATGATAGCAACTATCAATAATATTCATTTGATAGTAGCTATTAGTGATAGCAACTGATAGCAAATTTATTAAATTAAAAGTTATCGTTGATAGCAGCACCATTTATAGTAGCTAGCTATTAGCAATAGATAACACATTTTCAAATTGAAAGCTACCACTAATAACAACTATTGTTGATATTCATTGATAGTAAGTATCAGGGATAAGAGTTATCATCTTTTGTGTTAGGCGTGGGTATTTTAGTCTTTTAGCAATTTTTGTGTTATACATGCAATTATTTTATCTTTGTGCCATAGATTATATTACTTTTGGCTTAAATATCATTTATGCAACTGACCCTATTTGTATTAAATTTATATTAGTGGCATCCTAATGCAAATTTTTTGTGTTTCAAGAACTTTTATACGATATAATGAAAATATCGCTTCACCCCTCATATTGATACCGAACTTATGAAAACGTGAAAATATTGATAGAAATATTGACATATTGATGAAAATTTAAGGCTACATTTGTATGTTAAAATTTGTAAGGACTTAGCCTCTATCGTAGAAATTAGTGTTAATAATTAACAAGATTTCTTGCATAAAAAAACCGATAAGTTAATTAGAGACTCAGTAAATTTTTTAGAAAATCAATGTCTACATTATAAAATAATAAAAAGTTTATATATAACTTAAATAAATTTTTTTATGTCGAGGACTATTGAATCCCAGTTGAAATGTACTTTTATTATTATTATTATTGTTTTAAAAGAATTAAAAAAAGAAAGTGAAAATGGGAGTGGTTGTAATTGATTGATGAAAGTAAAATTGAATGGAAAAAACAATAAGTAAAGAGAAGTTGGGTTTGTTGATTAGTCAAAGATCCCCCATCTGGCATCTATCTTCCTTCCATACGCACATTTCGATAAAGATAGCCAACTGCCCAACAAATAACATAAATGCTTAATACTACACATAACAACTCATTTCAATCTTCAAACAAAACACCTCCATAACATCAAATAATTCAAAGGACAAGATGAAATTATATGATGAAAAAGTGGGGGGTAAAAGAACAGTGTGTGTGTGTGGGAAAAATTGACTGAAAAGTGAAAACTTAGGTAAGTGTGGGATGAGATTTTTTACTTTTTGTGATCTGAAAGTGAATTTTGTTAAGGTGATGGGGGAGGGCAATGTGGGGAATAATGAATGGTAATTGTATATCTTTTCTTTTTGTCTCCCTCTAAGATTTGAATTTGTTTGGATTTTGTAAAAAAAAGGTTCTAAGAGTCAAAAAAGAATGGATTGGATTTGGATCTTCATCTCTAATCATTGGGATTGCAATTTTGTAATGATTCCTCGTGGATATGAGACTTCAATCAATTCCTTTTTCTTCTACCCCTACACCACTCTTTCTCTCACCACCATAAATGCCTTTCATCTCTAATCATTGTGATTCCAATTTTCCTTTTTCTTATCAACTTCAAATTTCTATTTCACCACACAATAAATCCAACTATACTGATCTTTATACTTTAAATTAAGAATTTGCAAAAGTAAGTTACTAGGGATTATAATAAATCTATCCAACTCCATCATGACAATAATCAAATCCATTGCACTCAATCATAACAATAATCAAATCCATTGCATAACATGTTAATGCTGAGAAATTGGACCTGAAAAAATATGAGAAGGCCAATAAGAACAAGGCTTGAAAGGAAGTTGGCCAAGGTGACAATAAACCGAAGATGACCAACACGTGGGTCTAATTGGTTCGAAACTTCGAAAAGCTTATCTCATAGGCTAAAAGCTCATCCGACAACCTACACTATGACCAAATAGTGCTGAAGACTATCGATGAAATTCAAAGATAATTATTTAACGACGTATCAAAATATAGTATACAGTTAAGCATATATGAATAAAGGTTGCCACGTGACGAAAGGTTAGTGGTGTGTGAAAGAAGAAGATTTAGAAGCGGTGAAAGTAAAAAGGAAGTGTCCGTGATTATCTGCGTAGAGGAATGCCGTATCATGTTTCCGTGTCCACCCAAAGTGACGTCACACACCTCTTCAATCACGTGCTCTCTATCATACCACATGTGAGCACATTTATTTATGTTCCCCCACCTCATCCTTTCTTCTAATCTTTTTGACCCAACTCATCATGCCACGTGTATCTTGTGTATTCGTCTAATATACTTTTGTTTTCCTATTTTATATTGTGTCAAAATTATAATTCTAGTTAAATTAAAAAGGGGTGAAAATTAGGTTTTGATTTTAAAACATAGAATTTAGTTTTTATGGATCAAATAATCATAAATGGTTTGAATGGTAGAGACATCATCCTAAATAATTTTTATTGCTAAAACTATTTGCAATAGTTTTATTAAACACTGTAAACTAAATTCTAATTACGATAGAAATAATTAAAACTCCTACACAACACCACAATCCAACAGAAGTTCAACAATAAGCAAACTAGGCACCAAATTAAACCACATATCCGTAACACTAGGCCACGAGGCTTCGCGACCCTCCAACAGTACAGCTAATATAATACATCATACACTTTGACCCGCATCATCAATTAGTTTCCTCCTGCTTCAGACATACTGAACGCAAAGCCATGATCTAAACAAATTGAGAGGTGGCTAAAGTCAAGAGACAACCCTCAAAAGGTCTCCACACAAAGTGTTTAATTTCTCATGGGAAATGAGCTTTTCACATCGTATTGCACCAACTTCTGAGTCTATATATATTCATTACACAACATATCTTCACCATCGTAATTAAACAAAATTTTATACTCACTCTTAACCGATGTTTCATTTTAATAGTGTTGTGGGAAAAAAATAAAATTTGTATATATGTATACATGATAAATTAGTAGATTCTTAAATTTAAGTACAAACATACACTTTTACGATATGATAAATGAGCATCAACCTACATTATATTAATTAGATCTTATATAATTAATGGGCATCCCCGAATTTAATTTGGACAATTCAAATTCTTTAAAAATTATTTGATCCTTGTTTTACTATTAGTGAGCTAGCACGGAGACCAAATGGACCTACAAATTAGAAGTTCCAGTGATTCGAGATTAATTAATTAACCTATGTAATTATATTAATCAACATTACATTCATTACTATGATTATTTAATAAAGATTCACAGTTCCACCTTTTGCATTGTAAAATATTTCTATGTCCATTGATAAATTGTGTCAAGTAAGTCGATCCTTCACAAGTTTTCGTAATTACAGTTGGACAAAATTATCGTTTTACCCCTGGTATTACCTCATACTCTTTAAGTACCAATGATCCTCTAATGAATAATTTATTTATGGTTCAACCATATTTAATCAACATTATATTCATTAACTTTGGATACTCCCTAAAGACCCACACACTACAAGAAGCCACCTACAATGACACTTTTGAACAGTGAAAATGAGAGGGAAAAAAAAAGTGTCGTCTTTTTCCAAAATCGCGTTTTTGGCGGAAAATGACGAGAATTTTCGGATTTTAAAAATTTCGTGACGTTTTTTTCGCGTCACAAAAAGACGATGCAAAAAACCTGTTGTAATTTTCCATTAATTTTTTTACCATTAAAACAAAAAAAAACAAAAACCTCACGACCAATTCTTTTCTCACCTTTCGCTCGAAACCATTTCCTTCTTTTGCCCAACCCCTCAAGCTTCTCCGTGTTCATCGTCCGCTAGGCCCACCGTCGGAGTTCCACGCACTCTGACACAAAGCTTCAACATTTGGCGTCACTTCAACGCGTGAGTCAGTCTGGCTTTGTCTTCGCCAAGAACCACACAAAAGCTCTATTGTCGTGCAATATTAGAGGCCACAATCTATTCGTCCACTTCGGATTTCTTCGCTTTCTTTGTATTGCCCACACTCAATTCACCTTGGCAAACTAGGTAGGTAAATCTATTAAATGTTTGTGTCCAAAAAGCATATCCAACACTTTGCCTCATCACTTGGGTTACAATGTGTTTGATGAAAATGTCTCAATGAAACATTTTATTGCTTTTTCTTTGATTTTTGTTTGTTCCAATAGAAAATTGAACCTTTAACTATATTGTATAATTTTTTGTTTGTAACCCATGGATTTGAATTATATGATGTTTATGGAAATGATTGCACCTGGTAAAATATTGACATTTTTGTTATAATTTGTGCCATGTATAATACTAGTTTCGATTTTTTGAACTGTATTGACGTTTTGAGAATAGACACCCTATTTCTTGTCCAATTGCATTGAAGTATGAAGTGTGTCAAATTAGGCCTTGTTAGATTTTATTGTACTAATGTTAATTGCTATAGACACACTCTTTACTCGTTCAATGTATTTGTAGGAATTGTTTTCAACCAAGTTGTAAGTTTGTTTGTGGCAACATACTTTCTAAATTGTTACTTTTGTACTAAGGTTTAGGTCATGTCAATCCTGTTATTAAACTAGTATACTTATTAATTGAGTAAAAACTCTCATCTCCATCTTGATAACATTGAGCAAATTGGTTTGTCAATGCCTCACTATGTTTGGGTTGTTAGTTTAGTTTAAGGGACTGGTTGTAACTATGTTGTTGTAAACAGGTGTGTGAAACAACTATCTAAGGAGTATTTTTTACAGTGGACAAATCATGAATGATGGAGAATAGGATTTCTGGGGAGTATGAAGTAGGAGTTGAAACTTTTATTGAATTTGGTTTACGTAATGCCAACGGTTCCAATTTAATGCTTTAAAGAAGCATGTGGTTATTTTTTCTTTGATTTTTGTTTGTTCCAATTAGATAATCAACCTTGAACTAGATTCCATTATTTTTTATTCTTAAACTATGGAGTTGAAATATATTATGTTTGTTCTAACTAGTTAGCTTACAATGTGTTTGATGAAATGCCTCAATGAAGCATTTGGTTGATTTTTCTTTTATTTTTGTTTGTTCGAATTAGGAAATCGAGGTCAAGGAAGATTCCATGGCTGCGGGATGAAACTTTGAGAAAAAAGAGAAGGAAAAATGAATGGGGGGTTTTTTAACTTTTGATGATGTGTAGAGAAAAATGTCTCAAAGCATTTTCTAGTGTATAGTTGTTCTGTTTAATTAAATATTATATGTGTTTAGTATTAGGTTTTATTACTTTGACAAATGTTGTGCTTATTTCATAAATTTCATTTGATAATTAAAAATTGACTTAAACAATTTTAGTTGTTTTAGTTTTGATATACTTACAAACTTGAGTTGATAAGTTTGTTTATGGTTTATATTGAATTGTATTGTAATTGCATGATATTTATAGCAAATAAACTATATATATATATATATATATATATATATATAAACTTAAAACTTTAGTTTGTTGTAAAGTGTTGAATTAAATTGCATTAGTCTTTTATCTTTGCTTTGATAAGCTATACAAATTTGGGTTGACAAGTTCTTTATAGTTTGTTGATTAGTTTTGAACACATTTTGCTTCTTTTGACTAGTGTTATTAATGTACCAAAACTTCAATTGTTTGTTGTATAATACAGTAGTTCAAGTCTTATTAAACTTTATTTGAATACGTAATTTTTTTATGCTAGATTTTTATTTTATTTCATAGATTTTGTTTGTTGCAAGCTTGATGTGTAATGTTAAATTTTGATTCCCATGGAGTTAGGAAGAAAATAAGAAGATTGCATTAAATAGTTAGATAAGGTTTCTAGCATATACTTGTTGTTATGCAAAGTACTATTTATATTGTTGGAAAAGGTCGATAAAAATCACTTCATGCTTCCAATACTTTTTGTAGGAATTTTTGTTATGCAAACTACTTTTATAGAAATTTTGTTATGCAAAACTTTTGTATGAATTATTTATCTGACTTGGTACCTAAGTAACATTGAAGAAGTTTGCAAGTTTTCTTTTTAGTTTGTTTTGAGATTTAAATTGTCACTTTGAGTTACATGTTTTGCACTAGTAATTGAAGTAAAATTAAATTTCTCTCTTTTTTGGCTAGGGATAGAAGAACCTCAAGGTATGTTATCTTACATCATGTGTTCTTCGAGACGTAGAATGAAGTACTTTTGGTTTTTTGTTAACTTTTAGAAGTTCATTTACTCACATTTTATTGTAGGAATTTTTAAATAAAGACTTCTATGTTCTGATGGAACCAGTTTAATGGTGGTCAATAGGTATGTGTTACACTTTTCATGTTATTCTACTTTAGAAATGATTGAAAAGTGTGTATTTTGCGAATTGTGCAGAAGGGGTAGTTATGAGGATGACAATATTGTGATTCAGAATAAGGTAGTCCATAATATAGTTGGTGTCACACACATACAACTTCAGGTAGTTTTACAATTTTGCATAGTTTTCTTCATTATCTTCACTTCATGTTGTTCTACCAAGGAGTAGTTTACTACTTATTAGTAACTATCGCTTTATCATAGGTGATATATGATTGATATATGATACTTAAAATTTCTTACTTGTAAATGATATATGATACAAGACAGATTATAGTTTATTTCACTAAATACTTTCTTTTAATATTTCCTTAATGAGAAATAATTTAGGTTGGAGAATTTCTTATGCATATATTAGGAGTGGACTAGAGCAAACATTCATTATTGGTAAGATTCATTTCTTAGCAGCCAAGGAAGTTGAGTTTCTTGGACTACTTGAAGTAACAATATTGTTGGATCGAGGTGCATTCATGTTTCTATCTACTAATGGATTCATATTTCCATTTACTAATGTCAAGTTTGGTTTGTTGGGACCTGTTCATTGTGCTCATGCTGCATCTACTCTACGTTATTGTACTAAAATATTTTTGGTAATTTGATGTTAGTACATGGGCTCTCTTTTCACTATGATTGGTAAATGTTTATACTTGGTCTATTGATGGTTAAAGGTTTTCTAATTGGTTCTTGAATGTTTTCTCACCACATACCAAAGACTCTGCTAAAGCATTAGTGATAAGTATCATGTTGGTTTTGCCAGAGAATTCCTTCAAGGTATAGCATTCCCTTGCAAACAGTTGGTATCATATTTTCTTCAGCTCATAAGTTTCTTTTTTATTGTAAATTCTTCGATATTCTTGAAACTTTTGGATTATATAGGTCACATCTGGTTCTTATAACCATGCTTCTTTTGGATCATATGAGAATATGTGTAGATATACATTAGCTAAAGTGTGCACGCACAAATTGAAATAGATGACTTAAATAAAGTGTGTTAAGAGAAGTTGGTAAGTGAAAATATGTTTAAAGAGTGAATAAACTAAAACTGTTAGCGACTATGTGCAGGTATTTCACTGTTCTCTTTGGTGTTTCTAGGAGTCTTAATATTTGCTCTCAGGTTTGTTTTCTTTAACATTCATTTTCAACTTAACCAAATTCTTTGAAATTTACTTTATTCTATATGTGAATTGCTATGACTATCCTGCAGTTATGGTACTCATAGATTTGTTTGGAATATGATATAACGTTATATATAAAGTGTTGGATTGGACTAGAATATACGAACATAGTTTTTTACTTTTTTAAATTTTTTAGAAGTTGGTAAGGAAAAAGGTAGATTCTTGAGCAATGGAAGCCAAGTAGTAGACTTCAAAGTTGTGGAATGTTTGTTCAAGTGCTTTATGTTCCAAGTGTTTGAAGAATTCCCAAGTCACAATTTTTTTGTTTCAAGTAATTATATCAAGAAATGTGTAATTTATAAGGAACAAGGTATATTCTTGAGCAATTGAAGACAACAAGGTGAAGGTTTTATGGTTGTGGAATATTTGTCATTGTTCGTGTGTTAGTTTGTTATGCTAACTTTTATATATCTTCATTATATTGATGCATCTAAAACTAAATTTATATGTGTACTTGTGCCTCCTTCGGTAAAATTATAGATTCGTCATTGAATTAGAATTAGAAGTTTGAATAATATATTGTCACACTTATCCTCTACTTTAAATTACTCTTCTTCTCTCGTTTACCACATCTTGAGATTATTGCTCATTCAACGTGGAATTTTGTCATTTGAGATTGCTCATGGCAAGAATTTGTGGAGCTATGCTGAAGTAAATCAAGAATTCGGTATATTGTTCATTAAGGCCATGGCTAGGTTGGTATACAATATATGCTAGGTCCTTGCACTTCATCCCATGCATTTTATTTCTTTTTTTTTTTTTACATAGTAAAAAAATTCGAAAGTAATAACATTTTGGGATTGTTTTGGTAAGTTAGAAAGTATTTTTTCCGATTTAAATCATTTTAGACTAGATTACCTTGTTTTTGAATTGTCCCTAACACTTGAGAATTGTTGATTGTAGGTTCAAATAAATAAGAGTATTGTCCTTAATTTTAAAGTGAGATTTTTGACTTTATGACATTCTTTTGATAGTTTCAAGAATCTTTCAAATAGTTGGAGAGCAATTTATGACTTCTTCGCACTCATTCTAGCAAATAAATAAGTTTTTTTTTTTACATTTTGACATTCATTTTGTTGTTTATAAGCATTTTTTTTATATTTATGTTTATGCATTTTTCTAATGAATATGGTTGCTAGTAGGTGCTATGTTGGGTACCCTTGTATTTATGGTTGCTATTGATATAATGATTTGTTTGAGCATATCTAGCACCTCTTGTATTTTTCTTGTTAATTACGATAATTTTGTATCATTTAATTTGGTAAGGAACACTTTTAGTCCAAACCAACAATGCAACCTGGAAATAGGTCCTTCCATATGTTATATTTCTCTAACAATCAACTTCTATTTTTAGATTTGAATATTGGACTTCTTCAAAACACTTTTAAGCTCGATCTCAAGTAATTTTCGGTAAGTATAATAATTTAAGTTAAAAGTGGTTTGAGTTGAATTTATGTTGATAAGTTAATGTGCTTATGTGTTTATTTATAATTCTTATTTATTGATTGTGAATCGAATGTTACTTGCTTGGGTTCTAAAGTTTATTTATGCTTTCTCGATCAATGTGGTGAACCTTTTAATTTATTAGTGTTGCTATACTTTGCTCCTAAGATGAAGACTTCTTGTTTGTATGTTAGTTGTCTATAATGTTTTTCCTTTTTTTTTTGTTTATTTTTATACATTTTGCCAAATAAATTAGGTTGTTATTTGTATAGTCTCTCTATTTGACGAGCTTACTTTGCTTGAATTTTGATTGAGTTTTTGTTTATGTTTATACTTTGCTTGGGTTTTTGTTACTTCTCTCTGTTTAATGAGTTTTTTTTAGGGGCAACAAGAAAAATAGCAAAATATAAGGTTTCATTTTGAAAAACAGCAAAAAAGTTTTAAAATTATATAAATGGCAAATGAATTTTAAAATTATTAATTATGAATTAATGATTGACCTAAATACCCCTAACTAATTAAAACCACCTAAGATTCAAATCTTAACCTATTTCTATCATTCAAATCCTAACTATCAAATCTTAACTCTATTCCTAAACAACTATTATTAAAAAAATCTAGTAACTAATAAAGCTTAAATTAATCATCCTAAAAACCGTAAATCACCCAAATTATTATTAAATAATCTAGTAACTAATAAAACCTGAAAAATGTGTTTGACTAAACAAATACTTTGTATTTGCTAAAAAAAATATAACAAATACTTTGTATTTGCTAAAAAAAAATATAACAAATACTACAAGTATTTGTTTAAAAAAAATAACAAATATTTTGTATTTGCTAAAAAAATATATGCTTATCGACCAAACAACCTATTTGCATCCAAGTAAAAAATAGGGTGCATATCAATCAAACAAATATCTTGTATTTGTTAATAGAACACACACATACCTTGTATTTGTCCCCAACAACTTCTATCATTTTCTTCATCTTCTTCCTCATATTCCTTCACAAAGAATTAAATTGATCACATAGAATTGACTTGAAAGATGAAAAGAGTGGATTCCTCATATGCCCAATGAGCCATTATCGAATCCTAGCAACTGATGTTTGATCCGGAAGAGAATAGACAAAGGTTTGAAGGAAATAAAATGAACTACCAACCTATCGCTTATCCACACTGGGGATGGAAGGGTTGTAACCCTATCTTCCCCACACAGCCCTCTCCCACCATTCCCACTTCCAATTCCTAGCATCAGTATCTAAAGGCCCTGAAAATTCGAGCCCCTCTTGGTGGTCTCTCCCCTCCAAAACCCTAGACCTTATAGATCTTCTATTTCCCTGATAAAGCATCTCCCTATCATTCCCCTGACCTTCCATCGCCAAATTCTCAAGTGAATGCATTGAACTCTTTTCTTTCTGTGGACTTTCCGAGTTTTCAATGTCGTAATCCCGGTACCCCTCATCCATATCTTCGTCGGCGCTATACTTTTCATCTGCTTCCCCAGCTCTGCCGCCTTCGTCGTGCTTGGAGGATACCCAAGCACTCATCACATTCTTCTTCTCACTTCACTGTCATTTTCCTCTCTTGTCTAGTTATTCTTACTCCTCCTTCTGCTTTCCCTTTCTTACTCTCTCTCCCTGCTGAGGATGTTCTTTCTCCGGTGAGTTTTTATCTGGGTTTTCTTTATTTTTTTTCTATTTACAAAAAAGTTTAATTTATTGTTTTTTCTTATTGGATTTTATAGTTAGAGATATTTGGATTTCATTTTATAGTTGAGAAATATTTGGAGAGATTTGGAGAATATCTATATTTTGATATGTGAAGATTTTTTTCTTAAAAAAAAATATACATCCTAACTAAACAAATTTGTAGATCTTTTGTGAGGGTATTGCAGGTATATTGAAAACAAAAATGAACGTGGAAGGATTGGAATTGCTATTCTTCTTATTGTTTTATTTTTTGTTATATTTCCAATTGCAACTTTAAAAGTTGCTATCTAGTCAAATTTCCCTTTTTTTTATAAGTCTTGATTGAGTATCTTTTTCTCCTGTCTAAAAATAACTAGGAATTGTCAAAGTTGTGGTATGAGATGAAAGTAGTTGTTGACATGTGAAGTAGTTGTAAATAATAGTTGTACATGACCGAATTCGTGATTAATGTTTAATTTGTATCAATATTTCAGGTTTTCGACGGAACTCTAGAGCGTAGAAGCACTACACGATAGATATGTGAAGTTGTACTTTTTTTAAATTAAGTTTCCATTTATTTTATTGTATACGGTAAAGTAGTTATATACTAAGGACAAATATTTACTTCAAAATGTAAATTGACACTTCATTATGAATATACCGATTATTTTTCAATTTGATGATGACTTTCCTCACACTATTTTCTTAATAATGACAATTACAATTAATTGTCGTCAATAATTATTTCTTGTCAGGAAACAAAAAAGTAAAATATAGGCAATACATGATACTGAAAATCATGTTCTTACAATAAATTTAATGACACAAAAAATGTGTCTTCCTAAACCAATTTGTGACACAAATAAATTATTATCATTGCACATATATTGACATTAATTTAAAGTCACTGAACATAAAAGCGTGACGCAAATAATGTGTCGTGAATAGCATATAATTGATAGAAAATATCCAAATTGGACCTCAATGATGACACTTCTTTTTTGTCAACGACCAATTAAGAATGACACTTTTAAAATGACACGAAAGAGTAAACAACGACACAAAATAAGTGTCATGAATGGACAAACAATGACATTTTTTCCGGTGTCATTAAAACCTATCTATTGACAGTGGATACAAAGACGCAAAATATGTGTCACGAAATCTCTTTGTGACGCGTTGTTTTCGACGTTAAATAGCAGTTTTCTTGTAGTGACTGTTGGATTTTATGTCCTAAAACTCGTAGATAGTAAATGTAAATCGTTGACCGTTATTAATAAAGAGTAACTATTTCAATTTCAATGAATAGCAATTGATTATTTTTGTCTAATTAACTTAAATCCAATAAACTAACATCCTAAGCTGTTTTATGAGTCTTGAATAGTATGTGGAGACATATAGAAATCAATGTTCGATATACAACTTAAAGGGTCTATAGTATAAGGATAAGGTTGGGTACCTTATCCTGGTAACACTGTGGATAACACCCACTTTGTATTTGATACAAACACAATTATCTAATGTGTTGGTGTAGGTGACGCACGTGGGGGTATCCTATGCAATGAGTTTGCATAAGACTGGAACATAAAATAGTAACCACTAGATGTAACCCCGTTGATTAGTTAGGTTTCAATTTCAAATAGGATGACCTAGGCAACTTAGTCTTAATCCTGAGTGTATTATGAACTCTTGTTCACGGGGTATTGTCCTTTGATTTGTATGGGTGAGAATGACCTGTTTTCCAACTCAATAAGCCTACCATTTTGGGGACAAGACCGAGTGGAGAGCTGGAAACATAATCACACAAAATGGAATTCACTCCTTCCCGACTATAGGGTAAGTAGATGAGTGTTCCCTTAATTGGTGTCTCCGAGACTTGAACAAAGGGCCCTACCCTCTCTATGGCACAAGAGGAATTTCTGCTTATTGGTTGGACCATAAGCATGTTGTTCATTAGAGGAGCATTGGTATTTAA
>JBBPDJ010000026.1:5887635-5912695 GCA_037974625.1 Cucumis cinereus
CCATGGCTTTGACCCATTGGTCCTTATCTACATCATTCATTGCCTGTTTAAAGGACAATGGATCCTCGATGCCATCAATTATATCATCTATCTTAAGTGTATTTGTTGTCAATTGAGTTATAATCAGTTTGCTAGTGTATTCAGTTCATATTATATTCAAAGTTTTTCCCAACAACTTCATTTTACAACTCTACACCACGAACACTTACTACATCAACTCTGCTAATAACTCAACTCAATGCTCCAAATACCATGTGAATTATAACATCAGCATAAAACAAGAAAAACAAATTAGTTTATAGTTGAATGAAAAATTTTGAATAATCACAAGTTGCCACGTCATCACAACAAAAGCTCAAGTTCATTGTGAAAATAATAAAATTAGATTTGACCAAGTAATCAAAGTTGCTTAAGTTCAAAGTCCAACACAGTTCAAACAGAATAACGATGTCATTCAACTCGTCCTAGCAATCATAGATATTTGGCCAAATAAGATATTTGGCCCCAAGCCATGTAAGGCTCATAAAAACTCTATAAAATAGATGTCTTACCCCTTTATTTTAGAGGGTTGGAAGAAAAGGCTAAAGCTCTCGAGCTCTGAAGATTAAACCTTCAAAGCCCTTAAGATCTACAAAACATAACTCCTAAAGTTTTAAAAACTTGAGAGATTGAAGTTCTGAAGACCAGAAGATTGAAACTCTAAAGAATATAACTCCCTTCAGCTCTAAAGATCTGAAGAATATAACTCATCTCAAGCTCTGAATATCGAAAGAAGATAACTCTTTTCAAGCTTTGAAGATATCAAGAATATAACTTGAAATTTTGGAATGATGTTAGCTTTGAAGATATCAAGAATATAACTTGAAATTTTGGAATGATGTTCTTTCACACAGAATAACGATGTCATACAACTCGTCCTAGCAATCATAGAGACAAGAGAAAATCAATAAAAAGAAAGACATCACTAAAATACAAAAGTTGGTAACCCAGTTTGGTGATAGAACACCTACGTTTGGGGGCAGTGTGCCCCAAGAAAAACAATCCACTAATATATTCAAGTTAAGCGATTATAACGTTGTACTTATTTGTAATAATAAAGATTACAGTGAAAACTGTAGAGTCTAACTCATCTAGACATCTAGGCTTTTCCTAGATGTGAGACTTCTTCTCTTATACTAAGGCTCCCCTTAAGCATGTGTATATTAGTGACGTAGAACTTAAACTCCCCCTAAACTTGTGAGACTCCCTCTCATTTGAAGTTATATTTCTTTATTCTTCTTATGAACTCCTTTCACATGTAAACTTAGGCTCCTCCTAACCGTATGAGAACTTCCTTCTCACAAAACATACCTTAGGATTCCCTACGAATGAGAAAAATCCTCCTCGAATAATTTTGTTTTTAGCTCCCCCTAAAGCTGTGAACTGCTTCTTGAAAATGAGGCAATATTTGTAAGCTTTTATTCTAGTCTCCTTTTATTTATACAAATATTTCTTAAATTACAAAAATTTAGTTTGGAATACATTTTTAAATTCCCTAAAGGTTAAAATATTTCGATGAGAAATTTTAGAATCTAATATAGTTTGGTATAAGATTTGAAAAAAATTGATAACTGTTGAAAATAATTAAACTAAGAGTAAAGAGGAAAATTTAGTTTTATGATAAGAGACTTTTTTTTTGTCATTTCTCTTAATTGTTTTTAAAAAAAGAAGAAAATAGTTCTTCTTCTTCTTTGTTGGACGCGATCGACCCCCTCTCCCTCTCACTCACTGATCTCTCTCATCTTATCGTCATCATCTTTCTCTCACGCTAAGCCCAAGAAAGACCCAACCAACAAATGCCTGCCCAAAAGTCATCATCTCACCTAGTGAACGCTGCCCAAATCAAAGCCTCCGACTATTGCACCGCTTAACTTGTTGTTCAGCTCGCGCGCGTCGGTTCTAGAATTCTTCGAGTTGTCCTCCACACCATTGTTCGATTTTTTTTACGCTAAGCCGAATCTAAAGTTATCGTCCAACCCACATTGCCACCACACTTTCTTCGTCGATTTCTCTGATTCTAGTTGCCGATAGTTGAGTCCCAACGTTGAAGCTCTCTCTTATGTTGTGATTGGTCGCCGGTGAAGCTCCATCTATTCTGTTGGAGCTGTTGTGGGTAAGTTTTGGTGAGAAATGGTGGATTTTTTTGAAAATTTTGAATACCCACAAGCTTTTGGCTTAGATTAATTGATACTCGTTATGATTCGATGCTAGGATTTGATATGAACCGACCAAGCATCACATTATTAATTAGATTTTATTTAATAATTGTGATGTCAATATTTTTCCAGTTTTATCCTTTTTATGATGGATTAGGGTTTTTATTGGAAATGCTATTTAAGCCTTGCTATTAAGTTGTAAAAATAGTTTTTTTTGGCATATCAAATTTGGAGTGAGTTTTTCCTCTGTGTTGATTTCAGAGATTCATCACCAACTTTTGCTATTCTTGATTTAGGGTTGCATGCTTGAGCATTCAGGTAAGTTTGATCATCTTGCTTGTGGATTGTTCAAACTTTGAGTATTATCTCTTGGTCTTGGATCAAAAGGTAATCCAATTCTAATCATTTTATTTGAATTGTTGTCAAATTGATTTGGTTTTAGAATTTGATATTAGGGGTTCACCAATTAGGTTCCTAATTTTCAAATCCTAAGGTTTTCATATTAGGATTTAACTGTTGCCTAGTCGGCGAGGAGTGAATTTTAGGCATTTTTGGCACAAATTGGGTGAGAATCTAGGCTTTCTTAAGTGGGTCTTGAGTACCCATATAGTTTTGGTACTAATATGAATAACCCATGGTGTTTGATGCTAGATTCCAAATTTAGAAGGTCGTTTGGGTGTTGTCCATCGAAATTAAGGCTACGTTGATAAGTTTTTGGTAAGATTTTGGGTAAATTTAGTAAGTTTCGTAAATACACAATTAGTTTTGACATGAAATGATGTTACCATATTGTTTTGAATGAAAGATTGGAGACTTGGAGAACGCTGAAGCATTGGCACCACAGTTAGATCGTTTATGACAAGTTAGAGTAAGTTCTTAAGTTATTATCTCGTTAGTTTGATGTTAAGATTGTCAATGGATCTAAATCTCTTAAATTATTCATATTGGGTGTAAGAGCGTATTTAAATGATGGACCCATTAGATTTGACTCAAGTCTGGATACTCATTGTGTTAAGAGTTTAAATTTGAAGCATAAAGGTCAAAAGGTGGAATTTTAGCCTAAAGTAAGGCATCTGGGGAATAATTCAAAATCTAAATCTTGGAAGTGAGGAATTAAAGGCATTGAAACATAAAATAGCTTGAGTTGACATTATGAAGTATTTTGTGGATAGTTGTGTCATCTTGACATGTGAAGATAACTTAAAAACCTTAATCATTGCTTTTAGGTCTAGGTGAAGTGAGGAAAGCTTATAATCTTGAGAGATTGAGTTATTGACAATGAGTGGTTTATTTTCAAGTTGTTCATATAAAATCTATATGTGTTATTATATGATATGGCATGGAAACTACTTTGGCGTGAGCTTCTTTAGGACTATGTTTTTATTAATTGTTGACCGATGCATTTATTTTCCATGCTTTTATGAATGTATTTGGCCTGAATACCGAGCTATGCGATGTTTATTAAAAACGAGAGCGTTATTTTCCTAAAGGCTACGTGAATGTGTTTTTGTATTACCACCTATAGTTGTTAGGGGATTTTGGGGCTGAAAGAGGTCATGACCAGAGATTTGAGAACCTGAGCCTAGGTGAGGACATGGATGAAGATTGAAATTTTTGCTCCGGGCCTAGATTAACCCATGAAGGACGGCTCTATGTGCACATAGGACCACATGTATTGATGATGTGGATATGGTGCTCGAGTTGCCACTGTTGCAGGTGCTGAATATGCGTGAGCTCAATTTGGTCTCATGTTTTCTTTATGATATGGATCATGTGTGAGCTATTCTCGGTCGTGTATTCAGTGCGTTCTGCTATGGTTGACCAATGTATGGTACAAACTTGATGGTAAATGTGTGAGCTCAGTATGACTGCATGTTTCATCATTAACTTTGAACGTGTGTGATCTATTCTTGGCCACATCTCGCCATATTTTATTGTGTTTGTTTTGGATATGGATAAGTTTGAGAATTTTTAAACAGACATGTGACTATTTTATATTATACATTTAATAAACTTTAATCATGTCTTTAACTATCAAAACCATGTTTATATATTCATTATTGGAAGTATGTTTTACAATCCCATTTCTTTTATAAACTTGTCACTCACTAGGCATTAGCTCATGCTTTTCAATGTTTTCTTCCCTCCCAAGTGGCGATCAAGTTCCAGGTGTTAGCTGTGCATCTCGCCACTTGTTGTAGACATCATAGCAATGTATGTATATATAATTTTTTTTAGTGAATCATAAGGATAGTTTAGAAGTAGATGTCATTCTAAATATGTCATTTTGAGAAAACTGTTGTTGGTTGTAATCTTTATGTGGCTATTTTCAAGATTGTATTTAAATTATGATTTGGGACTCTGGATGATTTTGATGAGTGTGTGGTGAGACACACTCAGTGTTATTTTGAGTTTGAATAACATAAAAGTGTGGTTTCTCCTCTTTTCAGGTGTGGTTAGTTCGTTTTCAGGGGAGACTTTGTCGAAAGTCTTACAGAATTTTATTCAAACGTGTTTTACTAGTCTTCTACTTTTAAGAGAAATGTTTCAGAGAGTAAATTAATGTCTTGATCTAGGTTAGAGGGATAATCTGAAATGGGGTGTGACATTCTCAGTAAGAACAACATAATGAATTTTTCGCTACACTCAAAGAGAAAAGTCTATGCTTCATACACAACAAACTATTGGAAGTAATATGTCAAACTTTTGTTATCAAACACATAAAAAAAAATACACGACAACCCTAGAAAAGGAGGCTTGGATAGCTTAAATAGAACAACAGAACAAAGAAAAATATTCCCACAATAAATTGACAGAGTAACACAAAAGGAAAACATCTCAATAGGTATAATTTGTAGAATAATATAAACATGGAAAGAAATAGTATGTAGGATCAACAACTTCTAAGACAAGAACTCATTGAAATTCATTTTAAGACAATCCATTATCTGTCTAACAAGCAAACGCAAAGAATCTTAAACAAATACATTTAGCCAATACAAAGAACTAATATAACTCATCTCAAGCTTTGAAGATATGAAGAATATAACTTCTTTTAAGCTCTAAAGATCTAAAGAATATAGCTCTACTCAATCTCTAAAGGCTGGAACTTTGAAGCTCCAAAACTCTGAAGATACAGGGTTGAGGTCCAAAGATCTGAAGAACGCTACTCCCTCGTAATTTTGAAGATTGAAAAGTTGGAAGATTTAAGTTATGTGAATTCCAAAATGTTGAAGCTTTGATCTATCTCAAGATTACAACTTCATGTAGGTTAAGTACTTAGGAATGTAAATTCACTCAATATCAAGAAAAAGCTGCAAAACCCTCATGACAACTCAACATTATAAAACAAAACCCATTAAGTTGTCAAGACAAATCAACCAAACAAAACCCATTAAGTTGTCAAGACAAATCAACCTTGAGATTAAGCTATAAAGCCTAAAAGACAATTTTCTTTTCGAGAGAGAACCAAAGAATCAAATATTAGAAATTATACTCAGAATATTTAAATTAATACAAATACAAAGGTTAAAATCACGAATTTAATTTCTCCTCAATTCTCGTTGAACATTTAAAGCTCTAAAGACAAAACCTCCAAATCTTTGAAGATCTACAAAATATGACTCTTGAAGATCTAAGAACCTAGAAGATTAAAGTTCTAAAGACCAGAAGATTGAGCTCTGAAGAATATAGCTCATTTCAAGCTTTGAAGATTTGAAGAATGTAACCCATTTGAAGCTCTGAAGATCTGAATATTATAACTCATCCTAATCTCTGAAGATTTCGAGAATATGATTCCTCTTAAGTTCTGAAGATCTAAAGAATACAACTCCTTTCAATCTCTAAAGACGAAAACTCTTAAGTTCTAAAACTTTGGAGACCAAAACTTGGTGCAAGAAGTTGAAGACTTAGAATACTAAAGTTTTTTTTATTTCCAAAAATCTAAAGCTCTTATTGATATCAAGATTACAACTTCCTGAAGGTCGCGTGTTAGAGATTCTGAAACGTAGAAGATGGCAATGGTCTCACCCTCAACTTACTGATAACAATGACAATGTGTCTTTCAAGCCTGTGAAGGATTGGACTAAAGTTGAAAATGGGGTTGCTGTAGAAAGCTCTCGTCCTTTAAATGCTATTTTTAATGGTGTGGAAAAGAATACTTTCAGACTTATTAATACATGTGTGTCTGAAAAAGAGGCTTGGGATATTTTAAAGGTGGCGTATGAAGGAACCTCTAAAGTAAAAATGTCACGTTTGCAAATTTTAACTTCGAAATTTGAGTCTCTCAAGATGATGGAGGAAGAAACTATAGCTGACTTTAATGGTTGTATACAAGACATTATAAATAAGTGCTTTTCTCTTGGTGAAAAAATATCCGTAGAGAAGTTAGTTCGAAAGATCCTTCGTTCGTTACCAAAACGTTTAAATATCAAGGTAATAGCTATTGAGCAAGAAAATGATATCTCCATTATGAAGGTAGATGAGTTGTTTGGTTCTTTGTGTACGTTTGAATTAACATTTGATGAAAAATCTGATAAAAAGGGTAAAGGTTTAGCCTTGCAAATGATTTCCAATGAAGAAGCATACCAAAACAAAAGGAAAGATGGTGAAGAAAATCTTGTTGATTCCCCTTCTTCGTTAGCCAAGAAATTTAGTAAGGTTATGAAATGTTTGAACCAATGTTTCGATAATTATAACTCCCCGCATGTTAGAGACATCTGTAGCAACAACAACTTCAATATGTTGAAGAACTCTAGACCTGTAGAACAAGAGAATACAAACATGGAACGAATAATACTCAATATACGTGAGACATAAACTATAGATGCAAAGAATGCAAAGGATTTGGTCACTATAAAGCTGAATGTCCAAACTTCTGAAAAGACAAAGTAAAGAGTATTTAGTTACAGTGTCAGATGATGAATCAATAATAAGTAATGAATCTAATGATGAAATTTGTGCCTTGGTTGGTTGTGTTTCCTTAGGAGAACATGTGGAACTTGATACTCCAACCTTGGAGTTGAATGAAACATGTAGCGAGACATATCTTCATAATACACAGTTTGACAATTTGACAGTTGAAGAAATCTATGAAAAATGAAAAGAAGATCTTCTAGTTCTTCACCAACGGAAAGACAGAATTCAAATATTAATTGAGGATAATCATAGTTTGTTATCCATTATCTCAGAATTAAAAAAGGATTTGAAAGAAACTCGATCAAAACTTGACACTATCTCCAAATCAGTTAGTATGCTAAATTCAGGAACTGGAGATTTGAATAGAACACTGAGCTCTGAAAAACCTCAAAATGATAGAAGAGGTATTGGCTTTGATTGTGATAAAGGTAAGACCAAGGTAGTAAGTGATTTTCATACTTTTTTGTTCTTGCACAGAATGAAGTTATGCATATGGCCAATAATGCAGAGTCCTAAAAAAACTATATCTTTTCCATTATCAGTGGTATGAAAAGAAAGTGGATCTGCAGCTATTGTGGTAACCTAGACACATTTGTTCTTATTGTTTCCATCTTTTTAACAATAATGTGTATAATTCTCAATCTAAAGCAGTCACAGGGGAGAGATCAAGAAACTAGGGAATGAAGCATAAAAAAGAAAAGTTAGAATGTAGAATTAAAACCAACATCGCTCTTAGCAATGTTAAATGCAATGTTGCTCTCACTTTCATATCTCTATCATCTAAAGAAGATTAGTACTTTGACAGTGGTTGCTCTCACTTTCATATCTCTATCATCTAAAGAAGATTAGTACTTTGACAGTGGTTGCTCTCGACACATGACATGTAATCAAGCCTTCTTCTATGATCTTAAAGATTGCAATGCAGGCTATGTAACATTTGGAGATGGAGTAAAAGGACGAGTGTTAGGTAAGGGAGATATCATGAGATCAAATCTACCTTTCTAACGTGATGTCAGATTAGTAGAAGGCTTGGCTGCAAACCTGATCAGTATAAGTCAACTATGTGATCAAGGATACCAAGTCAACTTCTCAAAAGATAAGTGCTCAGTGGAAGATAAAAATACTGCTTCTATAATAACTGGTACTCGTCCATTTGATAATTGTTACAACTGGATTCTAGAGGATGAAAATGGTTTTTCAATCTGTTGAAAAGTGCAGAAGTGAATATTTGACACAAGAAGTTAGGCCATATCAGTCTACATGCAATCATAAAGGCCATTTATTAAAATGATTTTGATACTTTCTTTGCTGACAAAAATTATGTGCTCCTTGTTTTATTAAGTAATGATCATGTCATTTTCCAGTTGTTGACATCAGTGATGACTCTAGTGATACTGCGGGTGAAGTACTCCAATTTGAGAGGAATTAAGTCAGGACCTTAGATCCTAGATCAGACAATATAAACGTTATTGGCACCAAATGGGTGCTAAAAAACAAGACTGATGAGAGCTTATATAAAGGCATGATAGGCAGTCTACTTTGCTGTATAGCTAATTGTTCGGACTACTCCTATGTTGTTGAATATTGTGACGCAGAATGGACTGGATGCTCTAAGTATAGAAAAAGTACTTATGGTGGATGCTTCTTTCTGGAAAATAATCTCATTTCTTGGTTTAGTAAGAGACAAAACAGTGTGTCTTTGTCCACTACTAAAGCTGAGTATATTGCTGCTGGTAGTAGTTGTGGTCAACTACTGTGGATAAAACAAATGCTAAAACAATATGAAGTTGATCAAGAAGCTATGACTCTGTGTTGTGACAATATTAGTGTCATCAATGCTTTAAAGAATCCTGTTCAGCATAGTCAAACCAAGCACATTGACATTAGACATCACTTCTTACATGATCTTGTTGAAAGTAAAGTCATTACTCTCGAATACGTTAGAACTACAACTCAACTTGATGACATTTTAACAAAACCCCTAGATGCTGAAACATTTGAATTCTTCAGTGTAGGATTGGGCATTTGTAAGGTACCGTTATAGCAATTTTCTTGTATGCTTCACACATGTATTGACTTTGGACCGTTTTGGAATGATTTACAAAAGCTCATTTTGGATCTATTTTTTCCTACTACATTTATTGTCCGTTTATTCCTTATTGAGAGGTGGTTACAAAATTAAAATCACTCATCTTCCTACTTTGACGTCTCTACTTTAGACATTTGTTTGTGTTTGTTTTGGCTTTGTTTGAAGAAGAAATTCTAGTGGTGTGGTGTCTTGAGGTACAACATTTTCAGATTTGGTTTTTACTAGAAGAAATTCTAGCCAGTGGCTCTAATCTTCCTCCTAGACAGAATGCTCATGGTGTTAGAATGCGAGTGTCATCTTCTTCTTCCTTCAAGAAACGGAAGTCAGGATACCCTTGAGTATCTATGCCTCCCGCTGATCCTCTGAATGAATCAGTAAGGATTATTAGCAAAGGAAAACTTCAATATTTTAGACTTCTTATCTCAATGATGTTATTCTTGTGGAAAGCTTAATAGTAAATCTCATCAACATAAGTCAATTATGCAATCAGGGTTTCAATGTTAATTTCTCAAAAGAAAGATGTCTAGTGACTGATAGTGAAAAGTCTCTCATCATGATAGTTATGATGGTCAAGATGGGGATGTGGGTGAAGATATTTCATAGTTGAATGTTTGTGCCAATGTATCAGTTTTGGAAAAGGACGGTATTGATTATGTTATCAATAAAACATTGTGAAGAAGTCGACTATTTTAAAATATTGTTCTTTCATGGTACTGCATGAGAGGATTCAGGCTTCTGATTGACTTTATTTGGTTTGACGAGGGCTTAATTGTTGCTGACTTTGGTTGTTTTTGTAAGTTAAACAAAAATGGGAGAATGAAGAAGGCTTTTGTTGGTTATTGGTTTGTCTGCCAACTTGCGGGTTGCTCGCGCTTAGTTTGGATTGCTTCCGCTATCAAAACCATTGGCTTGTTGTATGGTTAGTGTTAATATGGTTTCTCTTTGATTTGTTTTTTTTTTTGCCTTAAAAATAGCCAAAGGAAGAAGTATTACTACATTGAGCATCATGTTGAACAACATGTCAAAGGTATTGGCAATAACATTGGAAGTGTCTGACAGCAACATCAACAATATATTCTTTCCATATATGAAAGATTATTTGCAGATTCATGGAGGACTTACTCTCTTGCATATCTTCAGCCTTCATGCTTTTGTGACTCTTCGAATATCTCTGAGGGTTTCTTGTACTGTGGAAGTTTAGTGTGTTTCGACTTCAGTGATCGTCTCAGGTTCATCATGGTTTCCTCTAGAAGAGGAACGTATCAGTCTCATCAAGTAAAGAATTCACTGAAACCTTAAGCTAGTTCAGACGTCCCTGCTTCTCAGACCAACACTCATGGATTCCGCATGCGAGGTCCATCTTTTTCTTCATTCAAGTGCTGAAAGCATCTCCTTATGTTTTGTCTCCTATTGGTACTTTCTCATCTGCAAGTTCTCTATTGTACCATCTGAGGTTAATCTTGTTGGCGGCTTGATTTCTGATGATGCTCACTTAGTTGAGCCGAATGTTATTGACACAAGATCTACTGAGTTTGCATTTATTTCAAAGGGCTCACGTCCCAGATATTATTTATTTTATGCGCGCTCCATGTGATGAGGATGACAGTCTTTCTGGTGACATTCAGACTCCTGAAAGTCGCTTGCTACTTCCTCCTGCACTGAGGAATAGAATACTTCATGTTTTTCCTTCTGAGTCTCGTTCGTTGACTGAATCTGCATGATTACTGACAAGAGGTCTATCTTGGACTCCTTGGTTATTACCCTGTAGAGTTTATTGCTATCTCAAGTTGAAGCTTCCACTTCTCACATACCTTCTACTAACGATTGACTTCTTTTGACAACCAAGGAGCAAAAAATAATGATGATGTGTGTTGGTTTGTTGGTTGTCGTGGCTTGGCACTTGGAGAGTATCATTGTTGGTTGTTTGATTATGATGTGTGTAAATGATTTTGAGTTTTTTTTTTGGTGACTGGATAAATAAATCTGCTATGAACTCTTTTGGCCTTTCCAAAAATGCTTCTGTTGTGATTGTGCTCTCCGACTCTTCTACTATTGGATGTGGCTTGATTGGTGTATGGTTGCTGAAAAGAAATGGTGTCGGCCAAAGGAGAAGTTTGTTAGTATTGGTTGGTTAGACAATTTCTTTTCACGATTTATCTTAGCATATTATTTGAGAATCGTTGATTTTTTTATTTCAAGATATTCAACATATTTGGCTGATTATTTTATTTGAAGATATTCAAAATATTCGAAATATTTGAAAAATAGTTGAGATAGATGCCTATATTTGAGAATATTTTTTATTATTTTATTTGAAGATATTTACAATATTTGAAAAGAGGTTGAGTTATATATATTCACCATTTTGCTCGTTGAGAGACGGTTGATAAATGGAAAAAAAATAAAAGAGACCTACGACGGCTGGACCAAGTGCAAAGGAATGTATAATGTTCAAGCTTTGATACTTTCGTTGATAATTTATGTGAAGAGCTCTGTAGAGTATACTATTGCATATTTAGTTATCGACCTTGTAAAGAACAAAGGTGGCAAGAGTTATATAAGTTAGGGGGAGCCTAACCATTCCCATATCTCAAGTATTCTTTTAGTGGAAGCCTATAAGAAAACATAGAGGTATGTTGAAGACACGATTGTTGCGTTCCTTCTGTAACATGTCTTGAAAAGAATGTTGCAGTACACGTTGATGAATCAAGTATTATTGACTTTATGAAGAACATTCATGACAAGAGTTATAAGAGTTAGGAGGAGCCTAGCCTATTTAATATCTTGAGAATTGTTTCCAGGGGAGCTTGAAAACTTGAGATGTGAAGATAAACTGTAAACATTTGATTTTAGGGGGATCTTAAAATCTTTCTTGTGTGAACTTTTGAGATATGGTTGATGCAAGTTAGTTTATCATTGTATAAGTTGTGAACTTATAGAGCTATTGTTAGTAAATTAATGTTCTTAATTGGGCATCTAGCCCTCCAGATGGAGGTGGAATTCACCGAACTGGGTTACCAAGTTCTTGGTGTTCTTATTTTACTGCGCTTTAAGTTATCGTCTGTGTTATTAGCTTTGGTTCTGATTAAACATATTTAGGTGAATATAAGCTGTTTTTTCACACATCATTCGGAGCTTTCAAAAAAAATCCCTTGTCAAAAAGAAAAGTACAAAGAAAACAAGTTATTTTAAAGGATTAGAGATTAAAGAAACAAGAATCAATCGAAAATAAAATTTGAATGAAACATACAAAAACGAAGCCAAGACCGAACCTTCATTTTCTTTCTTTTCTTTTGCTCAACTGAAGAATTTGGAGACTAAAAAGATGAAACAAGAAGTAGAAAAAGATTTATTGAGACAAATTTTGAAAGATAGTGAAAATTGAATGGATATTGCATTTTTTAAATACAGACAACGTTAGGACTGAATTGGAAAATTGCTTTTTCGATATATATATATATATATATCATATTTATTTTAAGTGATTAATAATTAATTATTTATTTTTACTAATTTGTCTTGGGGGTATTATTTTTGAAAAATTAATAGTTTGTGTGAATAGGTATTGTAAGAAACGGAATGTGAGTCAATTTAATTTTGTCCAAATTTATAGAAATACTCATTTTTGTTGGATTTGTTTTCATATATCAGATTAATTACTCTTTTTTTTTAAAAAAAAATTTTGGTAAGCTAATTATTAGTCTTTTAGAACAATTGCTTATAAACTAATTAAGACTAGACTAAGTGGTACAGTGAATTTAGAGTGCTAAGTTTGGGAAGTTTTTGATAAGAACAATAGTGGTTTGAGGTGCATGTTTTAGGAAGTCTTGGGTAGATTTAGAAATATAGCCTTGATTTTGCCTAATAACTAACCGGGAAAAATTGCAAAATCACACATAAAGTATGATGTTAGTTACAATTAGACTCTCAAACTTTCAATTGTTAAAATGAGGCCTCCTAAACTTGGACTCTTAGTTAAGTTTACAATCGTCATAAAAATTGGACATACAAATGATAAAAGTCGAACTCTTTAACTTATACAAATATTACAATTTATACAACAATTATTTATGTTTTAATGTTCAGTTTGACCCAATTTTAACATTTATAGAACTTGGAGGGTTTAAAATTGAAAGTTTAAGGGTCTAATTGCAACTAATATTATACTTCAAAGGTGCCGTTTTTGCAATTTACCCTAATTAAGTTTGGAATTAGAAAAATGGGAAAGTGAATTTCAAGATTATTAAATAGTAATTATCAAAGGAAAAAAGTACTATAGGATAAAAACTAAACATTCTAAAAGAATAAAAATTTGTATAGCAAAAATTCCTACAAAAGGTCTTGGAGGCATGAAATGGCTTTTTGAAACAAAATTATAAGGTACCAACCAAAACTCTTTCCATTTTCAGCCAAAGTCAACATCAAAATCTTGTATAGAAGACCATATGTGTATCAAATCTGACAAATAAAGAAGTAAAATATGTAAGCATAAGAGGATAGAGAATTCAACAAAACAAATCAAAGTCACTCAAGCATATAGCAAAATAAAACTCATCAAGAAAACAAAACGAAGGGCAAGAACATTATAATTCCATACTGAAGGGACCGTCGAACCACTATTCTAAATATAATGAGGAAGATGGGGGAGGAGGGGGGCAAGTTGGACAACCATATTCTACAACAACATACCAAAATCATGATCGACGATTAAAGTTCAAGAAATTTCATCAACATATGAATAACTTCAAACTAAACTAAACAAAACTAAAAAAGATAAGCATAAAACTAAAAAAAGGAAACAAAACCACTATCCTAAACATAATCAGGAAAAACGGGAGGGGATGCCAAAATCAAAAGCACCAAACTCATCAAGAAAACAATACCTTGAGCAACAACATTATATCATATTCCATAATAAAGCTATCCAAGATACGATGGGGGGGGGGGGGGGGAGGGATACAAAAAGCAACCGAGGGGAGGGATATAAAAAGCAACCATATTATGTATAACAAACACACCGAAAGCATGCTTCAAATTTGAAATTCAAAGAAACCCATAACTTTGACCTCTAAATGGAACATAACAAAATGTTCCAAAACTCGTGAAGAAAAACATAACTAAGCTCGTCAAGAAAACAACACCTTAGAGCAACAACATATATCATATTTCATACTAAAACTATCCAAAACACAACGAGGAATAGAGTGGATGGGGGAATCAAAAGAGAAATCATATTCGATAACAAACACAACAAGAACCTGCTTCAAATTTGAAATTCAAAGAAACTAAGTCATTATTCCATACTAATGCTATCCAAAACACCATGATAAGCCTTGACACGCCGATTTTCAATCTCTTGTATGTAAAGCTCCTTTTTTATTTTCAAGTTAGCTAAATTCTCACGAGCTTCAACTGTGTCTTTAGTTTTCCCATCGATGTTCAATATCGTCCTACCAAGTTCAAATGTTTTTTTCATTATGCATCATGTTGGTTTATGACGTAGTTTAAGATTTTGCCAATAAGAAAGATGAAAAAAATGCTTCTATTGTCCAATTATGCTCACTAATTGTCCTTTTTCGTTTAATATCACGTCTTGTAGGATTCTTGCTCAACATAAGAAACCTTATTCTATTAAATTGATTTGTCATATCTTGTCTAGATCAAATATTTGGAGCTGCTCGCATTTCTTGTTTTCCATCATGTTGCCTACTTTTATGCCATGTATGTGTTAAAGGTAGATATCGACAATGCTCTACATAACAGATAAATCACCATAAGCTGGAAAATCATTTATTGTCTACTATAGTACATCACAAAGTTGGATAAAAGGAGCACTGAAACTATCACATATTTAAATGTCATTCACCCATAACTCATTTAACTTATATATCAGTGGTTGTAGGTAAATATCAATTTCTTTACTAGGAGACCTTGGACCGGCGATGAGTCGAGATGGAAAAGTGAATGGTTCTTTCATACACTCCAAGAGAACAAGTTGTATCGAATGTGCATAATTGGCCACATGTTATATGATGTGTTCATATTTATAAATGGATTAAATTCGTTAGACAAAAGAACTAATATGACATTTCGAGCATCCAAAGCAAAACAAGGATATTAGTCATCGAAATATTTCCAACCCTTAGCATGATCAGGATATCAAAGTATGCCTTCAGTTTTACACCTCTTATCTTTGTGCGATCTCATATCCTCTACAGTATGTTTTGAAAGAAACAATCTTTGCAATCTGCCTTTAATGGAAAACATATGAACACTTTATGTGGAATTTGGCTTCCCCTTTCTATCATTCGACTTGTATCTAGACTCTCCACAATGCGAACAATTGTCAAGTGATGTATATTCTTTCCAAAATAAAACTCAACCAAATTTACACACGTGAATTGATTCATATCTCATCCCTAGATCATGTAGTCTTTTTTTATCCTCATAGTATGAGACAATTAGCTTCACACCATTTGAAAAGACTTCGTTTAATAATTCAAGCAACATATCAAATGACTTATCACTTCAACGATTAAGCACTTTAATGTGCATAAGTTTCACTAAACAATTAAACGAAGTGTACTTTACATATCCCGAATATAACTCCATTTCGACTTGAGAAACATTCCATTTATTCTATCTTACTCATCTTGCTGATTTGAATATCTTGTAGTTCTTCAAACATTGGTCCATGCAAATTAGGAATCATCTATAACATATCATCATCCACAGTATCTGGACTCTAATGTTTACTCTAAGATTTACTTCAATTTCTATACTTTCAACTAATTGGAAAATGTTGAACCTAGAAATCTTGAATTAGATCTAAAAAATGAAGAAAAATTAATAGTGCCTCTGATAGGACCATAGAAGTACTATGTTTTCTAGGTTAAAATACTCGAATTCAGGTAAATGCATTAAACCTTTGTTTTGTAGACAATATTCATTAAGAGAAGCAAATAAGTCAAAAGGTTAAAAAACGACTCAGTTCTTAGCAAAAGAGCACAAAATGGTAAAGTGTAGCCTTAGGTGCCGCGACGCTTGCCTTTGTGCAAAAACCCAAGAGCACCCTAAAAGCCAAGTGCCACAACGCCCTATCGAAGCGTCGTAGCGCTTAAAGTAGTTAATGGCCAGGCGCCGCTGTGTCCATTGAAGCATCGCACTCTTTGAAGTTTGATGGAAAAATTCAGTGCGCCTCAGCATGCATTTTTACCTAAAATGTGAATATTTAAGCCATTTCCCCTCATGTTTGCCATAATTCTCGTAACCATTTCATTAGATCACTTCATAGTTGGAAAATTCTCTCAAAATTCTCAATAAAATGCTCTCCATTTTCTTTCACGATTTCTTCGATGTTCATTATAACTCTTGAGGCTTTCCAAAAGAAGATGAAGAACTAAGAGGTAATGCTTGGGAATGGGACTTTCGTTTTAGCTTTCTTGAGAAAAACATGTGTTAATTGTTGAATGTTTACAATCTCGAATTGAATTCCATTCTTAATTTTGTATGAGTTTCTTGTTTGAGTGAATTGATCACTCATTTGCACTTCAACTGCTCTTTAATTTTTAATAGCGCTAAGCATAATATTTGGATTAAGTTGGAACAATTAGTCAATTTTGATTTGATTCTAGCATTTCTCTTCGAATCTCTTCTTGTATTTACTAATTAGAGCTTAATCAAATAATCATTCTTGATATAAAAGTCTTTCTTTCTTTTGAATATCACCACGAAAAACCTTAGATCTTTATGCAAATTTATTTGAATGCATAGAAATTGCTTAGATGAAAGTGTATTCAATAGATTTAGTATTCTTAAACTAATTAGCTATGGATCGTGATCATTTGCAATTTTTAATTTCATTCCATGATAGAAAGTTGAACTAAAATATCCTATTGTCATTCTTAAACAATTGAGAGTTAATTCTTGTTTCTTTAGTGTTCTAATTCCCAATATATTTCCAATAAAAATATCCTTTACATTTTATTGTCATTTGTTACACAAACCCCCTCCCCCATTTTACATCAAGTTCTTGAATTTGATCTTTAATTGAAACTTTGAAAAGTATAAGTTGGGTATTTATAAAGAAATCTTTGTTTGGTGTGAGAGTTGACCAACGACGCTTCTTAATAGCACTAAAAATCTCCATGGAATGTCCATCAGCTATAAGTCGGGGGCATGCCATATTTATACAAATGGCGTTCTACAGTTTGAACGAGGACATCTTGTTCTTCATTATTCGTCTAAATAGTTCGTTACAACACCGTTATAATATTCACTAGACGATTCCATCTATTAAATTTATCCAACTTCGATCTATAACAAGTATAACTTAAAGCGCCTAAGTTAGAAATCGAAGTGTTAGAATCAAAATTTTATGTAAATTGAAAAATACCACACAAAAGTTACTCATAGTATTCATGAGTGTTGAGAGTCGAGTTTGAAAAAGAGTTACATGTTTTTGGCTTCTAATGAATTGTCAAACTCCCATAGAAAAACAATAATGAGAAAAGAATTCCATCTCTAGTGTTTTGGAATGTTTGTAACTTTGTGATAGTGGAAGCCTTTGATTGTGTTTTATGATAACGAGCATAATCTTGGTTGTCTTGTTTTTTAAGTTTTTGTTCTTGTGTAAACTAGCTCGCCGGTTTATCCAATTCTCATTCACTATCTAATCCAATTACAAGTTATACAACTGAATTATTGAAACCAACTTGTATAATTCCTTACTAATTGATTAATCTTATTTGATCAAGGTGATAATGAAAAACAACATCCTCCACGCCTCCTTCCTAGATTTACTTGGTTACAATCTGATTGTTTGCCAGATGACTGAAATTCCTTTCTCGACATTGATTAAACAAAGTTTGATGGTTTTTTTTCAATCAAAACAGTAAATGCTATCATAATATTAAAGAGGAAAGTTTGCCAAAGCCCTACAACTAATGTATCAAGATTGCACATGTGCATTCTATTGAGTTTTGTTGGGTTGAATGTGTGTGGATTATATTTCTGTGTTGTGTGTTAAAATTGTTATATGTTACAAGTTTTTCTAACCTAGTCCAAGTGAAAACTCAATCAGGTACCTGGTAAGTCCAGGGTCAAACACAAGGAATTTGTTATTTATCTAATGAATTTCTTATTATTCTTCAGTATAAGAAAATTAACAAATAAAGGAATTAAGTTAATCTAGACATTATACTAAGCTAATCTAATCTAGTCTACCCAATTGGTATGCGATGGACAAAGAAGGATGGAAATACGTTGGTTAACCTCAAAAAGTAATGCAGGTGTTTGTGTTATGGAAATTATATGATGAATGAGGTTAAAAAGCTATTCTCCAATCCTTTTTACAAACAAGGATTGTATTCCTACACTCAGTATTAATTAAGACAAGATGCCTTTTGGCGCATGAATGCCACAAATATTCTATTTCTTGATATAAATGATGCACTGACAATGCAGTAGGTTTATGCTGATTTCTAAGTTACTCCTTATCTTTGCTTACTGTGGTCTAAGTTACTCACTCTTTCGAGCAGTTCACTACTTTTACTTGAAAGTACCCTTTCGATGCGTTCAAGTTTATTACGTGGTAAGGATAAGACAAAATGAACAAATTACCATGCTTATTTACAGATTAATTCCTAACTTCCTAACCCGTTAGTGACTTCAACTACTCTTAATAAACATGAAAATCAAAGACATGAATGTGATGAAACATTGAGTAATCATATTGATTATGTAAATTTGTTAAAATGATTGAACTACCAAATACAAATACTCGAAATGCAGAAAATAAACAAAATACAGAATTAATGTAACTGTAATTCATAATTTTTTGCTTCCTAGAGTATGACTTCTGCAAAGCTTTCGACTATGGAATGAATGGATAATGGAGATGGAAGGTAAATCTGGACAGAATTTTGGGCTCTGATGTGTTAGAACTGCTCTATGATATTCTAAATATATCTGATGATCTCTCGAATGACCTATCTATATTCTTCTGAGACTCGTCGTCCACTAAGCATGTCCCGTGTTCTCTAACCGTGATTTCTATGCTTAGTGGATCTTAGACATGTTCCAGAAGTCTTGCATCGCATTGGATCTTCGATGCAATTTGCTACGTGATGTTGTTTGTATTCTTAACGTCTCTTGAAAGTCTCGCTATGCTTCAAGTGATGTCTTCCTTTATCAATTCTTCTTAGCATTGTTATTGATTAGGTGTTGAGAATTCTTCAAGTAATTTGATAAATCTTTTGTAAAACTCCTACGATAAACAACACCAAGAGATCACAGTTTCCAACTAACACCACATTGTAAACAGAGAACACATTGTTGGCACAAAGTATAATTTTTAAGTGTATTTAATGCGTTTTCTATCTGTTTCTCTTAATAATCTTAAATAAAGGTAGCATAATAATGGTTATTTCGACCAATTATCAACTTTAAATTTGCATAAGAAAAGGAAAAAGATATTTTGCAAACAACAGCACAATAACACAAACAACCATTATGTTCTTGACAAGAGAAAACGTTAAAGGTGTGTACAAATACAAGCTCACCTTCAATTTCTTGGTGACTTTCTTTGGATTGGTTGGAGCAGAGACATAGAACAGTGGAATCGTCAGCGTCGAGAGCTGTCTGCGTGTGGTGGTCGATGTTCGCGTGGGAGCAGGGCGTGGGAGCTATCCACGTGTGGCCAGGGTGTTCATGTGCGACCAAGGTAGGTGTTAAGAGCAGGGATTCACCAGTGTTTGCAACTGTCGTGGGTATTCGAGTGGAGTAGGCTATTCATGTGAAGTCAGAGAAGGAAAAGGATTTCGCGAGAGTGAATGTTTTTTTTTTCGCTTTATTTTTATGTGGTATAATAAGGGGAAGGAAAATTCAGGTGGGAAAAGGTGGTCATATTTTTAGTAACATCTTAGTGTGTTGTTAAAAGTTTGTTGCTAAAAGTAGTTAATATTTAGTGTCACTGATCGTTATGTTACAAATGCTTTTAGTAACACGATTTAAAAATGCGTTGCTAAGAACTGACCTTTCAACACTAAAACCTTGTCACTTAAAATTCATTTTCTTCAGTGCATTGAGCTCCAAGGTCATTATTGCATGTTTCAACCAATAAAAATAAAAAACAAAAAAATAAACCTTTTGTTGTGAAAAATGAAGCACAACGGGAACACTCATATCGAAAAAAATAATATTAAAATAAATAATAAATAAATAAAATAAAATAAACCAAAATAAGAAAATAGGAAAATAGAAATTCAATGATTTTCTCCACTTTGTCCAAAAAGTTTGGAATTCAACCAATTTTTGTGTGTCTAATAAATGCCACCAAAAGTCACTATTTATAGGCAATTTGGCATGCATGAGGTGGCTTACATGGACACTAACCATGAGAGAATAGATGACACATGGTTAACATATGTGTTAATGGAGAAATGCCTCATGGCATTTTGGACACTAAACATTATAAAGGTAAATCTATATTATTTGTAATATTTATAATATTCCCCATTAGATGTCCATTACATATATGAAATATGCCTCATTAAAACCTTACTAGGGAAAAATCCAATGGGAAAAAAATCGTAGTGAAGGAAAAAGAGTACATATTTCATATAACTTAGACACTTACATATATACAATTTACTCCCCCTCATAGAAACATCACGTGAGATCTTTGACTCGCCGCATTCCAATGTTGTGTGCCAACTTTTCAAAAGCTGCAATCGGTAATGATTTTGTAAATAAGTCTGCCAGATTGTCATTTGAACAAATTTGTTGTGCTGTGATGTCGCCATTTTCTTCAAGATCATGAGTGTAGAAAAGCTTTGATGAAATATGCTTTGTTCTATCACCTTTAATATAACCTCCTTTTATTTGAGCTATACATTCCGTGTTGTCTTCGTATAGTGTCGTTGGAATATTTTCAGTAGAAAACAAGTCGCATGTTCCACGAATGTGCTGAGTCATTGATCTTAGCCATATACATTCTCGACTCGCCTCGTGTAATGCAAGAATTTCAGTATGATTTGAGGAAGTGACTGTTATGGTCTGTTTTATTGATCACCAAGATATAACACTTCCTCAACATGTGAATAAATAACCTGTTTGAGATCTAGCTTTATGTGGATCAGATAAATTGTAACATCCCAATCTAAAAGGTAATTTGTAATTTTTTTTATTTATTATCATATTAAATGTTGGTCATTTTTAAATTTTGGGTTGTTTGTATTGGATTTAAATTTGAGAGAAATTGTTGGATTTATTATTGTGTGGTTCTTGTTTTATTTATGGTTGGAGAAAAGAAAAAGTGGTTTTAAAGAAGAGAGAGGAAATTGGAATTAAAGGAGGAAAGAGAAGGGGGATTTATTTAGGAGAGAGGATTTTGGATTTATTTTTGGAAGAAAAGAAAAAGAAAAGGAAATAAAATAATACATTATATTATTGTTATTTCTTTTCATTCTTTTAATTAGTGAGAAATTAGGGTTTTGTATCTTCTTCATCTTCACCATCAAAACCCTAGCTGCAGCCCTCACGCCGCCGTCGTTGCCCTCACGCTGCCGCCGCACCTCTATTTTTTTCTCCATCACCGTGCGCCGCCAGACCGAGTCGTTTCCTGCCCAGCCGCACTGTATGTCTCCTTCCCACGCAAAGCCGCGTCACAGTCGCAAAGGTGCGCCTTCCATCCCCATCTTCGTCGTCGAGCCGAGGAAGTCGCACACCAAGTCGCTCGCGCCGTCCGTTTTAAACCCGCCCTTGAAGCCACATCTTCACTAGCTCGGATTCGCAAGCCGCGATGCCATCTCCGAACCGAGCCACCTCGCACGTTTGTGCCCAGATCTCGTCAGACGCCGTCGCACAGCCCTGCGCCAAGCCGCAATCCAAGCCACGCCGTTCGCGAGCCGATCTCCACCTGTGCTACCCAGATCTGTCAGCTACACCGTCGGACCCCACCCAGCCACCCATGCGTGCTGGATCTACCTCCCACGAGCCGAGTCGAGCCGAGCCGAGCTTCTGAGGTTTCTGTCGCTTCCTGTCTCTGCTGCCACTACTCTTTGTTGGTGAGTTTGGAAGTGGTTGTTGTTGGTTAAAATCAATTAATATTTCTTTTGGGAAGAAAGTATTAATTAAAGTTCCTATGTGTTTAGGGTCGATTGGAGGCTAGTTCGATTTAGGAATCTTTGTAATTTGAGATAAGAATTACTTTTACCGAATCTGGGCCTTTAGCGTATAAGGTGTGTAAGAGTATTTCTGTGCTTGCTTTAGGGTGTTGGCTTCAGGTTTATCTTGTTTATAAACCTGTATGGATTATGCATGATTGTTTAACCGTTTACCTGTGTTATCTGCTGCATGAGATATGTTTGGCTATTGTGGTCACAATACTTGTACTGTATTTAATTGGATACGGTTTCTGTTAATTTACCTAATGATTTTGTACTTGGTGGAAAACGATAGGTCAGTTTTCAAGTCGTACGGCGACTTGATTCTGACTAGCCAGTGACCAGCCTGTGTGGCGTATCGTCGACTAGCTTGTGTGGCGTATTGTCGACCAGCCTATGTGGCACATCGTCACTGAAGGTCGTGAAGGGGGTCTGTATGAGGCCTGTTCCGACGTTCGTTCTGAGGGCAAGCCCATGTGGCGATTAGCTGTGATAGGGTCGTGAAGGGGGTCTGTACGAGGCCTATTTCGACATATTTGTCAGTACTCAACCACCCGACTGTGTGTCGTAAAGTACAAGCCACTAGGAAAAGTTAACGTTCACCCAGTAGAGTCTGTAGTGGTTTTTCTTACTGGGTATTTTTATACTCATTCATTTCTATGCTTTATTTCAGGCAAAGGTAAGAATGGACCGGCGAGGAGCAAGTAAAACCAGTGATCGTATCAGGAGGGACTAGGAGACCTATTTGCTTCCGCGTACGGTTATTTGGCATTGTTTTCTTTAAGAGTAAAATTTTTGTTGGATTTATTTGTAATGATTTTGGTTTAGAAAACTATTGTAGGGATCCCGTCTAGGTTCTTTTCTTATCTTTTTCATTATTTGATTGATTAAACGTTTGAAAACCCTTTATTATTTTATTTGGATTAAATTAAAGTATTTGTTTTGTTTTGTCTTCATCTTTTAAAATGGATTTAATGATTTTACTTAAGTAACGACCTTGGGTTAAGGTTGAAAACCCGGGGCATTACATAAATATTCTGAATCTGCAAAACAAACTAAGTCAAAATTTGATTTATTTGAATAAAACAAACTCATATTGATGGTTCCTCGGAGATAACGAAGTATATGTTTAATTCCATTCCAATGTCTTTTTGTTGGAGAAAAACTGTATCTAGCCAATAAATTTACTGAAAATGCAATATCTGGTGTTGTATTATTAGCATGATACATAAGTGCACCAATTGAACTAAAATATGGTACTTCTGGACCAAGAAGTTCTTCATTATCATCTCGAGGTCGAAATATATCTTTCTTCACATCTAGTGAACGAACTTGCATTAAAATGTTTAATGGATGTGCTTTATCCACATAAAATCTTTTCAAAACTTTTTCTTTATAAGTTGATTGATGAACAAATATTCCATCTGATAAATGTTCAATTTGCAAGCCAAGACAATATTTTGACGCTAACCCTTTTCTTCAGACTCGTCAAACTCGTCGGCTTCATACTTGACGCTAACCCTTTTCTTCTTCATTCGCATTCTTCTCGTTCGGCCGTGCAAAGTAACCCGTCGCCTTCCTTCTTTCGGTCGTCGCCTTCGTCAACATTTAACCCACGCACAAATTCGACCGACGACTTCCTTCATTTGTCGTCGGCTTTCTTCGTTTGGTCGTCGCCTTCGTCAACGTTTAACCCGTGCACAAATTTGGCCGTCACCTTCCTTCTTCGTTCCCGTCATCATTCTTCGTTCTTCGTCGCCATTCATAGGTATGTTTCCATTTCCATTTTCAAACCCTCAATCTTCTCTTCAAATGGGGATTTGATACCCTAATGTTAGGGCTTTCATTTTCTTTTCAAATTCAAGTTAATTGGTCGAATGAAACTCATCTGTTGTTGTGTTTGAGTAAATTTTGAAGTATTTCGATTAAGGTTATATCAGCATTAACATGTCTTGAACCGTTTCGAACTCGTTTTTGAAATAGCATGTGTTAGATTTTTTTTGAAATAGCATGTGTTAGATTAGTTCATAACCTGAGGAAACATTCTGCTGTAGTTTGGATTGAGGACCAATGACTAAAATAATGACTAAAATAATGAAATATTTTTTGAAAGAAAAGTGAGAAAAATAATGAAACATTCTGCTGTAGTTTGTATTATTTAGTCTCCTATAGAAGTGATTCATAAATTTGCTTATAACTTTGCTTTGATGTTTTCCATTTCTTTTATGAAAGCATCCCATTTTCAAACTACCTTTTTCTACACATTAATTCTGGGCAAACCAATTTTGGAATAACACCCTCTTCCTATATGAGGATGAATTCCTTACTTTTTCCCCTTTTTTTTAGTGAAATAAGTGGTTAAATATCTGACCTTGACAGATGCATCTATCCATTATTATTGATTGACAATAAATGTAAAGCTATACAAGCTACACACTAAATACCAAAGCTTACCATTGTTGAAACAACTTGAGCAAATAATCAAACACTACTGATTGATTAAGAAATTGATTTTCCAAAAGAATAAATTCCATTTCCAACTTCTTTTCGGTCTCAGGTTGGTTCCCATTGCATTTCTCACTACATTTCACAAAATTTTCACACATATTTCAGTGTAGCAAAACTACATTTGCAGCTTCAGCAAAAAAGTGATTAACAAAATAAAGACATCCATCTCATCTCTTCTCACCTCA
>JBBPDJ010000026.1:5918585-5946504 GCA_037974625.1 Cucumis cinereus
TGAAAATTATTTAAAATACATCATAATTATTAAATAAATCCTAATTAATAATTTGATGCTTGTGTGGATCATATCATAACCTAGTTTGATAGAATCAGTTAAGTGGATATTTGTTGAAAAAATGATATAAATATAATCCAATATGTTCATGTGTTTTTTTTAAATTGTAGTTATAATTTTATATTATAACTGTATATGTTGATGACGTAAATATAATTGGAACTTTTGAAGAGGGGTATATGAAAATAAAATATCTTAAGAAAGAAATTTAGATGAAAGATCTTGGAAAAACAAAATTTTGTCTTAGCTTCCATATTGAGAATTTAGAATATGAGATATTTGTTCATCAGTCAGCTTATACAAGAAAAGTTTGTTCACTAGATGTAAAGAAAGATATATTTCGACATCAAGATGATAATATAAAACTTCATGGTCTTGAAGTACCATTTTTCTTGGTGCACTTATGTATCTTTCTAATAATATAATATCAAATACTGTATTTTTCAGTAAATTTATTAGCTAAATATGGTTTTCTCCACAAAAAAAAAAAAAAAATGCATTGCATGGAGTTAAGAATATCGTCTTGTTATCTTTGAGGAACGATTGATATAGGTTTATTTTATTCAAACGAATCACATTTTGATCTAGTTGGTTATGCAAATTTTGGATATTTATTTGATTTACACAAAACTAGATCTCAAACAGGTTTTCTGTTCATATGTGAATGAACAATTATATCATGACTACCAATGAAACAGACCATAAGAGCTTTGCTTCCTCAAATCATGTTGAAAGCTTTGCAATTCACGAGGCTAGTAGGGAATGTGTATGGTTAAGATAAAAAAATCAACACATTTGTGGAACATATGATTTGTCTTCCAATAGAAATATTCCTACAATATTATACAAACATAACACAACATGTATAGCCCAAATCCAAAAAGGATATACTAAAAGAGATAGAACAAAGAATCTTTTACCAAAACTTTTATACACTCATGATCTCGAAGAAAACGACGATATTACTGTACATCAAATTTGTTTGAATGATAACTTAATTGGCTGACTTAATTACAAAGTCATAAGCTAACGCAACCTTACAAAGATTAGTGCACAACATTGGAATGCGCTTACCCAAAGATTTCAAAGTGATGCTTCGATGGGGGACATTATATTGTATTCTTTTGAAATTATTAGATTATATGAAATATGTATTATATTTGATACACTATAGGATTTTGTTTTTGTCTCATTAAGTTTTTTCCAAGTAAGGTTTTAACCAGACATATTTCATATATTTAATTAATGGAGATCTAAAGAAAAGTATTATAGATTTACAAAAAATAAATATCCAAAAGTTTAGTGTCTTGTCTTTATGTGCCCCCCATATTCCATGTGTATCAGTGCATATTGGCCATATGTTTTATAACTATACATGTTTAGTGTCAAAATGTGTCCTATCCTAATTTCTAAATTTCTTATAAACAGTGATATTTGGTGGACGTTGAAGATAAATGATATTGATGAAAATTTTGGTAGAAAAAAAAGAATGGAATGCAAAAAATGTAATATATGTATAGTGTGTTTGTGAGGAGAGGAGAGATGTAGGGTAGAATAAGTATTTAATTAATATAGAAGAAGAAGAATATTGTATGAGCTTCAAAATCTGTGAAGCCATGCAAGAAAGAAGAAGACCTAAGGTGGATGAATTTGTCATTTTCAACTCTACTATTCCATTTTCTTTTCTTAAATCACCCAAAAACAGATGCATGCATTTATATTTCAATATATATATTATGCACTCCACTGCCTGCAGCCGCTTTAGTTGTTAAATTGCGGCTCTGGTACTCAACACATCCCAATTCTAATTACTCTCAAAATTAATAAACATTTAAAATAAAATATCACATCTCCATCAAAATATTGATTTGGATTAATTTCTTTCAAAATTAAATTTAAATAAATAAATAAATATTTTATTTTTTCAAATTAAAATCTAGTTTTGGATGAACTACAAAATGCATATATAAAAAATATGAAATACAAGCTGTTTTAATTGAGTATTTTATTTTCAGATCTCAAATATTGTTTGTTTGTTTGTTATTTATTTATAAATTTTATTAATTTAATGAATTGGGTTTGGTGGTCTGTCCTTAGAGGGAGCCGTATTTTACTGTTCAAAAATTCAGGCGGCACAGTACATAGAATATTCATCCATGATCCATTGCACTTACCACTTGGAGGTACTTGTAAGCGTGTCACTACTTCATTGGACCTTCATTCTTCTACGTCACCTAACCCTAGTCCCTTCTCCACCACGTTTTCCTTGACAACCAAGATTACAAACATTAGGACACCACAAGTAACAACGGGAGACTTATCATTATTATTCACTAGACATCTTTCTTTTGAGAAATTAACATTGTGATCCTGATTGCATAACTAACTCATGCTAATGATATTTACTGTTAAGCCTTCCACAAGAATTACATCATTGAGAGAAGGAAGTTCAGGATATTGAAGTTTTCCTTTGCCATTAATTATTCCTTTACCGCCATCACTATATATAACATGTTCATAATCACATGGTTTTAAGTTGGTTAGAAAATTCTTTTCTTCTGTCATATGCATGGAGCAACCATTATCAAAGTATCCATCTTCTTTAGAGGTTGAGTGAACGAAAGTAAAAGCAACATGGTAACATACATTACTTTGATAAGTGTTGTCCTTGATACTCCATTCAAGCTTTGACTTTCTATACTCCTTTAACTGAACTTTGGATCTCACACTAGAAGTTGTTTTATGAGATGGTTCAGAAGCATCTCTGTTCATATTGATGTTCAAGACGACCTGGTGGATGATGTTAATGTAAGGACTGAAAGACTCGAATTCCATATTTGAAAGTGTGTGATTGCTTTGCCTTAATTTTCTTATGAGAAAATTATACATAATGCTAAAAATCTATGATTAAGCATGCTTTAAAGTTTAAATAATAGGGAGAAGAACTACATACCTTTGAAGAAATTCTTCTTGTATCTTCCTCGGTCTTGAATAATTCAGCATGATCAATACTTAGTTTCGAGATCGAACACTACTAACAAAGCCTTCTCTGTTATTCTCTTGGCACAAGGTGGATTGTGGGATCCTTGAGTTAAATTTAGGAGAAAATAATTTTGTTTTTTACAAAAAACGAAGTAAAAGAAGAAATGATTCTTTTTCTCTTTCGAGGGCATAGAGAGAATTCCTTTAGAAAAACACTGAATTTTTTTCAGTGAGATCTATATCTCTTTGTACAGGAACTACCCTAAACCCTACGATTGTAGGGGAGTTAGTTCAATTAAATTTTAAATAATAAATTTAATTTATATATTAATTAAATCTAATTCAATTAATATTCACATTAAATATCGAGACATTTTCAAATATAGCATAATGAACCAAAATATTTATAAAATATATATAAAAAATATACAATATATTCTCCTAAATAATTTGAACACTTCAAATTCTTTCAACACTTAAGTCCTTGTATAATCCATTATAAGCTAACAGAGGGACGTAAGTACAGTTATAAGCTTCAATGACACAAACTTAATTAATTAAATTTTTTAATTCAATTAATCAACATTCATTAACTATGAGACATTCCACTAAAGACTCATAACTGTATACTTATGAACTGTAGAATAATTACATCCATTGATTTAACCATATTCTGTAAGTCAATCATTCATAGGTTATTCGTAACTTCAACTGAGTCAAACTACCGTTTTACCCTTATAGTTATTTCTTGTTCTTAAGTATCACTAATCCTTTAATGAACAATTTGTTTATGGTTATATCATAAACAAAGCCCTTTTGGGCCAATGAGAGGGTGAAGCTTCATTGTTCAAGTCTTGAAATCAGTTTAAGGAAACAACCTATCTACTTTCCCTAAAGGTAGAAATGAGTGACTTCCTTCTTGTGATGTTATGTTTCCAACTTCTCACTTGGTATTGTTCCCAAGATGGTAGGCATATTGAGTCGACAACAGAGGCCACTCTTATCCAAACAAGTCAGAGAACAATTCTCACCAGCAGGAGTTCATAACTCACTCAGAATTTGAGTTACAAGGTTATCGATGAAATATTTATCTCCACAGTCAACTGCGTTATGACTAGAGATTTCATATTTTGTAGTTTGGTCTCATATAATCTCATTGTACAAGATGCTCCCACTCACATGTTTTCACATGAACGATTTGGATCAAATCGTTTGTAACATTTACAAAGTAGGCCGTATCCATAGAGTTAATAGGATAAGACACCTAATCTTATTCATATACTATAAATAATTCTGGTTATTACTTAAACACGATCCTCTAATATGTCGATCATATACTGTTCAAGTTTTATGTATTAACCTTGAATTTTAGTTTATTGGATTTTATATGCAAAATAAATAACATTTATTTATGAAATAAAAATTTATTTATATTTGAATTTTTTTTACATAATTACAAACTACGAGATTTAGACAAAAATCCCAATAGGAGACTGGTTTACTTAAGGCAGTAGACTACGAAGTAGCACTATTGGACCCGTTATTTAACCCAATCATGGAGGAATGTCAACATGAAGGTCCAATAAAAAAGGATAACTACCAAATCCCGACGAGCATTTCTCCAACTGTTGATGAAGGCGCCCATCAGATTGTTTCGGTCCAGGTGACCGACAAGGAAGAGCCCTCTAGTTAAACCACAAACACTCGTGGAGACCAATGAAATCGTAAAAGAACAACCATTTAGTTTGAGAAGTCATTTTAATTTGAATGCTGCAACTTAATCTTAAGTTGCGAATGATATCATTGAAACGAGCACACCGACCGTAGATGCACCAATTGCTGATGATAATGACAATTAGGTACTTATAATATTACATTCATACACTCGCTCTACTAACTTATTTATTATTTCTTGAGTTATTATTTGGGGAATAATTCAAATTTTTTCTTAAAGTAAAAGTAGAAAAAAAATACAAAAGATAGTAGAAAAACCTAAACATGAATTAAATAACATGTCTTTCAGTACATGTTAGACTCAAACTAAAATAATGTACATCATCGACCATAAACTTATTATAACCTAGAGACTATTTTAGTTTACACTCAAAATACAAACCATTATAATTCAAACTATTTCACTATACACTCCAAATACAAACTATTATAAATCAAGCTAAAATAATCTACATTTTAAACACAGATTACCATAACTCACAAACTAGAATAACCTACTCAATCAGTCCCTAAACCTTTATTTTCTTTTCCTTATGTTTTCTTTCCTATCAAAAGCCTTTTCTCTATCTCTTGTAGGTAATTCCCTCACACCTTTTTTTACTCAAACAACTTACATATGTTTCCTCCCATGTATTGTTGAACTACTGTAAAGGTTTGTCTCTCTCCAAATTTATGGTTTTCTTACCGCTACATACATACATACGTATATATATATATATTAAATAAGTCAAAGTTTCTAAAGTTTTCTTTATCTTTATTTTTTTAAAAAAACATGTTTTTGTTTTTAACTTCTCCAATTTGGTCACAATAGGAAGAGAGGGTTGGTCATGTTACTTCTGTATATTAAATTAAATGGACTCTTTTTTCTTTGGTAGGAATAAATTAAGTTGAGGAAAAAGTTGAACATTTCTCATCTCATACCTTAGAGGAGGTATTACATATAAATATATATTAATTTAAGTACAATTGTATAAAAAGTATTTAAGTTGTACCTAAATTTAAAACATTTGTAACGCATTCTTATAGCAGTTGAAGGGTTTCATCTTCACGTCTCTACGTTACACCTTTCTAAATAGTTATTTTAAATGTGTACGATTGAAATTTTTTTTGTTTACTTCTTTTAATCTTAATTTTTTTTTTCTTTATAAAAAAATTATTACATTAGATACTTTTCATTTGTTTTTTTTAATGCAAACAATTGTCAAAATTTGGTGGGAGATTCAAAAAGTCATGTCATGAGATTATGTTATACAAAGTTAAAAGTTTAGCTCACAAATTTGTATTTATATATAGTTTACTTTAAAAATATCTAATAAATACATAAAATCTTAACCAATGTGTATAATACGTAGTATTGAACAAATTAATGTATCCGTTAACTACAAAATTGAAAACAAGGTTGAATTAGCCCTAATAAATATTTTGTGAAATATATTAGATACAAAATTAAGAAATAAAAATATTGATCTACAATAATGTATGTATAATAAAATTTATTATATTTATACTACATAGTAGGTAGATACGTGTATATACACACATTTAAAGTGTGTAATATGGACTTATTTTTATGCTTTCTCGTTTGGTCCACACGCTTGCAAAGCTTATTTTATAAACTTTTAGTTCTCTTAATTTCATATATTACCTAAAAACCGCTGTCAATTGATTCAACATAATATTTACAGCTCTTAAGATGGTCAACTTTTCAAAAAGTAAAAAAGATAAATAAAAGAAAATTAGACAACTAAAGATGATTCCCTCATGGAGGAAATAAATAAACAAAATAATCGCTGCAAATAGTATTTGTTTATTTAATTTCAATTTCCAAAATTTTCTATACGCTTAAAAACATTATAATTAAAAGGTTTAAAAAATATAAAAATAAGCCTTACTTTAATAATAATAAAAAAAAAACATTATCCAATAAGCCTTTAATTTAAGAGCTATATTTTCTTTTACATAAATCATGGTTCAAAGTATCATTTTATACATTTCTCAACCAATATATATATATATATATAAATTGGTTTAATGTTTTTTCAGAACTCTCTTTGTTCCTTTACGTGTTAAAATAAGCCAACGAAAATGGAAAAAAGGAAAAAAAAAAAAGAAAAAAAAAAAAAGAAAGAAAATCCAATTGATTAAGGAAAGAATTATTGAGTCAAGCCGTATCTTCCACTTTACATATCATTCCTACCAAAGATGTTTTTCCTTTTCCTTCACACACACACACACACCACATTTCACATTTTAATTAACAACAAAAATCCTTTTTTTTTTTTTTTTAAATTTATTTAAAAAAAAGATATGTAATTTAGAAATGAAAAATGAAAAAATATATAAATGAAAAGACGAAAAAGGGGTTGGGAGGGGAGTTCTTGGTTCCCGTCAAACCCTCATCCGTCCCCACGTTGTGGAACCCCCACACCCACCTCTATATCTTCCACCAAACCCGCGCCGTTCCCCACTCTATTTCATACACCCTCCCGCATCCAAAAAAACTCCCTTTTCAATTAATTTAACTAATTACTATTTTTTTTATTAATTATTATTATTATTTTATGGAACAAAAGTATTTAACCACCCACCCGTCCGGTCCGGCGACCTCCATATTTAAAGTAGTTTGCCCATTGAGCCCCCTCTTCTCCAGTCGCCGCGTGTCACCATCGTCAGCGGACGACATAGCTAATACAAGAATACCACCACCACCTTCGTCTTCGTCTTCTTCTTCTTCTTCTTCTTCTTCGATTTCATTCATTTTCTTCTCCGATTCCATTCATTTTCAACCACCAACGTTATAGATTTTTGCTTTTCCTCTTCATCAATTTTCTTCCCCATTTCTATTAATTGAATTCCGTTTTCCCCGACTTTTTCGCTTTTCATTTCTCTATCCATGGCCGTCCCTTCGTTGTTGTTATAAATAAATCCATCTATTATTCCAAACCGCCTTCTTCTCCCCCCCCCCCCCCCCCCTCCCCTAATCTTCCCTTCCCTTTCCATTTCCATCAATGAAACCTCCACCCGATTCCCACCACCTCACTTTCACTTCCCCCGCCATCTCTTCATCTTCACATCCTTCTCTTTGATTCTTCCTTCTTTCTCCCTTTTCTTTTCTTTTCAATTCCCTCCCTATGCATTCTTTCTGCTGTGTTTCTACTCTCTCCGATAACTCCCCTTCTAAGCAACCCACCTATCCGATGCCCGACCTTCATTTTTCCCCGCCCTCTCCTTCTCTCTCTCTTCCCTCCAGATCCGATCCCACCCTTCCAATTTCCAATCATTCTCATCATCGGTGTCTTAGTAGTAGTGATGCTGGACGTCTTAGCCAACGCAGTATTTTTGCTTCTGAGATAGTTGCACGCCATTCCTCCGCTAGGGAGCCTCCGGTTGACGTCAAGATCAATGATATTGTTGGCAATGGTATTTGTGGTATACTCTATAAGTGGGTCAACTACGGCAAAGGTTGGCGCCCTCGTTGGTTTGTGCTTCAGGATGGCGTTTTGTCTTACTATAAGATTCATGGACGTGATAAGATCGTTGTCAATCAGGAAACAGAGAAGGGATCCAAGGTCATCGGCGAGGTCTCCATGCGGAGGATTTCCAGGCATAAGAACGGCTTCTCTAATCACACTCCTCACCTCCCACACAGGCGCAAGCCATTTGGGGAAGTTCATCTCAAGGTCTCTCACCAATCCCAACTCCTTCTTTATAACAACTTTCCTTCAACTAACCATGCCATTCATTTTTTCTTCTTTTCTTGATCTTGATTCTAATTTTCACGCTTTATGTTGGAGGTGGTGATATTGCATATCAACGTCTTCCTTCAGTTTGTGTCCATTGTTTGTTTCTGTTTGGTTATTAGTTTGTACGTTTCCTCCCACTTTGTAGATAATGACTTGTTTTTTCAATTGAAATTCAACGTCTTCATCCATGATTACAATTGATTTGCTCGGATTTTAGTAGAGTTTTCTATCTGATCTTTCTAAATCGTGAATGAGGACTTCAGAATTGATGTCTGGGTTCCAGATGTTACGTTTAATTGACATCTGGTTCTATCATTCATTTGCCACCGTTGAATTGAATTTTGATATGACAGGTTTCGTCGATTCGAGAAAGCCGATCAGATGATAAGAGGTTTTCCATCTTCACAGGGACAAAGAGACTTCACTTGCGGGCAGAGACCCGCGAGGATCGGGTGGCATGGATGGAAGCATTGCAGGCAGTGAAAGAATTATTCCCAAGGATGTCTAACAGTGAGCTCATGGCGCCTATGGATTTCCTGTCTGTGTCAACTGACAGGATTAGACAGCGGCTCCTTGAAGAGGGTGTAAGTGAAACAGCCATTCAGGACACTGAAAATATTATGAAGACTGAATTTGCTGCGTTGCAAAACCAGCTTTTGCTGCTCAAGCAGAAGCAGTGGCAACTTATTGACACACTGCGGCACTTAGAGGTACATTGAAACTGAATCTGGAATACTTCATTTGAATCAAAATTCAGAATTAACTTTTCTGTTTCCTACTATCGTTGGAACATTCGCTTTCTTTGGTGCTGGGGCATACAGTGTTACTCTGTTTTAGAGATTGTATATATTTTCCCCTTCAAGCGATTCTTCTGATAGAATGCAAGGGGAATTTGAGTTTGTAACTTTACTCTTTCGTGACTTTGTAAGCACTTAAATCTGTCAATTTTAATAATTAGCTGCCATTTTGCTTAAATGAGTTTCCCCTTCTCTCATGGTACTATGTTGATTGTTGATTCCATAGAGGGATTTAAATTGATATATCGGTTATTTAGACCCATTACTTCCTCTCTTTGTGCGACTATTATGATTGTTGTTTGACATTGGTTCTTTCACCATTATTGATTGTGTAGCAGATTGGTGGCGTTTGGCTCTCTGTAGCAGGTGGAGATTGTCTTATCTTACTATTTACATACTTATTCTCACTGAAATAGTTAATTTAAAGCAAGCTAAAAACATTGTGGAATAATTACATTTCTCCACCACAAATCTAAAGATGAAGACTGAAGTCAATATCCTCAAAATGCTCAAAATTTTTCAAACTGACAAAACTATAGTTCTCACTTCTCGCTATGTCCATTTGGTTATATCTAGGATTTTTTTATCTGTCTGCCCTTTTTATTTAACTATAATCAGTTTTTTCAATTTTTGTATTCATATGTTATTTAGTTTCTTAATTGAAGTTTATTTGCATGTTGGGTTGTTTCCATAGTTTCTTAACTAAACATTGTCTCCTTTTTGTCTTGAGTGAATAGCTCTCCGTCTGAAAATTTGAAATTGGATTCTTTGAAGCATAATTCAGAGCTTCCCTGAGTCCAATTCTTTATTGGATCTTATGTTTAGAGCACGTCTTCGGTACGACATTCACTCTCGTTTAAAATAGGGCGTCCATGATTCCTAGCAGATAACATGTGTACCAAAACATCTCAGATTTAATTCCTTTCTTGAGATACCACCTACTTGCAGCTATAAGTTAAAATTTTCTTCCCAAGATATTTGGATTCTGATTCCTTGGTTTTGTCATCAAGGATAGTAAAAGTTTCTTCTGCTTGCTTTTTTTTTTATTTTTTATTTTTTATTTTTTTGGTTTCACTTTGGAAATGGTTTTTCTAGAATCTCTTAATTTCTTTGCCCCATGGCTGAAGACTGAGGTTTATATTAAGATGAATCAAATCATTTACGTCATTGAATTCAAAGCAGTGTCGCAAGGCTTAACCCAAACAGACTGTTTGTTAGTAGGCACTTCAGATATTTTCCCTCACATAAGCCATTCATTTCTTGTTTTCTTGCCTTCGAGTTGGTTGAAGCTCTTTTTTATACATCTTTATATTTCTAGAATTTGATTCTGTAATTTCCGTGAATAATTCATTCTTCTTAGCATTGGGTAGACTTCTAGTCAAACCAATAACAATAGAAGTCCCGATAGAAGTTCACTGACTGACCATCTTAAGGTCAGTCATGTAAAATTATCTAATTCTGCATTTCATACTACATTTTCTTTTGGTCGTTGAGCTCTTCGTAAGCTACTCTATTTTTCTTGTGTAGACAGAAAAGGTTGACTTGGAGAATACAGTTGTTGATGAGAGCCAGAGACAGTCAAATGAGCCTGGGGCCTTGCCTAGTCTGCTGGAAAAGTTTAGTGGTGAGTTATGTTTATACCTGCATAATCATGGATCTATACTTCATTAATTTTGCATCACTGTCTTCTGGCCTGTCACTCTTTTTGTTGTATATTTCTTTTAGTAATTATTATCTGCAGCAAATTGTCTTGGCATATGTCAGAAGTTAAAGAGATTTTTCTAGGGGACATTTTAAAAAATAGCAAAATGAACCAAAATATTTACAAACTATTACAATATTTCAGATTCTATCAATGATGCATTGATACATTTCTATTAGTGAGAAGTCTATCAGTGTCTATCAGCGTCTATCAATGATAAAATCTGAAATTTTGCTATATTTTGTAAATATTTTCAGCAATTTTGCCATTTACAATACTTTTCCTTTTTTTAAGTGTTGCTTGCAGTTTTTTTTTTAAATGATGACCTCTCCTCAAGCGGCAGAACATGTATGAGATTTCATGGGTGGAAGTAATAGTTTTCTAGAGAAGGCTATTTGAAATAAGAAATAGCTTATATTCTATATTCTGGAGAACAAGTCGCAACAGACTAAATAACAGAATAATTAGCCGTAGGCTACGAAGATTTCCAACTGCAAGCCAGTCCTTGAATCAATTAAAAGATAAAAGTCTGACTAAGGATGCAAATCTCATGGCTTTTTTTTTTTTTAAAAAAAAAGAAAATTGTGAAGAATGGAATGACATTTAGCTGCGAGCCTGTGGCTGATGAACATATACTAATATCAGTTACAATTACTAAGGCTCCTTTTGATAAAAATTTTGTTTTTTGTTTTCTGTTTTTGAATCTTATGCTTTTTTCCTCTCAACCTCCATGGTTTTCAGATTCCTTAAAGAAACATTGGAATTCCTGGTCAAATTTCAAATAAAAAGTTCTTAAAAACTAATTTTTTAGTTTTCCAAAGTTAACTTGGTTTTCGGAAATATGGGTAGAAAGTGTGATGTTTATAAACTTAATTTCCAAAAACCAAATGGTGTTATCAAATAAGGCCCAAACTTTTAGAAAGGTGGGATGTAAGGTATGTTTGAATTCTTAATTGTAGGCCAATAGGAAGTGTGAACTTTCAGAGTTGCAGCTTGCAGGTAAAAAACTTTTAAATTTTCCTACGTGGAAGTCTAAGAACTGTGGCTAACCAATTACAACCCTTTACAAACTAATTCCGTATATTTATTATTTATTACTTGCAGTTATTGTTTCTCCATGTTCATACATCAGATCTTTGCCTCTTTTTTAAATAGTCTCGGTGTCCTATTTTACAATTTCTTAGCATAAGCACGCCAAACATTGACTTACAATGTATTCATCTACTTACTCTTGATTTGTTTGTATGCAAGTGCACATTCGTTTGGCCATTGGAAAATATTTCGTACTCTTTTTTCTCTCAACTTTTCTATCTGGCTACAGATGCAAGTGCAACTGAATCTGATGATGATAATGATAGAGTCGATGCTGCAGAGGAAGAAACAGACGAGGAAGAAAACACCTTTTTTGACACTCGAGATTTTTTATCATCAAGTTCATTCAAAAGTAATGGATCTGATTACAGGATATCATCTTTTTCTTCTGATGATGAAGGCCTTCGTACAGTTGATTCTGAGGAAGAGGTGGATCCATCAATTAGATCTGTTGGAACAAATTATCCCTATGTTAAACGGCGCAAGAAATTACCTGATCCAGTTGAAAAGGAGAAGGGGGTTAGTCTTTGGTCAATGATTAAAGACAACATTGGAAAAGATCTCACTAAAATTTGTCTTCCTGTCTTCTTCAATGAGCCTCTTTCTTCTCTGCAAAAGTGTTTTGAAGATTTAGAATATTCATACCTCATTGATCGGGCATATGAATGGGGGAGAAGGGTAAGTTAATGGTATATTGTTCTATGTTGTGTCATATCTTTCACTTTTTTCATGACATAACTAGCAAAGGAGAAGATCTCATGGAAAATGTTGCAAAAACTACTAGCGATCTCAAGAAATTGAAGTGGTTTTCTGTAAAATGAAAGAAAAAGCAGAAACTTTGCATATTTCGTGCTCCGTAACAGTTTCTTAGTAGTTGGCTTATGTTTTTGGCAACTCTTCAGGGTGACAGCCTCATGAGGATTCTTAATGTAGCTGCATTTGCTGTATCTGGGTATGCTTCAACTGAAGGAAGAAGTTGTAAACCATTTAACCCACTGTTGGGGGAAACTTATGAGGCTGACTTTCCTGATAAAGGTCTCAAGTTTTTCTCAGAGAAGGTATTGTCTTTAGATACATTTCTCTATTTTGGGGGTAATAACCAGGGGCGGAACGATTAAATGCCTGCGTCTAGATAATGGAAAAATGCCCACGGCTTGAACTTGATGCCTAATGGAAATTACATAAGCATTCTCTTGTAAAATTTCGACCTATGGGCAGAACAATTACAAACCATATCAATTTTGAAGCAATAAAACATAGCTCACGTGGTTTTGGCCCCAATGTCCTCCCATTTCTTTGGACTGAGAAATTTTAGTAAAAAGTGGTTGACTGGCCATATAGGTTTTCTTTCACTTTCTATCATTTTATTTTACATATCTTTTCAATTCAGTAATTCTGCAAAGGCCATATGGTTATTCCAACAGTGATTGGATTATGTGACCGCATTAGGTGGGAATAAGAAATGAAATGGGATGACAGTGCTAAGTTAAGACTGTAAAAACTAATTTCGAAGAACATGGATCAGAATGCTATTGTGGATTTCTTCCTTTGTTAGATATTTGCTTATTCAGTTTGATTCTGAACAAATTCATGGTTATTGATCCACCATATCTTTTTTTTATTGTATACTCCCCATTCATATTCTTGGATTCTTTGTATAGGCCATGCCTCCATCTTAACTTTCACAAGCATCCTTCAATTTCCATGTTATTGATCATTGGATAAAAAAAATCAGGAGAGCAATTTTTTTATGTAATGCTACTAGTCATCGTTGTGTCACTACAAAAGTATTGATCTGCTATACATAGGGGGTCTTCCACGTCCACCTTGTTTTTGAAATTTTAATTTGTTAAAGCCATTATTTCTTCATTGCTTTATTATTTGTTTCAAATGCGTGGATTGTACGTATTCTAGTACCTGTATTTAAATGAAAGAGTGGTATAAATTTTTCAAATTTTGTTTGTTAGGTTAGCCATCATCCAATGGTAGTTGCATGCCATTGCGAGGGTAAAGGGTGGAGATTTTGGGGTGATAGCAATTTGAAGAGCAAATTTTGGGGTCGGTCCATTCAACTTGATCCTGTTGGTCTGTTGACATTAGAATTTGATGATGGAGAAGTCTATCAATGGAGTAAGGTGTTACGCCAGTGATTGTTTTATATTGTTCTTATTCTTTTCTTCTTTGTTATATGTTTTCATTTAGAATTTTAAATGAATTGGAACTTTATGCATTTCTTATAGGTGACAACGTCAATTTACAACCTGATACTGGGAAAGCTGTATTGTGATCATTATGGTACAATGCGCATACAGGGAAATCGTGAATACTCGTGCAAACTAAAATTCAAGGAGCAGTCCATTATTGACAGGAATCCGCACCAGGTAATATCTTTGTCTTTTATCTTATGCCTGCTATATAGGACTGTTATCTTTGAGAAATGTTAACAAATATTTTCCGTAAATAGTTTCTTTTTATTCTATCAGCGGTTTTAGTATTTGTTTTGTTCTGTCAATGGTTTTAGTATTTGTCATCTTCATTGGGATATCGTTTCTATACCACGACTCTTCCTCGTAGGATTCTTCGCCTCTAACAAGATGATCTGAGGTTGAAAATGAAATCAATGTAAAGTTATCAAAATGCTTCCAAACTACATTGATTTTGAGGATTATGCTGCACGTTATATCAATGATGAGGGAGATATCATCAGTCTATTACTCTTACCAAGTTAGAAAGCATAGCCAGTAAAATTTATTCTCTTTTGGAAAATATATTTTATACGATCAGATTCTGGGTGCATGTGAAACTTTTGAAACCAGCGAGTATCATTTATCATGAGTGAAAGCTGAGGTTATACTTGTTACACTAAGCTGGTTCATTTCATACACTGTATAATTATTCAACTGGATGCTCTTAAATACATACATAAATACATACATAAATATAAATAATATATATATAGACACAGACGCATATCTACAGTATGTGGAGCTTTTTAGTTCTATTTATAAGTGATTGCCTGGTGCTTTCATTTAATCGGACTCAGTTTGGTGATTTGGCCATTATATGCAGGAAAATGTTCTTTGTTTCTTGTTAGAACTTTAGGTTGAGAAAATCTGTGGAAGTTTAAATTAAAAATCTTTGGATTGTTAAATCTTGACTGAAACTTGAAGCACCGTAATCATTTCAGGTACAGGGTATAGTTCAAGATAGATCTGGAAGGACAGTGCTACATTATTTGGAAAATGGGATGAAAGTATGCATTATATGAATGGTGACTGTTCCCATAAGAGAAAAGGATTGGATTCTTTATCTGAATCACACCTACTCTGGAAACGAAGCAAGCCACCAAAATTTTCTACTAGATATAACTTCACGCGCTTTGCTATAACTTTGAATGAGCTGACACCAGGCTTGAAGGTAAGTCTATCTATTACTTGATTGCAGTTTCCTACTAGATTTTCACGATTTCTTGGATAATTTATCTGCTATTGTTGCAACTCAAGGGATGAGATAATAGTTTAGATTTAGAATTTCTTTCTCCCTCTTTTCCATCTGTTTTCATTAAATATTAAAGATGTAATGATATGCAACTGGTAAACATTTTCTGGGATCAACTTGTTTCTAATGTTACTCAATATGCAGGAAAAGTTGCCTCCTACAGATTCGAGGCTCAGACCTGATCAAAGATATTTAGAAAATGGAGAGTATGAAATGGCCAACTCAGAAAAGTTGCGATTGGAGCAACGCCAACGTCAGGTAGACTATACTTCGACGTTGCATAATTGGTCCTTTTTCAGGAGTATGTACAACATGACCCATAATTGTCTTTTTTAAGCTCCCAATTAAATATCCCTAGCAATATGCATTGTTCAAGTTTGAGGTCTTTGAATTTTTCTAACGATAACCAAACACTTTCAAGTTAATTTGTTTTAAAGTTTGTGGAAATGCTTACATGGCTATTTTTATGTTGTTTACTGCTTTAAAAAATAACGCTTTTACTTCATAATATTCCTTTTGCGATCTTCTTTCTCTGTAGACACGTTTACATTTGTAGTCAAATCTTAAAAGTACAAAGATTAGTTTTAGAAGTTTTACTTATGTACTCTATTTGGATGGGATTTCAAAAGTTGTTAGATCAATATAATATGTTATGATATTTCATTTGGTTTTCAGGCTAGGAAGATGCAAGAAAGAGGGTGGAAACCAAGGTGGTTTGCCAAAGATAAGGGAAGTGATACCTATCGTTATATTGGTGGGTACTGGGAAGCCAGAGAGCATGGGAAATGGGACTCATGCCCTGATATATTCGGTCAGATCCCTACTGATCCCCAACTCGAGTGAGTTGAACCGTTTTTAATTTTTGTTGTTTTTTTTTTCCTTTCTTTTTTTAAATTCTTTTTTCACATATTTTTACCGGATGAGTAGCCAAATATAGCTTGCTCATTTGAGTGGTTTATATAGTATAGCTAGCAACTGCCACTTCTCAATGTGGTTGCAAAGTATAAATTAGATTGAAAATGCTGGCCAGTCAAAAATGACATTTGGAAAAGAAAAAGAAAAAGAAAATAGAGTGAAAAACAGACATAGTTTCTCAAACTAATCTGGCCGGCATCTCATGTGTTTCTTTTTTAGATAATTTTTCCTTGTATTAGGTTGAAACATATCTCTTTCACAGCCCAAATGTTAATGAAAGCATTTGTAGAAATATATACATAATCCTAAAAATGACTATAATCATCATCATCATCTTGCTGATTTCTCCCAGCAGGTTTGTGTATGATGTTTCTTTTATTTATACTCACATAAATGTGAAAGCTTAGAATGAATCCTGACCTTTACTTTTGAGTTTGTGATGGAAAACGACCTTTTAAATGGTGGCAAGGAAAGGATGCAGCCCTTCCCATGTTAACCAACTGAAATCCGAAGGGACACTTTGAATTGATAGATTGAGAAATATGCAAACACGTCACTATCCCCCACTGTTTCTTTAATTATTTATTTTAATATTTAATGATATATATCTCAATAACTTCATTTTGTGACGTACAAAGCCAAACAAACAAAGATCTGTAGCTATCTGTCCCTCATGTGAATGGCCTTCAAAGTTCAAAACACCATTTTGAAAATATTTAATACTTCTCTCCCGGCTTCCACCTTTGACTCACTTTGTGATGTAATTATCACTTGAGTTGTTTCATACTGACTATTTTTTTTTTTTTTTTTTTTTAAGTTTTAAGTTTTAATCCATTTGTTTGATTAGGGAAAGGAAACAACTACATTGAGATTTGGTTCATTTTTAGTGGCAATTATAACAATAGATCCAACTATATAAATTATAAATTTAGATCCAATTTTTGTTATAGACTTTACTATATCTACAATTCTTTAAAAATGTTATTCAATTGATTATTAGTCTTAAAATAGTTAACCCATTGCAATTATACTTTCTAATTTCTATCCAATAGTGTCCATTTAAATACCCATCTACTTTACAAAGTTTTCAACAAGACTTTAGGTGCTCAAGGTTATATATTGTTGTAAAGTTTCTATTAGGTCTGTAAATTTTCAAAGGCAATAATGTTATTTGACAAGACTTTTAAACACGTCACATGCAAATTTTATTGTTTCATGATTTGGTTTTGAACAATTTTGTGATAACATTAAAAGTCAGAAAATGTTTATTAGTATGGTTGGTATGAAGATGGAACAGAATGAGTTATGAATAACTTGGAAGTTATCAAAAACTTTTTGAAGCAAACGGTTAAATAGACTTAAATCTCCAAATTTTAGTCTCAAACTCCGTCTTGATGTTTCAGATTTTTAGCCAAATAGATGATTGAAAGTTAAAATCAAGTTAAATAATTTTGTTATGTTTTGTTTTGTTAATTTAGTTCTTAGGAATTGTAGTTATTTAAATCCTTTGGTCATCTAATTAAAATAATAACAATTCTAACTCTAACTCTAACGTGACCTCCAAACTTTTGTTTGTTTTAGTTAGAAAAGAAATAAAAAAAAAAAAAAATTCAAACTTCATATTTATTCAATGCCATGTGTTGAACTTCACAAAGGGAAAAAAGGGACGTTTGAGACAAGAGCATTAGGTCATCAGTAGGTCTTCCTTAATACTTAATTTTCTCTTTGTTTAATAACCATGAGAGAATGAGGAACATATGAGAATATGGCAGGAATTTGTATAAAATGAATTGGGATGCAATCAATTGTGTTTAATGAAATAGACATTTCATATTCCATTCATATTATGCTTTTATTGAAAAATAAAATGTCTAGTTTCTTTCTTTTTGAAAAATAAAACATATATGCTGTTTTCTTTATTTATTTTGTGGAACCTAAGATCCAAAAAAAAGCAAAAATGTAGAAGACAAAAAATGAGAGTATGGGAACGGGAACGAGAACGAGAAGTAACGTAGGTACGGAGTTTTTCAAAAAGAGGGAAAAAAAAGCATATAATAGTAACAAGAGGAAGAGTGAGAGACAGAGTTTGATGGATGTTTACAAATGTTTGTACAAACGCAGACTCTCTCCATAATTTGTGGAATACAACAAACATACAAACTTTTCTTATATCCATCAAATTTGTAATATGTATATGTGTAGCTTTCATTCACATAAGCTGCATTTATTTTACTTTCTCTATATTTTGTTTTCAGTACAAAGAAATATCCCATTATTTTAGCCTTTTCTTTTATGTATGTTTGCTTAAGGTAAATTATATATATTGAAGATGAATTCATTATAATATATTATGTGACAATTTCTAGCAAACATTAAAAAAACACAGTATTAACCTGAAGAAGTTTAGCTAGAACCAAAGTTATTGGCACAGTAAATTTCAGAATTAATAGCAAGAAAAGTAAGAACACAAAGAACTTGTTAACCCAGTTCGATATAATCACACCTACATCTGGGGCCATGTGCCCAAATAATTCACTAAAAAAAAAATAAGAGTTTCATAAGTACATAACTTATCACTAGATGAACTGTCTTGTATTACACAAATCTCACAAGATAAGGTTTATGCTCTCCCTAAACTTATTGATACATGGTTCATCTTTGTATCTGAGGACTCAAGCTCCCCTTAATGTCAAACCTCAAGATATCTTCAAATGTTAGGCTCCCCTAACTTGTATAACTCTTGTCAACAATATTCTTCACAGAGTCACTAATAGAAAGTTCGACCATAGGTGTAGAGTTATTCTTTCTACTATGAAATCCAGAACTATCAACACACAACTTCTTCGAGACACCTTGGTTAAAATTACATGGCTCACAGTCTGGTAGGTTGTACTTTAAAAACAAAATGGTATATTTATATCATTATCAAATAAGGAAGAGAACAAAAAAAATCAAACTAAATCAACTACACAAGGAATGCTCACAAATAACCAGAAGAAGAAGAATATCGAAGGAGCATAATGGCAAGAATTAAAAAAATTATAGCCAAACAAAAGCACTAACAAACTCCCCCTTTGGCAAACAAAAATTCTTTTAGGCAAACAACTCATACACTATTCAAAACTGAAACAAAAACAACAAAAACCAGCAAACATCACAGCTCCTTCACACACACACAAAAAAAAAAAAAAAAAAACAATCACAACTCAATTTTCCCTCAACAAAAGAAACACAGACTAACAAAGATCAGCATAACAACATAATCAGCACAACTCCACACTACTATCCTTGATTGCCAAAAAGAAATCAGTCAGACTAAGGAGGATGCTCCTGAGAAGAAGATGCATCACCCTGAGAAGGAATCAAGCTACGAAGAGACAGAACAAATGAGTCCAACGCAGTACGACGATCAGTAAGTGTACAAATCACACCACTCAATGATCTACATTCTGAAGTGAGCACATGAAGAATGTGATTTCCCAAGTCAAAAGGAAGCAAAAGACCACCATCAAAAGTGTGAAGGTCATCAGGAAGAGCAACGTCCTCATCACATGGGGGCCTCATGTTATGAACAATGTCAGGAACATGGGACCCTTGAAACAATTTCAAGCTCTTGATCGATTAAGATGGTGGGATGCTGAGAGAGTGTAATACTACATAACAGACGAGGAAAACAAATAGGAATCTTAAGGCCATAGGTCTCAACATGGCCTACCAACTGATTGTACACAAAAGAGTCCACATCCACAACAATACTTGTTCCAATCAGATAAATCAGATTTGCGAGAGCAGTGGAGACACTGGAAGCATGAGTTGAAGAGTACCAATTTGAATGTCGATTTTAGAAAGAATTGTATACTTCACACTAAGAGTAACTGCAAATAACTAACCAGTCACTGACAAAGAGGTGATTGTCCCTCCAGTCAATTCAGAAACCAATACCTCAGACGATGGCTGAATAACAAAAAAATTTAAAGGAATCTCAATTCTAAGAAGCTGATTCATAACGTCAGGCGAGAAGGTAAAGCAAACACCACAAACATGAACCTTTTTATACTCGGGACTACTGGGATCATCACATTCAGCAGGCAGGTTAACTATCAGTTCACAAATCAAACAAGGATAAAAAGAACAAACTTGAGAGACTGTCTTAGTGACCGCCGTGCGATGAATGAGATCCATGATAGCAAAACACGAGTGATGTTTGTCGGACATATTAACCTCATATGCAATTCTACGTTGGACCACATACTTTCACTTTTCAACATTGTCTTTGCTATTAAAGAACACTCTATCAATAGGCACCGAAGGAATATTGGGAGAAGTTTTACGCCGACCTACCTTCGTGGTAATAAATTTTAGTCCTGAGAGGACCACCATAAGTTGTTTTGGATTTTAAACCTTTTTCACTAGGACTGGGACCTTTGTCAGCCGAGATACCGGAAGCAACGACAGATTTTTTAAAGTCTTTAACTAACTGAGCAATGCAACCATTATCATCTAAAGATATGGAGTCGGTATCAACAGAGAGCGCAATAGAGGGACCAATAACATTGTCAGAATCACCCTCATTAGTAGGATGACTCTCTGATTCTATAGCAGGACTAGAAGGGTTTCTCAAATCCTTAGTCTCCATAGGAGCAACAGAGTCAGATCTCATATCATTGACATTAGGGTCACTCACAGGACTACATTCCATTGGAATTGAATCATTGGACAAACACAGAGCAATCAATATTAATAACTACAGGACCAAGAATAGGGGCCAAAACTGGAGCATTCAATAGCACATGATCAAGAACAACATTTTTAGAAATCGCAACATCCACATTATCAAAACCAACATTTTTAGAAATCGCAACATCCACATTATCAAGAACAACATGATCACTACTAGAAGATGAAGAGACAATGTCGATACTGCCAGACTAACTCATCAAAGGAACATGCATGGTATTGTCATTAACAATTGGAGAAGGTGGAGAAATACCTGACACTTCTTGAAGGTGAGTAGCAGAAACAGAATTTTGAGACGAACCAACCTTTCGATGTTTGAACGAAGATGAAGAAGGACCTCTCATTCAAACTCCATAAGCATTAGTTCGTGAGGTAGAGACATTAGATTAACTAGAGATTTGGTTACACTCTTTGCTTGATGAGGCTGATAAGTTCCTCTTCTAGTGGAAACCATGATGCATCTAAGAAGAGCATTGAAACTAAATCTAAAATCGAAGAAGACATAGAGCCACACTAAAGTGCCACAGCACAAGAACCCCTCAGAGATTTTCATAAAGGCACAAAAGGGATAAAGGGGAGGGTTTAAACTTGGTGACCACTTTATAAAAGGTAAGCAAGGTGAAATAAATGAATCACATAAATGAGTACTAATTATGAGCTGAGGATCCCAACTATCGGCCCACAAACATAACATACAGATTTCAAGAATGGAAATTGATTGCTATAAACTTAACCTTGCAAATTTCCAAACCCGCCCTTAGATATTCAAAGGTCACTGCATCAAAAGGCTTGATTAAAATATCTGCAAGTTGGATAGTAGTTTGAACATGCTCTAGAGAAATGATTTTATTTTCGACAATGTTGGAAATATTAATGGCACTCATGTTGTCACTTATGTTGGAAATATTAATGGCACTCATGTTGTCACAATATAAAGTCATTACATCTTATTGAACATCATACTCTTTTAACATTTGTTTCATCCAAAGTAATGGAGCACAACTACTCCTTGCAACTATATATTTAGTTTCGTCTGTAGATAAAGACACATTCTTCTGTTTCTTACAAAACCAAGAAATAAGATTATTCCCTAAGAAGAAATAACCACATGAGGTACTTTTTTTTATCTTTAGAACATCCAGCCCAATCAACATCACAATACCCCACAAGAGAAGAATTAGTATCAAAAGTATACCATAGACCATACTCTGCAGTATCATGCACATATTTTAAAATTTGTTTGACTGAATTAAGATTAGATTTCATGGATCAGACTGATAACGAGCACAGACACCAACAACATATGAAATATCAGGACGACTGGGTGTCAAATATAGAAAACTTCCTATCATACTCCTATACAAACTCTCATCAACATGTTCAATATCAATGTCTTTTGAGAGTTTCGTGTGAGTGGAAACTAGAGTACGTTTAGGTTGGGCTTTGTTCAATCCAAATTTCTTCACCATGTCATCGTTTGTTTGTTTCACTTGAAAACCGAGGAAATAAGCTAATTCACCAACCATACTCATCCCAAACTCATATTGAATTTGATGAACGAAACTATCAACCATAAACTGAGGAACCTCCAAAGATAATATCATCCACATAGATCTGAGCTATAATAAATATTTCACCATTTCTTTTAATGAAGAGAGTTTTGTCAGTACCACCATGAGAATGTCCTTTAAGAGTAAAAAACTCAGCAAGACGATCATACCAAGCTCTCGGAGCTTGTTTAAGGCCATAGAGAGCCTTTTGAAGCTTATAGATATGTTGTGAGTAGGTTGGATCAATGAACCTCTTGGGCTGAACAACAAAAACTTCTTCATTTAAATAACCATTCAAAAAGACATTTTTAACATCCATCTGAAAAAAAAATTGAATTTTAACAAATATGAGAGGCTTAGAAGCAATCGTTTGGCTTCCAACTGAGCTACTAGAGCAAAAGTTTCATCAAAATCAACTCCTTCAATTTGAGCATACCCTTGAGCAAGTCTTGCTTTATTCCTTGTAACTACCACACGTTCATCTGTCTTGTTCTTAAACACCTGTTTAGTATCAATGACATTGACATTTTAGGTCGAGGAACCAGTAACCAGACCTGGTTTCTTTCAAGCTGAATTAATTCTTCTTGCTGGGTGTTTACCCAAAATTCATCTTTCAAAGCCTCAGACACATTTGTTTGCTCAATAAAGGAAGTAAAGCAAATACTTCCAATAATTTTAGCATAATCAATCTTATCCTTTCTTCGAGTAGTAATTCTTGAGTTCAGACTGCCAATAATGTTGATGGTAGGATGTTCTTTTGTACTCAAATTGAGGGGATTGGAACACAAGTATTTGATTCGACCTTTACTAAATCACTATTAATTTCATCCTCGTTATTCATAAAGTCATTACTGATGTCAACAACAACAGAAGTATCATGATCTTTTATTTAAGCATCAGGGGTTTCAGAACTTTTACTAAAGGAGAATGTATCAGTGTCATCCGCATTTATCAGAGGTTAACAGAAGAGTGATCATTTATAACAACATTGATAGATTCCATCACGGTATGAGTACGTTTGTTAAAGACTCTAAATGCTCTGTTGTTTGATGAGTATCCCAAAAGGATGCCTTTATTTAATTTAGAGTTCCACTTTCTGTGAGGTTCCTTATCTGTGAGAATATAGCAGATACTTCCAAAGACATGAAAGTACTTCACATTAGGTTTCTTACCTTTCTAGAGCTCATAGTTAGTAGTGGTTGTGCCTGGACGAAGAGAAATTCTATTGTGAATGTGACAAGCAATTTTTAGAGCATCAGCCCAAAAGTACATAAGAACCCTTTTTGTATGTAGCATAGCCTGAGCCATCTCTTGTAAAGTTTGATTTTTTTGTTTAAATGCTCGATTCTATTGAGGAGTTATTGAAGCGAAAAATTGATGAAGAATTCCCATAGAGCATAGAAATCACCAAAAGTTGCATTCCAAAATTCTTTTCCATGATCACTGCATATACAAGTGATATTCTTTCCTTGTTCGCGTTGAAGTTGCAAGCATAGAGTTCGACATACTTTGAAAGTGTCAAATTTCTCTTTGATAAATCAAACCCAAGTGTATCTTGAAAAGTCATCCACATGAACAAATACATATTTCTTTCCCTCCCAAACTTTCCACTAGCATAGGACTCATTAGATAGATATGTAGCAGCTCTAGAACGCTTGTAGTGTTACACTGACTAATTTTCTTATGAGAAGTCTTGATCTATTTATGAGCTTGACACTCTTCAGCCTTTGATAGATTATAAACAGAATTTTCAACATCAAGAATCCAATGATAGCAGTTATCAGATAGGCGTTCTGGTCATTACATCAACTACATTTCCATTTTTCACAATGCAATTATTCTTTAAGAAATTAACTTGATATTCTTGGTCACATAATTGGCTTATGCTAATTAAGTTGACAGTCTCTCAACTAACCTAACATCATGTAACAAAGGTAGATTAGCAACGAATATGTCCAAGGTTGCCACAACATGACAAGTTCATCTTCTTTTTTAACTAGTTATAATAGAAAAATTGATAGTTTTTGAAGTTCCTGAATCTTTTGTCATGAGGTCAGACATATTTCTGGCTTGACCAGGTACAAACACAGTTTAAGAACTTGGCACTACCTTACCTTTTTCTTTTTCACATTCAAAGCTAATGCCTTTCTGCTAATACCTTATTTTTCAGATTTCAGAATTAAGTTTAGATTCTGAGTTCCTGAATTGAGCATGCGAATTGACTTGGAATAGAGTTAAGTTTCAGTTGTGTTTCTTTCAAGTCTTTCTTAAATTTGGAGATAATGGATAACAAACAATGATTATCTTGTATTAATTTTTGAATTATGTCTTTCTATTGGTCAAGAAGTCGAAGATCTTCTTCCCATTTTTCATAGATCTCTTTAACAATTAAACTCTCAATTGGTTACATAGCAAAGGAGACTTCAACACTTGATTCATTCACTTTCAAAACAGGGTTTTCATTACCTTATTTCGAATCACTAGAAATACATCCAATTAAGGCACAAATTTCATCCTCGATGCCACTACTAGTTGTTGACTCATCATCAGATAAAGTAGCGTCAAGACCGTTATTTTGGCTTCCCAAGAAATTTGGACATTCAGCTTGATAATGACCAAAACCTTCACATTCTTTACATCTAAAATTTCGGTCACTCTTAGGTTGAGCATTACAGTAACGACCTGACTTTTTAACCTAATCTAAGGTCGTTACTTAAATAAACTTATAATTTTAGAACCAAAATCATGCAAATTTTGAGTTATTTTATTAAAGAAATAACTTAAAACAATCTCAAGTAGAAAACAAAATGTTTCAAATAAATAGATAAAAAAAATTACAATTTAGTCGAGGTCCCCTAGTTAAAACATAAAAAGAAACTTGTAAGTTTAAATAAAAATTATCTATCAACAGTTCATAACATTCTAAAAACATCAAATCATAAAAATTGTAGCGCAAACATTTTGTCATAATAGTCCCCAATGACACCGTCATAGGTCCTTCTTGTCATTCACCAACTTCCTCTTACCTTTCCTTGACAAATAATAAACTTGAAAAAAATGAGTGTATAAAATACCCAGTAAGAGACCCACTACTGGACCTATTAGATACTCTTAACCTCCTATTAAGCCTATAGTCTGTGTATCATAGTCTAGTGAACTTGTAGGAACACATACATATCAGTCTAGTGAACCTGTAGGAACACACATCTCAGTGAACCTGTAGGAACACACATATCTATCTAGTGAAACCCAAAGGAACACACATATCTGTCTAGTGAACTTGAAGGAACATACATATCTGTCTAGTGAACCCAAAGGAACACTTATATTTGTCTAGTTAACCCGAAGGATCACACATAACTGCCTAGTGAACCCAAAGAAACACTTATATCTGTCTAGTGAGCCCGAAGGAACACACATAACTATCTAGTGAACTCGAAGAAACACACATACGTACAGGGTATACTAGCCTAATAGATAAAGTTAACAGCTACTATAGTCCAAAACATTCATTCTCGGTCCAAATCATCCATAAGCATATATATGAGATTTAATTCAACATTCACAATACATATTCATCATGCTTTAGGTTTTTCCAGCAAACCATAATTCAAATCAGTCATACCATCTTAACATATCATCACATAATCATTCAGTCAACTCATCACATAATCATTCAGTTCAACTCATCATATAATCAATTAATTCAGCTCATCAAATAATCATTTTTACTTATGTCGAGCATCCGATAGTAAACTCATTACCTCAAATTAATGATAAATTCTTGGATTCCAAATAAATCCTCGGATCGAACCCTAAATGTAATCAATTTTAATTAATAATTTTCTATTAAAATCATTAATTACGTCAACTTTAACTCTTTTAAAATGTCCAATTTCGTCGTCGAAATTCCAATCCAATTCGTAGGAAAAAACCAATAATAACGCTTCAATTCAACCTTCAATAACCATTAAACTCCCAAATTAATTCCAAATAATTTTCAAATTAAACTTTAATGGGTATGTACAAACCTCATTTAAAAATCGACCAAAAACTTTACCAACAAACCAAGTCAACAGGTAACGGAAGCACGACGACAGATCTGATCTGATCGAAGACACGACAGGACTGAGACGCGACAAAAACCAACGTGCGTCCTGTCGCCAACTAGAAGTTGGAGATCAGGCACGACTAAGAGAGCTCGCGTCGTCGAAGCTGAGCGGTGCACGATAGACTGAGATCGGTGCAGTTCGCAGCATGAGAAAGCTCGCTGTGGAGATTGGCGCATTTGTTGACTAGGCGTGGAGCGGTTGAAGCGTCGTTGGTCGCGGTGTTGTGGTGCGACGGTCGGATGTGTTTAGGCAACTGACAATCTGAGTTTGGATGAGGAGGCTGCGTGTGGCACTGGTGTGTGAGGAAGAAGATGAAAATAATAAAATCTTGGGAAAAATATCCTTTTGGTCCATGAGTTTTGATTAATAGGTGCATTTAGTCCCTGAGTTTTCAAATTAGTCATTTTAGTCCCTGAGTTTTCAAAAATAGGTTTAAAAGGTCTCTCCCAACAAAAAAATCATTCAATTTAATATAAAAAATTAAATTTAAGCTTTTTTTTAATCTTTAACTTTTCTCTTTCCTCTTCCTAACTCTCTCTCTTTCTTCATCCTTTCTCCCTCATTCTCTCTTCTTCACTCTTCCATCTCCATTACATATATTTATATGTAGGGTTAATGATTTATATGTAATGGAGATAGAAGAGAGAAGGAGAGAGAACTAGGAAGAGGAGAGAGAAAATATAAAGATTAAAAAAAATCTTATTTTTAATTTCTTATATTAATTTTAATGATTTTTTTGTTGGGAGAGACCTTTTAAACCAATTCTTGAAAACTCATGGACTAAATAACTAATTTGAAAACTCAGGGACTAAATGCACATATTCACAAAAAGGTATTTTTTCCTAAAATCTCTTTCTTTTTTAACCTTGCACGTAGTTCATGGTGTGACCTGTTTATAAATAAATAATAATAATCTTTTATTATTATTTATTTTCTTTTTCTTTTTCAATAAATAATATAATATTATTTATTATATATATATTTTTAAAATCCACAT
>JBBPDJ010000026.1:5956656-5981676 GCA_037974625.1 Cucumis cinereus
TCACGTGTATTTTTAGCTTTTACAAACTGCATGTCTTACTCGGGGCCCCAAACGTCAAAAGTTTTACATTGTTTTAATCATTATTCCTTTGATTTTCTGCATAAAGTTGATTTGAGTGTTTTCTTCAATTTCCTCCATAAAACTGATTTGAAATTTTGAAAAGTTTGGTCTTAAATTCTTATTTTGTTTCAAGTAATGATCTCGGGTTGTGATAGAAAACTCGGGGCGTTACAACTTGGTTCACAGAACAAGAACCCACCTCACCATTCGAATGGACAGACGGACGGGGGCGTGCATGTGGGAAGATCATCACAGCTACATATGCATATCTCCACACCCCTCTAAAAACAAATTTAAACTTTAGTAGTAAGCACTTTTAACATATAATACTCTCCTAGTGTGTTGATCCAAGATTATGTCATCTTGAACTTGTGGGTTCACGAGTAAAATTGGAAGAATAGCATATGCATCATCTCATATGAATATAAGATTCTCTGTCCATCACAGGCTGAACCATGAGAGCAACTAGTGAGGCGGCACAAGGAAAACAAAGATTTAGATCAACTTTTGATCCCTCACTACCCCACCTATAAACATGTTTAAAAAGTACTTATCTCCCAACGACATACTTCTGTAACATAACCTATACCAGCATTAAAAAAGAAATGACCATTTTTCAAATACTTAACTGGAAGCATCTAGATAGATAGAAGGGTGGTGGGACGTTTAAATAGCTCCTACTTTGCTTAGCAGGAAAATTTAGAATTACAAAAAATATATATATATATATATATATATATATGAGATTTGATCCATTATGGAGGAGGAGGTTTGGGCAGCATGTGTTTGGCGCGTGCGCGTGATAGGGTGTTACGAATACAGAGAAGGTTAAGTTAGAACTGTGACACGTGGAGGACTCAATGACGCCTCATTAACAATGTTGGGCAAAGAGGACAGTTGGCAGCGTCCAATACCTGTCTCACTTTTAAATATTTTTTTTTTTTAAGAAAAAGAAGACGTGTGAAGTGGGGTCCACACTTGTGCCAGCTCAGACAAAACCCCAATTGGCTTTGCCTTCCACAAATTATGCCTCTTCTCTTTCTGTGTTTTTGACATTTGCCTCATTCATCTCAATCCTCAATCCTCAATCATAAATCTTATTTTATTTTGAATAATTTAATTTAATTATTGTATAGGTATACGTTATTTCTTTTTAAAGGGTCGTTGGCTTCTAATTTGTTAACATGACACTATAAAAATATTCCAAATTCCCCATTACAAAAATATTTTAAAAATTATCCATGCAATCATTACTAAACCCTAAATATTGTTTAGTGTTCCCAACTAATACGTCATTCAAAATAATATATATATATATATATATTAATTTTATGAAGTTACAACCAATGAAATTCTAATACTATAAATGGTCATAATACTATTATTTTCTATTCTTAATTATTTCTCTATATTTTATTTGTTGATTTGTGTTCATTATTTCTTTATTATGCAATTTTTTTATATATATTCTACCGCCCAACTCCATATTTTAGATTACTTTTTTTCTTCTTTGCTCATTGGTACAGAGCTTGATTCTTTTTTTTTTTTTTTTTTTTTAAAGAAAACAAATGGTTTGATTGATAGTTGATTACAATCAACCCAATTTTGTAGGTGCTACTTAGATTGTGTTTTTAAAAAAATTGAAATATAATTAAGTTGAAATTATGTTGTTTTCAATTTATCCAAAATGCATCATATTCTTTAAAGAACCAATTAAACCTAAACCTAAAAATTGAACCAATGGCTAAGCATCAAAAGTTGGCAAAGATAATATAGACTTCAAATCAAAAGAAGATGCTTTGTTGATTAGTATCACTCAATTTTAATGCACCATTCAAACCTAAACACACAACTTCATTCGTTATTCTGAATTAAACAAAAAAAATAAAATACCCCTCTCTAACTTCCTTTTATATATAATTATATAATATATCTATATATATTTTGCTACATGAAATTTAATATTAAGTTTATTTTGTTATTTTATTATGAGAGAATTTCTTGAAACAACTTGAGGCACCCACGTCAAGTGCTTCTTTGAAACACTCCAGGATTCCTAACTCAAATTCAACACCTAATCTTTTCCTGCATCCCCTTCGTCCTAGCAACGTCGTCCTCGATTGTCTTAAATGCTTCTAAAAGGTGAAAGTTGTCCTTAACACAGTGTCTTTTCAAAATGATGCTTTGTCTTCACTCACGAACATGCTTCCTAGGAAAATTCTCAATAAGTAATCCAACACACAACTAGTCCAAACTAAGCAAACTTAACTTTAGAGTTTTTATGATTGATCCAGCAAAAAAAAAAGTGTACCTTATTGGTATAAATAGTAACTTTCAAATTATTTTAAGTATTTTTTAACCATACTTTTATGTTCTCAAAATTCTTTTCATTCAAATGTGACATTGATTCATCCAAACGACAATAGTACTTGTCGTTTCTGCATGATTAACTAAGTATGTGCAACTGTATTACTTGTAGGAGCATAAAGAAATTTTTTATTCAAGTTGTTGATGATAAGCTGTTTGAAAATAGTTCTTTGAAACATCCTCGTCTAATCTCTTCCAACAATGTTTCATCATTGAACTTACTTAATTAGTTGTGTGTTTATAATAAGAGCAAAGTCCTGCATCAAAACTATTGTAATTTCGACTAGACGCAACCATTTAAGCAAGTTTCAACAATCCAAACTATATTCAAACATGTTGTGCATCACCCACATAGTTTCACTATTTGAGTTCTTGACTGCGTACAATACATGATGATAGAGAGGTATCCAATTTAAAACATTAGCTATATTGGGTTATTTCTAAATATATATACGGAATAAAATGAATCAAACAATATATTAATTTATAGATACATTTTATTCCCCATGCAACTGCTTTAATTAAAAAGGTAAAGACATTGATATTATCAACTAAATAAGATGTGCAAGTGGGCTGAGTTTAGGCCAAAAACATTCCGAATTCCAATCATAATTATCATTTTTAGGTAAGAAATATACGTAATAATATACCTTCAAAATCTATAAAGATTAATTTTTTTATCCACCATAACTAATTAAAAGTTAATTTAATATTTATTAAAAACATAGATATTAAACTTTAGACCCTCATTAGTGCAAAGACTAAAATATATATAGTGATGAAAACCATATTTTAACCTCATCCAACAAAAATAAAACGAATATAATAAACAATCGAACTAGTTAACACAAAAGAAAAACTGATTAATGGATAAAATCAAACTTCTAAACCAAATAAAACCAACAAAACTTATACAAATGGAGCATTAGAAAATCAAATTGAACATAAATATAATGTGATTTAGATGGTAAAAATCAAAGTTTAAGATCATATTGTGTAGCCTTTCCACTCTTAATATCTACAATTTTCATACTAAACTTGTTGATGGTAAGGGAAATAATTAAAATAAAATTCCGAATATGAAAAGTGGAGGACATGAGTGGCATAATAATAATTTGAATTCCTTGTTTGATTAAAAAACATATATCCATATTTATACAAGTATTGATACCCTCCTCCAACATTGCCAATATTTTTAGTGCAAGTAATAGGACAACCACATAACAAATATTCTCTTTTCCTCAAACCCTAATAATCTTAATTTTTGGCTCTTTTTTCATCTTTAAATTCAATCATTTCGTTAATTAATAAATCCCTATATGCCTATTACCTAAGCTTTGTTTGGTCATTATTAAAATCCTTAATCTATTTTGGAATGTTTAAAGGAATTGCACTCCCCAAATAATTACTCTTCTTTTTTGGCTTCATACCTAACAAAAACACAACTTTACCCTCTACTTAATAGACTATAAATGAATATGATATTTGGTTTTACCTTTCTCTACTCCTTTTTCTTTCCATACAATTGAGTATGGAATATATGCTTTCAAACATGTGTTGAGTATGTTATCCCGCGCTAGTATGTTATCCCGCGCTTCCACCGCCACGATCCGAGGATGATACACTTAAAAACTAAATTATTTAAGTATCTTTCATCTTTGCATTAGTTACATTTTTTACTTTACGATTTAGAAAAATGTACTATATAAACTTTATAATCCCTAGAAACGCCTTTGTATATATGAACTCTCTCACTTTGGGGTCCTCTATTCTATACTTTCTGAATTCTTCTCTCCAATAATAAATTTTTTATCTCTTTACCTGTAAAGGTAGCGAACACACCGTTAATGAACTATGTAAGTCTGTGTTAATTTTTCTACTTCTTCTGTTGTTATGTTTTCTTTGTTTGTCCATTTTTTTAACCTAATACACATTCTTCATTTTTATAGTTAATGTAACACAAAGTTGGGTTAAATAATTCGTCAATGGTACCCATTTTTAATAATGAAGTGAATTTAAACACTTCTGCCAATATCTTCGTTTGTTTCGGTTTTTTTTTTTCTTTTTCTATAGAAACACACTAAAACCCAATATAATAAAATACTTGATAAAAGGAAAAAAAAAGTTGACCAATTAAGTTATTATCGGAGAAGTAGTAAACAAACCTCTAAAATTATTTTCAATTGATAAATGATTTGAAACGAGAAAACTTCTGAAAATATCTAGAAATATAAAAAAATAATTTATGATAGACTACGATAGATTAAGAGATATAGACTAAGATAAACTACTATTTGTATTTATCATTATATAGATAAACACAGATAGTAGTCTATCGTAGTTCATCCTAGATAAACTTGATATTTTACTATATTTTATAAATTTTTTTGTTTATTATGTTATGCCCTCAATTTGTATTCTAACATTAAAACAAAACAAAAAAATTCAACTCACCATCAAATAAGAAGTCACATTTTTCATGAAAATGATTTTTCTTAGACATGTTGAATGCTAGTGTGATTAAATTTAAAAGAAGAACAACTTAAACATCATACATTCATATTGACACATAAGTCATCACAAAATCGCTAATTTTCAAATTTCTATGACTATTAATATTTTGGAGAGAAGATCAATTCAACATCTTAGATTTTTCTTTGAGAATTGCCACTCAAGTGCATCAATGGTGGCATTCAATATCAATCTTTGGTACTCGTTTCTTCTCAATGCCAAAATTAAAAAACGAAATATGATATAAAAAATTGTAGAATATGTGGTTATCGTCGTTTTGAAGGGATGGATGACTCATTAGTATGTCGTTTGTAAAAGATATGTTTTACTTTAAGAATTTGATTCATACAAATCTAGTAAAAAAGGTTTTAAAGAGATATAAGGGCTAATTCAGGCATATTTGTGTGCATATGAAGTAATTTTAAGTAGAGGAGCAAATAGATATTTTATCACTTTTATCGATGATTGATTAAAATATAGTCATTTTTTTTATTGTAAAATAAAAGTATCGAAGTTTTTGAGAATTTTAAAAAATTTCTTCTTAAGGTTGAAAACCAATTCAATAAAAAATTAAAAGTGATAGAGAACAAAAATGTAAGTTATTCCAAGTCAAATCATGTATTTTTAAATCCTTATAAATAATTTATGAAACTACTCCTCATATTCACTTGCCTCTAACGGAGAAGCAAAGACCAAAGAGAAAACCTTAATTGAACTAATAGTATTATATTAGAATCAAGGGTATATTTTACTCTTAGAGATAAAGTAGTTTTGACTTCATGTCATATGTAATATGAAGTGTCAAATAATAGAAAAAAACAAAAACAAAAACAAAACAAAGATTGCACCTTTTCAATTATGGAAAGGGTGTTGTAAACCAAATTTGAGAAATTTCAGAGTTTGAGGATGTTTAGCAAGTAAGCGGTAACATATCCAAAAGATCAAAATTAGGATCTAAAGCTATCACTTTTGTATGGTTATTTGATATGCAATTAACAAAGCAACCTATAGATTTCTTGATATTGAAAGCTTTATTCATTAAGTAACGTTATTTTTCATGAAGAAAAACTTCCTTTCAAGTCAAGAAGTAGTCAAGGCCAAAGTAGCGAACAAACTTCTGAGCTTGGTTCTATGACTCTAATACTAACAATTCTCTAGTGATTAAGGAAGCATAACAAACCTAGAATTATGAAAGATTTTTGGAAATGGATCAGTTACCGAATATTAAATTCACATGAATTAGATTCATATGAAATTATAATATAGAGAGATTTAAAAATATAATATATTTATAAATACTAATTATTATTATTTTGTATTAAAAATGATTTACTACACCATGGTTAGTTAATTAATGGTTAATTAACCTATTTGTGGAATTCTAAAGTGATTAGGGTATTATTATCTAAAATGGCCTACATATAGGTCATTGTACCCAATTTAGGGTGATGCGTTCATTTGATAAAGAACTAATTGTAAAGACAATTATTCTCTATAGCCTATCTAGCTCTAACGTCCACATTAACTCCTCCCCACATTCATCTCTACTACATGCTCTCCTCACACTCATTCTCTTATAATCACTCCCTATTCTTAAGAGTTAGAGCCCACACTTCTAACTCTTTGGGAATTTAAGATAAGAACGGAAAAGAGCACGTGGTATGTTCTTCAAGGTTCTTTGAAGGGTAAGAGTTCGTGAGTAAGATCAGAGTTGATTGAAAAAAAGGAGAGGATTACATGAAGTTTGGAATATTCAAGGGTAAGTTTTACTTTTCTTTATCTCCAACCACATTAGTAGCATGCTTAGGTTGTTTGGATATTTATCCTAGTTAATGTATGATTGGTGTGCTGTTTTTGTTAAAGAAAACTTGTTTTCTATATTGCACAGTGATCACACACTTCCACAAATATTCGATTGTCTTCATTACGAGGACAATAATTTGATTTGTATGGGTGAGAGTGGCTTGAGTCGTCAACTTAATAAGCCTACCATTTTTGGAGATTTGTTTGAGTAGGAAGCTAAGAACATTATTTCACAAGATGAAATTCAGTCTTTCCCATTTTTAGGGTAAGTAATAAATTGCTCCCTTAAGTGATCACTTCGTGCTGGAACTGGTGTTCTAAATCTTTTGATTTGTAGTTATATTAACACAAATTATTTATTTATTAAAATCAGAGATATTTTATTTGACATTTAGACAACATTAATTCAATTTAATAAACTAAGATATAATGTTAAATGATGTTACTTGAACAGTATGTGGTTGAAATACAAATGGTTCATATTTAAGTTATAACCTAAAAGGTATGTAGTAAATGGATAGAGGTTGAGTGTCTTATCCTGGTAGCACTGTGGGTACGACCCATTTTGTAATTGTTACATGAGATGTAAATGTTACAAACAATATAAATCATATTGTTCATATGAAGACATGTGAGTGAGAGTATCCTGTATAAAGAAGTTTATACATAGATCGAACCGCAAAATAATTGGTTTCTTTTTATAACACTGTTACTTGAAGGAATCAATACTTCACTAGGATGACCATAGGAGACTTGACCTGAATCCTGAGTGAGTTGTGAACTCCTATTTATGACGACAGTTCTTTGATCTGTATGAGTAAGAGTGACATGATAGCCTACTCGACAAGCATACCTTTTTGGAGATTTGTTTGAGGAATGAGTTGAGAAAACAACTGCACAAGATGAAATTCATTTATTCTCATTCCTTAGGATAATAGATGATTGGTCCATTAATAGCTGATTTCAGGTCTTGAATAATGAGGCCTCAACCTCTCACAGGTTCGAGAGGTGTTAGTTTATAGTTGGACTATAAGTTATTTGTTCATTAGAGGGATTAGTGGTATTTAAGGAGTTAGATGTAACTACATGGATAAAACGGTAATTTGACCCACATATAATTATGAGCAATTGTGAAAGAAATTGTCCAAAATAAGGCACTTTAGGTTTCACATTTCAAAAATATCACATTTGTTGAAATGTCATCAAATTGCTTCTTTTTGGGCCTTCTTAGCCGAGATCGACCTTGAGATTTCAATATAAATGTTTGAAATTCAAAATAAAAGGTACTCTACAATTATGAAATACCTTTGTTTTTTTAAAAAAAACATTTCATCTTCACGTTTACGAATCTAGGTTTTCATTCTGGTCGAGTTTTCAATTTCTTTGTTCTTACAATCACTGAAGTTCACTGATTTTCTCGTGTTTAAACTTGTTTAGTGCATCCTCAAGCTTCAATTTGTAGAGGTATTCCACTTTTAACGAATTTTATCCTTTGGTCTGTGTTTTAAGAGAAGAATTTGGATTATACTGTTGGATTTTTGGCATATTTTGTGTTGTTATTGCATGTAGGTTCACTACTGCAAAATTAGCCTTACTTGACACTTGCAACTTTTACTTACTTAATGTTTTTTGTATAAAAATGTCAAGTAATGACCATTTTAAAGAAAAAAGGTCAGGTGACTTGTTAAAAAAGTGGAGATTTTTCATGGACATTTCCAAACTTTTTTATGTTATTTATCCCTGACGTTCAATAAATGTCACGTGTAGTTATATTTACTTGACACGATAAAAATATCAAGAGTAATGTTGATTTTTAATTGATATTTTTTTAAACATCAAGAATAAGAAAATATCAAGAGACGCCTTTATATATATGAACTCTCTCACCTTAGGGTACCTCTATTCTATATTTTATGAATTCTTCTCTCCAATAATAAAATTGTAATCACTTTACCTTTGAAGGTTGCTAACATATTGTTAATGAACCATGTAAGTATGTACTAATTCTTTTACTGTCTTGTATTTTTATGTTTTCTTTGTTTGTCAATTGTTTTAACCTAATACGTGGAAATATGGTAAAGATACAAACGAGAAAAAGAAAATCCCTGCTAAAATAATGTAGTATTTTCCTCCTATTCCACAATTTCAACGGATGTTTATAAGTGTTGAATGTGTTAAAAACTTAACTTGGAAGTTAGTCGCCACCATGTGGCCAGAAAGTTATGAACCTAGAAATCTTCATTAAGCATTGTCAGCAGATGGCATAAATCTGCACAGTGATATGAGCGCTAAGTATAGTTGTTGGCCACTTGTGATGGTGATTTATAATTTTACCCATTGATTGTGTATGAAACTAAAGTTCATGATGTTATCAATATTGAATTCGGGTCTAAAACATCCTTAGGATGACATTGGGATATACTTAGAATCATTGATTGACGATTTAAAACTTCTAAGGAGAAGTGGTGTGCAATGTTACAATGTCTATAATAAGGAACTATTCAACTTAGGAACAACTCTATTGTGGATAATCAATGATTTTTCCAGGATATGGAAACGTTAGTGGATGTAGTGTGAAACGGTATAAGACATGTCAAATATGTGGAGATAACACATCTTCAGTACGATTGAAATATGGTAAAAATGTCATACATTGGGCATCGAAAATTTCTAGCACATAATCATCCTTTCCGTCATCGAAAGAAATCATATAATGATCAGCAAGAACTTGGAAGTATTCTAGAATCTTTGTCCGAGGAGGTTGTATTTGAAAAAATTAAAGTTCTTGATTTTCAAAGAGGAAAAGAAAAAACAAAAGAAAAATCTCAAAAGGAAGCACCAAAGTTGTTGGAATATGAGGTCTCCCTTTTTCGAGCTCCTCTATTGGAAACATCTCCATGTTAGACATTGTTAAGAAGTGATGACAAGATTTACATTTGCAATCTTCTCTTCGCTCTATCTTTCATATTTGCCTCCTTTGCTCTTTTATGAGTAATTGTTCAAAAAAGGGTGTACATAGTAGTGGAGCTTTGAGCTCAACCTTTCAATACAGAGAGTTTAATTTAACCTACACAACATTTCAATTTATTATATCTTGAAAAGGACATGTCAAACAACTTATGCTATACTAGTGGTTGAGATACAAATATGCAATTACACGCTATAGAGAATTTAGATCTTCTTAAAGTTTGCACCTCGATCTAATTGTTTAAGTGTTGATCATAATATTGTTTTATTCCAACATTTTCGAACTCGATAACAATGAGCATGTATTTTGGTTGATGAGTAGATATATAATTTTGTTACACTACACATAATGTGTGTGTATATATATATATATACACAGCCAAGGTCTAAGCCTTTGTAAGAAGAAAAAGGCAAAACATTTGTAAAAAGAAACCAAACTTGGTACTAGTCAACATCCCAAACTATTTGCAAATTAGCCAATGGAACTTTGGCCACATGAGTCAAAATTCAAAACTCAACCATTTCTTTTTTTTTTTTTTCTTTTTTTTTTTACCTTTTCCCTTTTCTTTTTCTATTTTTAAACTTTCTCTCTTTTTTTATCAGTAGGCCTTAGCTCTTGAAACTACCGATGACCAAACATATTCTTTTTGGAAAGAAAGTTCCTCCCTCTTTCAATATCAAAATCTTTTTTTTTTTCATAACTCATAACCATTTGAACATTTAGAAGTTAATTTCAACTATATTACATTTTAATATTCATTCAAAATTTAATATAATTATATCTTAGCTAGCTAAAATGAAGTTTAAGTAGTTGAACATCAATAATCTCTATTTTGAGTTGTAAATTAGTATTCTCTACGTACTATGAGCGATAAGAATGAAAAAAAAGAACCCTACAATGAAATGGTATAATAATAAAAATTTCTACGTACTATGAAATTTCTACAATGGTATATATATATAATTAATTAAATTTATCTCTACTATTAAGTTCTTGGATCAATCGATAATTTAATATAGTATCAGAGTAAGTTGGTTTAACAGGTTCGTGTTCAAACCCCAGTGTTATTTTCTCCTCAATCAATATGCATTTATATTTGTTGGGTCTTCTTCATATTTCGAGCCTACAAACTGAAGGGATATTAGATGATATATAATTAAATTTACCTTTACTGATTAGCTCAAACTTTTGGATTAATCAATAATAGGATAGAGAGTAAAATTTTGTTAGATTTGTAAATATTTTTTTAAAAAAGATATTATTAAATTAATAAATATAAATAATACGTTGAAATATAAAATTTAGGAAGAAAACATGTTTTGAAAATGTACAAACTTGTTTTTGAAAATGTACCTTAGGAAAATACCAACATTTTGTCTTTTTGTTGGATTAATAAGATTAATTAAGAATAATAGCAAAGGTTGCGATGTGATTAGGTGGGGAGACGGAACGTAAAATTTGAAAAGAATTTCTTTAATTTTATTCATTTATTTAAAAATTAGGAATATAAATAATATTATATGACAAATCGTAGAAGACAGCGGGCCCCACAGCAACCACAAATACAAATCAAACAATGATGCATTGCCTTGGATCGCGAACGGAACATTTCCCCCCAAATCCGCATGAATGGCATTGTTGTATTTGCAACTAAGGATAGGGGTAAATAAATAAAAGTCTCAAACATAATTTTCCCCCTTTGCCCTCCTCCCTCAGCTCGTATGGTGAGGGTATTCTCGACTTTACGCTTCCAAAATCCCCTAGTTCCTTACTTCTTAGAATAAAACTACTTTCGTTAATCTGTTGCTATATTTATCAATTAATTTATAATAATTAACAAACAAATATATAAATGAAATTAAGTTTTTTTTTTTTGTTACAAATAACGCATCAAATACTATTTGTAATTATCTTTTAAAAAGTGTTGTAATTATACTAACTCATTATTAGATCTACTTTTCATGAGTTGTTATGTTAATTTTTTTCTAATAAATAAAACAAATTGATTGATTAATTGGCTAAATTTACTTTCTTTTCAAAATTGACGTTTTATTGATATAAGTGTTTTAAGTTCATGATTAGACAACAAAAATCTAAAATTTTATAAAACAATAAATGTCACGATCTTTGAACCATATGATTTTTACACAGTAACATTAGTTAAAATAACATACATTTATACATGATAACGATCTTCTAAGAGATTGTGTTTATCTTAGTCTTTTGTAATAAACCTTAATTAAGAAGTACTTAATGAAGGAGAGAGGGTTCCTTGTATAAACACTTGTTAGCAAGGTGTTTAATTAGGAAATTATCTTTTAATTAATTAGAAAAATGTCTTTTACTTAATTAGTTCAATAAAACAATCGACACAAAAGATAAAATAACATATAATGAACATGAGTGACATTGAGGATGATATTAAATTTAAAATAAATGTAACAATTGAATTTTACAAATATTAGTAAAATTTGGTGATGTAGTGGAGTTGTTAATTTTAATAAAATAGTTATGGAACATTAAACAATATTGGTTAACAAATAGTAGTAATTTATTTTTATATATAAAAAAAAAAGAAACATTAAAATTTGAATTGGAGAGCTTCGTTCCATGGGTGGATTCATGTGTTTGTGTTTTGTAGTTAAAAATTTAGTGGTTGTTTTAAAATGAGATAAATAAATAGAATGGTTAATTCTTATTATGATTATATTTTATTTAGAATTTAAAAAGAAAAATGCACGGAGTATTGGGGTGATTTGTAAATTGTAATTGTAATTGTAATTGTAGTAGAAGGATTAGAGAAGGGAGGGAGAAAGAGGAAGTTGGCGAGGCCAAAAGCAAAAAGGGCGCCTCCTCCCTCAATTAATATTTTATGTTTAAAGAGTTTTTTAAGTTTTAACCATCTTCTTTCTTTTTTTATATCCTCCTTTATTTACTTTCTTCTTCTTCTTTTCCTTTTTCTTTTATTTTCTCTTTCTCTCTCTCCCTCTCCCTATGCCCTTTCTCTTTTCATCTCTGCCTCGGTCTCTGTTCACCTTCTCTTAGCCTTCCCCCACCTTTTTTCTCCTCTCCTCCTACCAAAACCCTCTGCAAACAACAATACTCTCTCTCAATCACTCCTCCTCCTCCTCCTCCTCCTCCTTTCTCACCACAGATTCATGCTCTCTTTTTTTCTACCCTCTACTCTCAACCCTTTTCAGTTTTCAGATGCACACCTGACCCAACCCAAACCCATACCCATTCCCATTCCCATACCCATACCAACACACACACATACCCAGGAATAACCAACTTAAGTATAACCCACCCAGTCTCCCAAAACCCTTGTTTTATGTGCGCTTGAAAAAAAATGCGAGAGGCTCTCCCCTCTGATCACTCCAACCAAATCCTCTCTTCTACCCACAAGAAGAAGAAACCTGATGATGATAATAAGCTAGACAAGGATTCACAAAAACCCATCTCACACCTCCACATGCTTGCTGTTCCTCCTCTTCTCCTTGTAAATCGTACTCGCTCCCAAGCTAGTTCGCGAAGGGTCACACCCACTACCTTAACAACCACTCCTTCCCTGGCTACCCCCTTTTCTCTCGACTCTCTTTCCCCCGACTCTACTGGAATTCTTCTGCCCACCCCTGTGGAGAAGCACCTTCCTAATGGGGATCTCTACATTGGGAGTTGCTTGGGGAGCGTGCCCCATGGATCGGGTAAGTATTTGTGGACTGATGGCTGCATGTATGAGGGTGAGTGGAAGAGGGGTAAGGCCTCTGGGAAAGGCAAATTTTCTTGGCCTTCTGGAGCCACGTATGAAGGCGAATTCAAGTCGGGTCGGATGGAAGGGACTGGCACTTTCATTGGATCCGACGGCGACACCTATCGTGGCTCATGGACTGCAGATCGGAAACACGGTTTCGGCCAGAAACGCTACGCCAACGGCGATTTCTACGACGGAACCTGGAAGCGGAACGTACAAGACGGAAATGGCCGTTACGTTTGGAACAATGGGAACGAGTATGTGGGCGAGTGGAAGAACGGGTTGATGTCCGGTCAGGGGGTTTTTATTTGGGCCAACGGAAATCGGTACGAAGGTCAATGGGAGAACGGAGTCCCAAAAGGGAATGGGGTTTTCAGTCTTCTTGACGGCAGTAGCCATACCAGTGAATGGAATAAGGAAATGAAAATCCAGCAATACAACGGATGTTTTGATTCCCTAGATGTGAATGACAAAATCCAAACCAATGGGGTTGTTGAGAGTGAGAATCTGACCCCAACATTCAGGAAAAGATCTTCGGTGGACGCTTCTAGAGGCAGCTTGACGGAGAGGAATTTTCCGAGGATTTGCATTTGGGAATCAGACGGGGAAGCCGGCGATATTACTTGTGATATACTCGATAATGTGGAGGCTTCGATGTTGTATCGAGATGGATTTAGACAGTTTAAACGAACTCCTTGTTGTTTAACCAATGATGCGAAGAAACCAGGGCAAACGATTTCCAAGGGCCATAAGAACTACGAACTCATGCTCAATCTCCAACAGGGTATAAGGTAACAATCGAATGAGTTGCTTTAGTTCATCTGAAATGCTCGTTTCTCCAACTGGATATGTGTGTTACGCTGTTTTTAGGGTTTTTATGCTCTGGTTTTGATTAGATTTTTCTTTAGGTATTCTATTGGGAAGCACGCTTCAATTATACGAAACCTTAAGCCGAGTGATTTCGATCCTAAGGAAAAGTTCTGGACGAGATTTCCACCGGAAGGATCGAAAATTACGCCCCCTCATCAATCTGTAGAGTTTCGATGGAAAGATTACTGTCCCTTGGTGTTCAGGTATTGAAATTTCAAAGTTTCTGTTCAATTTGATTCTTATTGTTCAACCAGTGACTAAACTTTCGTTGCAATCCTCGTGTAATGTAGACATCTGAGGGACTTGTTTCGGGTTGATCCTGCTGATTACATGCTAGCTATTTGTGGAAATGACACCCTTAGAGAGCTATCTTCTCCTGGAAAGAGTGGAAGTTCCTTCTACTTAACCCAGGATGATAGATTTATGATAAAAACGGTGAAGAAATCCGAAGTGAAGGTCTGTTAATCTCTCTAACTTCAACTTTATAATCCTAAGATTCTCATTAGCTTAGTTTTTTGTGGTTTAAGTTTTTATGCTACATTTGATGGATTGCTAATTGCTTGATATGTTGGAGGATGGTCATTGATGAAATTTAGTCCTCTTTTCAGGTTCTCATAAGGATGTTGCCAAGTTATTATGACCATGTATGTCGTTATGAGAATTCTCTCGTGACCAAATTCTTCGGTGTGCATTGTGTGAAACCAATTGGTGGCCAAAAGGTGCGTGCTGTTTTACTCTGGACTTTGCCTTTTGTTCTGCTCTCTCAGATATGTTGCTGTTATAATTTATTTTGCTTCTAACTTAATCTTTGTTATGTAACTAGACACGGTTTATTGTGATGGGCAACTTGTTCTGCTCTGAATACCGAATTCATCGACGTTTTGATCTAAAGGGATCCTCCCATGGCCGAACAACAGATAAGCCTGCGGGAGAAATTGATGAAACCACTACATTGAAGGATCTTGATCTTAATTTTGTGTTCCGCCTTCAGCAAAGTTGGTTTGAGGAATTTATCAAGTAAGTTTCTACATTCAGGATATATGGTTCTTGCAATCTCTATTAACTCGGTGTTTAATTGAACACTAACGTTTTGAAAACATGACAGACAAATTAATCGAGACTGTGAGTTCTTGGAAGCTGAAAGAATCATGGATTACAGTCTTCTGGTTGGTCTTCATTTCCGCGATGAAACTAGATATGACAAAATGGGCTTATCACCATTTCTATTGCGATCTGGTATATAATCTTATCTCCACAGCGTTGTCCTGTGCAAAGTATAAGCTGGGGGATTTCATAAGCTGAAAACCATTTGTGCTATCTTGCAGGTTATAAAGATTCTTATCAGAATGAAAAGTTTATGCGTGGTTGTCGCTTTCTCGAAGCTGAGCTGCAGGACATGGATCGAGTTTTAGCTGGCCAGTATGTCTCTTGTCCATTTCTCAGTGTTTTTGTTCCACTATTTTATCAATCAGCATTGGGTCAACCTTTTAACATTTTGATCGTCATGCTTTTTCTGTAGACTTGCAATGATTTCTAACTCGATACGTTTCATTTCTTCCAGGAAATCTTTAATTAGGTTAGGAGCCAATATGCCAGCAAGAGCCGAGCGAATGGCAAGAAGGAGCGACTTTGATCAGTATACCCCTGGGGGGACAAGCCATTTGATCCCTTCAAGGAGTGGTGAAATCTATGAAGTTGTCCTATATTTTGGGATCATCGACATCTTACAGGACTACGACATCAGCAAGAAACTGGAGCACGCATACAAATCCTTACAAGTCGATCCAACCTCAATATCAGCAGTCGACCCAAAGCTTTATTCTAAAAGATTCCGAGACTTCATAGGAAGAATTTTCATCGAGGACAGGTGAAAAAGAAGAGAAAGATAGGATGACGAGTAAACCATCCAATGGACAAAAAGATTTCCCAACCGAATCTTCAATCGACAAGAAGAATTAAAGAGTTGGGTTGCGGGGATGTGATCTTCAACGGCTCCAGGTTTGTGTGAAGGACTTGCATGGAGTAAGGAGGGTGAAATAGGAATTAGAGGTTGTGGAAAAAGGTTGAGATTCATTGGCACATGCAAGTGTTTTATGGCTGATTTTGCAGAGCAGCCAAAGTGTAGAGGGGAGTAGGGGGAGAGAGGGGAGTAAAGTCTTTTATTATTATATATATGTACATTCAATGCCAGAAAGAGGGAGGTTTGGGTATTGAAAGGGTTCTTCCCTCACATTGCTTTGGTTTTTCATGGGGTGATTTTTTTCTTTTTTACTTTTTTTTTTTTTTTTAACCTTTGAAGATTAAGAGATTTGGGTGATAAGGTATATATAGGTAGTGGGGAAAAAGGGGTTGGAACTGGAATAAGAGGAAGTGTACAGGATTACGTTTATGGAATTGATTATTTTTATTTCTTTTATATAATTTGAAAAGAGTTATTGAATCTCTGTGTCTTGTTCTCAAGGTTTTTCACTTTTATTATAAGTTTGAAGAGAGAAGGGGGAAATGGGGTCGTTTTGTTGTTGCTTTTTGCAGTGAAAGGGCGGGAAGAGTTTTTTGTTTAATTAAAAGAAAAGAAAAAAGGGGGCATCAAAAGAAGAGAAAGATGCGCTGTTGCTGTTGCTGTTGCTGCTGCTGCTGCTGCTGCTGCTGCTGCTTCTTTCTTGTTTTTGCCTTCTTTGTTCACCATACCTTCTTCCCCTTCTCTCTTTTTCCTTTCCTTCTTTTTACCTTTTTATAATCCTACTACATCACTTAATAATTCAATTCAATTAGTAATCTAGTTTATATGGTTTTTTATTGTTTAAAAGAATTAATCTTTTTGCCACGTGTAGAAAACCCATTTGTCAAAATATGTATTTTGTAAAATTGGAAGAAATTGGTAGCAAAATTGGTCAAAGTGAAGTGAGAGAGAGAGAGAGAGAGAGAAAGTGGAGCCCATGTTATGTTATGTTAATGTTTATGTGTTTACATTTGATTCTGAATTTGACCTTCTCTCTGTTTGCTTTTGTGGAACTTCCATTGTCTGATTGCACAATCCTCACACCACGGGTCTGTCTATTACTGCTTCTACATCTTCCTATTTCTTTCTTTTTTTATATGTATTTAATATAATTTTACATCTTATTTTTCCCACCATATCATCACACTATACTTTCATTATTTTAACTCAACTTCCTTTATTTAACTCATCTTCTTAATCCATCATTATTATTCTAATCTCTTCTACATCTACCCACTGGTCCACTATAACTTTCCAAATCCCAACTTCAAATCACATCACTCCAAATTACAACACATTTGTATTTCTTTAACCTACCCTTTTCCTACCTATACACATCTTACATTTATTTTTAATTACTTTCTTCCATCCCTACTTATTTCTCTCTAAACTTTTACTGCTCTTTCTGCCCTTCAAACTATTTAAATATTAATTTGGTCCTTATATTTTCAACTTTTGTAATTTTGGTCTCTTCAAAATGTAGCCATATAAATTTACACCATCTTACAAGTAAAGACCAAATGGTTACTTTAGAAATTAAATGGAGCAAAAAAAAGAACATAGATCAAAATATAAACGTTTGTTAAAACAATAAATTATGTTTGTCTTGTGCATGAAGAAGAAAATTGAGAGGGAGGGAGAAGGAGAGGGAGAGGGAGACAGAGAGAGAGAGAGAGAGAGAGAGAGAGAGAGAGAGAGAGAGAGAGAGGTCAACTGTCGTGGCTGTAAAGTCATGGACCCTACTCCCTCCTTCAACCCTATGATATGAACTCACACACACCATTACAAAAACAACTTTCTTCTTAACAATTCATCACCTATAATTTCTCTTTCTATCTTTTTTTTTAAAAAAAAAAAATAAAAAAACAAATACAATAAAAAAAACAAAATTTTGATTTAAACTGGGAAGCATGCAAGCCTAATTGGCCAAATGCCTCAACGTGCTCACAAGTTTCTCTGAACTTACACACACACATATATATTTAAAATAATTGTTATGATTAATATAATATAGATAAAGTGGTTCATCAAATCATTACCATAGAAAAACAATTAGCAAAATGAGGTATATATATTATTCTTGTTTGGCGTGAACTTCAATTTTTTGTTTATTCAATATTCACAAAAAAAGAAATGGAAGAAGATGATACTCAGATTTGGATCAGGATTATTCCACACTTTTATCCTTTTTTTTTTTCTCGGGAAACAAAGCGAAGAAGATGAATCAACACAGAAATTATCAAATGTCACCAACATCTACATATATCCAAATCCCTTGCATGCTTTAAAAGTGAAAACACACACACACAAAAAAAAAAAAAAAGAATAAATAAATAAATACATATATACAATTTTCTGATTTTATACAAAAAAAAAAAAAAAAGTGAATGTATGAGAGAAGTTGGCAATATATTTATTAAGATTATAAAGTGATTCCTATGAGTTTCAACTTCCAAAAATCAATTGGTATGAGAGGAATATGTGTTGAATTTTGAGAAAGATTAATTGTGAAATGATAGTTTGAAAGCATTGTAAAAAGAGTTCATGGGGATGATTTGTGTTCTACTTCTCCCGGGCGGCTCTTTGGGTTCCTTCTTTTTCTAATGCAACAATATATCTATATCTATATATATATATATATATATATATATATATATATATATATATTCAGATTTTTTTAAGAATGAATATTGGTAAGAGTTGAATAATGTGGTGTGGCACAGAGAGTGATTGAGAATGTAAAGAAGAAAGAGACAAAGGAAGGACATGAGGACCCATTTCTAATGTATGGTTATATGTAGTGTGTCACAAACAATCTTACTTTTAAACAACATCATCACCACCTTCCATTACAACATCATTTTCTTTTCTTTTCTTTGTTTAGCCACACAATTTGAGATATCATTTACTTTTCACCCTTTTTAGTTTTAAGAACTAAAAAAAGCAATTTTTTTAAAGCTTGTTTCGTCTTTGCTATTTGGGTATGAATTCAAATGTTTAATTACAAAATGTTAGGGTGTTTGTTATTAGAGTATGATTGGCTTATTTATTAGTGAAACTTGAATATCATATTTATGTAACATGTTCAATAGAGTGTTAATTCTTCCTTGAGATTGATTGTTTTTATGTATAATGCATACTTGCCCTCTATGACATGTAATACAACAAGTCCTGACATTGTCTGCGCCATTGTTACTTGACAAACAGAAAAATCTACAGAACACTCTTTCCTTATATGGTAACAAGACTGTTCAAATTTCGTGATCTGTTATATTTTTCTTGCATACTTGATTTATTCTTTCCTTTAATATATTCTCAACTCTACCAAAATTAATATAATGTTTTAATTCAATATAGGATTGGTTGTTTTGAAGAATATTTAAGCCATTTTCTTGTGTGTGTGTCGAACAACACAAACGTGTTAATCTATGGGATTATGAGGATTTTGCCATTGTTGATCTTGAGTGATTCTCTAGATCTTATTAATTCATTCAAAACGAGAACTGTTTTTATGGTGGTTGAAGTTTGATTTAGAATCCTAGTTGGTCTTGAAGTTGTGTCGTTGAGCTCGAGATTATTGTTTTCGGGCCTTTGAATGCTCGGATCCTAAAAGCTCGTGATCTGTTCGTTGAAGCGGGCTTCGAAGAAGATCGGTTGGTCTTAGGGGGAGCCTAAGACATCATTTCTTGAGAAGAAATTCTCTAACTTAGGGCCGGGAGCCTAAATTCAAAACGTGAAGAGATATTCACAAGAAAGATGAAAAGATACAAGTAGAGAAGAAGTCTTACACTTCAAATGATCCTAAAAGTGTTCATTCATTAATATCCTTATACTTAGGGGGAGCTTAACCACGTTGAAGGTGAGAGATCTCATACTAAGGGGAGTCTAAGTTTCATTGAGAGGGAGTCTCACACTTAGGGGGAGCTTAAATGATCGTTCTTTAAGTTGAGCTATTCAAGTGTCATTGTAATTGTCGTTTATTTACAGTTAAATACATCATTGTAAGTGTTTGACTTTATATTAGTGAATATATCTTTCCACGAGCACACTGCACCACAAACATAGGTGGTATTGCACGGAACTGGGTTATCAAACCCTGTATTCTGTTTTGGTTTTTAATTTTTTGCATTCGTCAATTATGTCGCTGGAAATGTTGTAACATCGTGTGTTAGACGACCTTCATTTTTTCAGAAAACACAAAAATTAAAGTAAAGAAGTTGTAAGCAAGCAAACACAATTTTAAAACAAATATTTAAAATGCTAGTTTTATCAAACGGAGTCTAAATTTTGAGTTACCAAATGTTGGCTTGGTTTTTTAAAACATCGATAAAAAGTGAATAATAATGTTGAAGAAAAAAAAATCTAATAAATTACTTTTATATTAAACTAGAGCAACATATTTGTAAAAGATAAAAAATAAAACAAATACATTTTAAAATAAAAAACAAAATAAAATTTATTTTGCATGGACATGGGAAAGATGTCAGATTGATATTAAAAAATAAACTAGATATAAAGAAACTCATGGTTGTGTCATATTTTCCTTATTTATTTATTAATTTTTATTAAGATTTGGTTCTACTTCTATTCAGTTTGATTTGTAATTTTATATTTTTTTCATCAATGTTGTTAAAAACCAAAGTAAGTTTTACTAAAAACAAATACTTCTTAAAAATTTAACTAATAATCCAAACAACCTTTACTTAACAATATGAAAATAAATAGTACAAAAATTGAAAAAAGAAACAAATCTAAATTTTAAAACAAAAAACTAAAAACAAAATGATTTTAAAACAAAAAACTAAAAACGAGATGATTATTCGACTGGCTGATATTATTATCAAATTCAAATGAATTGGCCTAACAAATTAAACTATGGATTGGTATGTTTACCAATAATAAGTATGATGGAGAGATTACTTCAACTATAATAATTTTTAACTCCCTTTTTCTAATAGGATTATTCCCTTTTTTGCTCCAAAAAAGAAGGGATTTCTTATTGATGCCAAATGGTATAATTAATGAGCAAAATAATTTCTAAATCATAAATAATTAACATGATTCTCTTACATCATTCTTACCATTTTATTGCATCATATTAAATATTAATTCAAAAGATATGATAAGCATTATGAATCTATTAGTAAACACATTTTAATTCACACACAAGCTTCTTAATTTAGGGCATAAAAGTAGATATCCGTAGAGCCTAGAATCTAAAATGAAACATTATTATTTTAAGCAACTGTAACATCCCAAATTTTAAGGTAATTTATAATTTTTTTTATTATTATCTTAAATGTTGGTAATTTTTATTTGGGATGTTTGTATTGGATTTAAATTAGAGAGAATTATTGGAATTATATTTTTGTGTGCTTTTGTTTTATGTGTGGATGGGGAAAGAAAAAGAAAAGGTGGTTTTAATGAGTAGAGAGGGGAATTATGAGTTTTAAAAAAGAAAGAGAAAAAGGTAGAGATTTGGAGAAAATAAAAAGGTATAAATGATGATAATAATAATATTTTATTATTATTATTTATTTATTAGGGCGTTTTGGAAATCGTGCACTTTATCCTCCTCATCTCTTCTTCTTCATCCCATCAAAGCCCTAGCCGCCGCCGTCGCCTCTTTTCTCTTTCTGCCGCCGCAGCCACGCCGGACGACCCACGAAACCACGCCTCGTCGGTCACAGTCGCGCCCAGTCGCTCGCAGCCGTTCGCGAAGCCACGCCTCGCACCGCTCCAGCCGTTCGCGAAGCCATGCCTCCATCTTCAACCTGTCCGTCGCCGAGCAGGCGCGCGCCAGGGAGCTCCGCTGAAGTCGTCTCGCCGATCGTCCGTGTCCAGCCAGTCACCTAGCCACGCCGCTGCCCAGATCTACGAAAGCTGATTCAGATATGCCAAGCCGCGCCTCCATTCCGCTCCACGCCCCTATCTGCGAGCCACGTCTCAAGCCTCGACGTTTCCGCAAGCCGCGTCGCTTTCCCTCTACGTTAGACGCCGTCGCACGCACCAGTCGCTGCTTCCCGAGCCAGATCTGCTTCACCCGAGCGGAGCCGAGCGGAGCCTAGCTTCTGAAGTTTTTGTCGTTTACTGTCTCCGCTGCCACTACTCTTTGTTGGTGAGTTTGGAAGTGGTTGTTGATGGTTAAAACTAATTAATATTTCTTTTGGGAAGAAAGTATTAATTAAAGTTCTTGTGTGTTTAGGGTCGATTTGGAGCTAATTCGATTAGGAGAATCTCCTTCACTTGAGGTAAAGATTACTTCTACCGAATCTGCTCCTTTGGCGTATAAGGTGTGTAAGATGATTTCTGTGTCTGCTTTAGGGTGTTGGCTTCGGGTTTATCTGGTTTATAAACCTGTATGGATTATGCATGATTGTTTACCGTTTACATGTGTTATCTGTTGCATGAGATATGTTTGGCTATTGTGATCACAATACTTGTACTGGGTTTAATTGGATACGGTTTCTGTTAATTTACCTAATGAGTTTGTACTTGGTGGGAAACGATAGGTCAGTTTTCAAGTCGTACGGCGACTTGATTCTGACTAGCCAGTGACCAGCCTGTGTGGCGTATTGTCGACCAGCCTATGTGGCACATGGTCACTGAAGGTCGTGAAGGGGGTTTGTACGAGGCCTGTTCCGATGTTCGTTCTGAGGGCAAGCCCATGTGGCGATTTACTGTGACAGGGTCGTGAAGGGGGTCTGTACGAGGCCTGTTCCTACCTATTTGTCAGTACTCAACCAACCGACTGTGTGTCGTAAAGTATAAGCCATTAGGGAAAGTTAACGGTCACCTAGTGGAGTCTGTAGTGGTTTTCCTTACTGGATATTTTTATACTCATTCCTTTCTATGTTTTATTTCAGGCAAAGGTAAGAATGGACCGGCGAGGGACAAGTAGAACCAGTGACCATATCAGGAGGGACCAGGAGACCTATTTTGCTTCCGCTTACGGTTATTTGACATTTGTTTTCTTTATGATTAAACTTTTTGTTGGTTTTTATTGTAATGATTTTGGTTTAGAAAACTATTTTAGGGATCCCGTCTAGGTTCTTTTCTTATCTTTTCCATTATTTGATTGATTAAACGTTTGAAAACCTCTTTATTATTTTATTTAGATTAAATTAAAGTATTTGTTTTGTTTTGTCTTCGTCTTTTAAAATGGATTTAATGATTTTTATTTAAGTAACGACCTTGGGTTAAGGTTGAAAACCTGGGACGTTACAATTGGTATCAGAGCCTAAAGTTTTAGGCTCTGTAGACTACTTATGATGTAAGTTATGGTTTTGGTCCCTATGGTCACTATGGTTCACTTCTTCTCGCCAGGTACGTTTTCTTGGGTAAGCTTTTGGCTATGCATAAATATTGCCTGTAAGACTAGAAATTTTATGGATCATGGATAGATCTCGTGGCTTATGACGTTGTGATTGTTTTAGAAAAATGTCACCGCGTCCGGGTACTAGAAGAGGTGGACAAGGTGGATGAGCAGCGAGTCGAGCTCAACCTACCCAGCCAACTGTGGACCCCGCCGCACCTGTTACACAAGCTGACCTGGCTGCACTGACGGCTCAGTTAGGGAAATCTATTGCAACGGTCGTGGCGATAGCTTTGGCACAGTTTCAGCCGGCTGCACCTGTCCCGACCACACCTGTCCCACATCAGACTGCATCAGTAGTACTGGAGGACCTGTCGGATCGTCTGTCGACAGAGGCAAAGCACTGAGAGATTTTTGGAGGTATGATCCTGCATCGATTGATGGGTCACTGAAAGATCCCTCGACAACAGAGTTATGGCTAACATCGATTGAGGACATCTTTCGATATATGAACTGCTCGGACAATCAGAAGATCCAATGTCTAGCGTTTATGCTCAGGAACTAGGCCATTGTCTGGTGGAAGTTTGTTGAGAGGAGATTGGGCGAAAACCCCCTCGAGATTACTTGGGAGCAGTTTAAGGCGTGCTTCTATGAGAAGTTCTTCTCTGCTAACCATCGAGACACTAAGTGTTAGGAATTCTTAGATCTGAAGCAAGGGCAGATGTCAGTGGAGGATTATGATCAACAGTTCAACATGTTGTCCCATTTTGCTCCAAAATTGGTCGCAACTGAGGCGGACCGTGCTGAGAGGTTTATGAGAGGCCTGAGGAGGGACATTCGTGGTTTTGTCAGATCGTTCAATCCTTCCACGCAGGCAGAAGCCCTACGCCATGCTATTAATGCCTGTGATCGAGATGAAGAAGTCCCAAGGAAACCGTCTGAGAAGGAGTTCTCTTTTGGATAGAAGAGAAAGGATGAGAGCAAGCCAGCAGATGTTCTGTGGAAGAGTCAAAGGACCGAAGAAGCACAAGGTCACCATCAAGGGCAATTTACAGGAGCCGGTGCTGCTGGGAGAGAGCCACAGCCCTACCGTAAGTGTGGAGAAGACACTGGGGTCAATGTTGGGCGCTGGATAAGGTTTGCTTTGCTTGCAAGCAGCCAGGGCACAGAGCAGACAAATGCCCTAATAATTCTTCGGCAACCACAGGAATCAGTCAACAAGCACATCCAGGGAGGTGGGAATAGGCAGTAGGACTGAGTTTTCGCCACCAACCGGGAAGAGGCAGAGAAGGCAGACACAGTGGTGACAGGTACGCTCTCAATCTTGGGGCACTATGCTTTAGTTCTCTTTGATTCTGGGTCCTCGCATTCTTTTA
>JBBPDJ010000026.1:5982318-6002468 GCA_037974625.1 Cucumis cinereus
ATGTTGTATCTAGAGACGGAGTTTCAGTGGACCCTGCCAAGATTGAAGCAGTTACCAGTTGGCCTCGACCTTCTACTATTACTGAGGTTCGTAGCTTTCTGGATTTAGCAGGTTATTACCGACGTTTTGTGGAAGGTTTTTCCAGTATCGCTTCTCCTTTGACTAAGTTGACTAGGAAGGGAGTTACGTTTGAGTGGAGTAAGGCTTGTGAGAATAGTTTTCAGCAGCTGAAGCAGAAACTCATCACTGCGCCTGTCCTGACAGTGCTAGATGGTTCAAGAGGCTTTGTGATTTATAGTGATGCCTCAAAGAGAGGGTTAGGCTGTGTGTTGATGCAGCACGGGAAGGTAGTTGCATATGCGTCTCGTTAGTTGAAAGTTCATGAGCAGAATTATCCCACCCATGATCTTGAGTTAACAGTAATGGTTTTTGCCATGAAGATTTGGAGACATTACGTGTATGGGAAAAAGACACAAATCTTCACCGACCATAAGAGTCGCAAGTACTTCTTCAACCAGAAGGAGTTGAATATGAGGCAACGTAGGTGGTTGGAGTTGGTGAAGGACAATGATTGTGAGATCTTATACCATCCAGGTAAGGCTAATGTGGTAGCTGATCCCTTGAGCAGAAAGGTAGCCCATTTAGCAGCTCTTATTACCAGGAAACTCAGGTTCACCAGGATTTTGAGCGAGTCGAGATTGCAGTTGCAGTAGGGGAGGTAACCTCACAATTGGCACAGTTGACGGTGCAACCGACGTTGAGACAGAGAATTATTGAGGCTCAAGGTAGTGACCAGTATCTGAGTTTGAAGCGCCACCTAGCAGAGGTAAGGCAAGCTGAGGGTTTTTCTGTATCTTCTGATGATGGTCTCCTGTTTGAGAAACGTTTATGTGTTTCTGTAGATAGTGTGGTTAAGAGGGACTTGTTGTCTGAAGCTTATAACTCTCCTTTTGCTATGCATCCTGGCAGTACCAAGATATATCATGACTTGAAACGTTTTTACTGGTGGCCTAATATGAAGAGAGAGGTAGCAGACTTTGTTAGCAAATGTCTGGTGTGTCAGCAGGTGAAAGCACCAAGACAGAAGCCAGCAGGTTTGTTACAGCCTCTTGGAGTTCCAGAGTAGAAGTGGGAGAACATATCGATGGACTTCATCACAAGGTTGCCTAAGACCCTAAAGGGCCATACTGTAATTTGGGTTATTGTGGATAAACTCACCAAGTCAGCACACTTTGTTCCAGGTAAGTCTACGTACTCAGCAAATAAGTGATCTCAGTTGTATTTGAAGGAAGTGGTAAGGTTGCACGGAGTTTCTGTGTCGATTGTTTCAGACAGGGATGTCCGTTTCACCTCTAATTTCTGGAAAGGTTTACAGAATGCCTTAGGTACCCAGTTGAATTTCAGTACGACTTTTCACCCACAAACTGACGGTCAAACTGAGCGTTTGAACCAGACAGTAGAGGATATGCTGAGAGCTTGTGCTCTAGAGTTTTCTGGGAGTTAGGATTCTTACCTTCATTTGATGGAGTTCGCTTACAACAACAGTTACCAGGCTACCATTGGCATGGCACCGTTTGAAGCCTTGTATGGTAAGTGTTGTAGGTCTCCTGTGTGATGGGATGAGGTTGGTGAGCAGAGGTTGGTTGGTCCTGAGTTGGTGTAGTCTACGAATGAAGACAGCTCAGAGTAGACAGAAAAGTTATGCAGATGTGAGGCGAAAAGATCTAGAATTCGAGGCGGGAGATAAGGTGTTCTTGAAGGTGGCACCTATGAGAGGTGTTTTGAGATTTGCAAAGAAGGGGAAATTGAGTCCCCGCTTTATTGGGACTTTTGAGATTCTGGAGAGAATTGGTTCTGTGGCGTACCGGTTAGCGCTACCACCATCTCTCTCTGCAGTTCATGACGTTTTCCATGTTTCGATGTTGGGAAAGTATGTGGCTGACCCGTCGCATATTATTGAGTATGAGCCCCTGGAGTTCAATGAGAATTTGAGTTACGAGGAGCAACCAGTGGAGATTCTAGCAAGAGAGGTGAAGACATTGCGCAGCAAGAGCATTGCCATGGTAAAGGTTTTATGGCGAAATCAGCATGTGGAAGAAGCCACGTGGGAGCGAAAAGATGACATGAGAGTTTGATATCCAAAGTTGTTCGAGAGTTAGAGCTTTCGAGGACGAAAGCTTCTTAAGGAGGAAAGACTGTAACATCCAAATTTTAAGGTAATTTGTAATTTTTTTTTATTATCTTAAATGTTGGTAATTTTTATTTGGGATGTTTGTATTGGATTTAAATTAGAGAGAATTGTTGGAATTATATTTTTGTGTCCTTTTGTTTTATGTGTGGATGGGGAAAGAAAAAGAAAAGGTTGTTTTAATGAGTAGAGAGGGGAATTGTGAGTTTTAAAGAAGAAAGAGAAAAATGTAGAGATTTGGAGAAAATAAAAAGGTATAAATGATGATGATAATAATAATAATAATTATTATTATTATTTATTTATTAGGGCGCTTTGGAAATCGTGCACTTCATCCTCCTCATCTCTTCTTCTTCATCCCATCAAAACCCTAGTTGCGGCCCTCACGCCGCTGCCGCCCTTACGCCGCCGTCGCTGCCTCTTTTCTCTTTTCGCCGCTGCAACCACGTCGAACGACCCACGAAGCCACCCCTCGTCGGTCAAAGTCGTGCCCAGTCGCTCGCAGTCGCCGCCTCGCACCGCTTCAGCCGTTTGCGAAGCCACGCCTCGCATCGCTCCAGCTGTTCACAAAGCCATGCCTCCATCTTCAATCCGTTCGTCGCCGAGTAGGCCCACGCCGGAGAGCTCTGCTGAAGTCGCCACGCCGATCGTCCGCGTCCAGCCAGTCGCCTAGCCACGCCGCTGCCCAGATCTGCGAAAGCCGATTCAGATATGCCAAGCCGCGCCTCCATTCCGCTCCACCCCGGATCTGTGAGCCATGTCTCAAGCCTCGACGTTTCTGCAAACCGCGCCGCTCTCCCTCTACGTCAGACGTCGTCGCGCGCGCCAGCCGCTGCTTCTCGAGCCAGATCTGCTTCCTTCGAGCCAAGTCGAGCCGAGCCAAGCCGAGCTTCTGAAGTTTTTGTCGTTTCCTATCTCCGCTGCCACTACTCTTTGTTGGTGAGTTTGGAAGTGGTTGTTGATGGTTAAAACTAATTAATATTTCTTTTGGGAAGAAAGTATTAATTGAAGTTCTTGTGTGTTTAGGGTCGATTTGGAGTTAATTCGATTAGGAGAATCTCCGTAACTTGAGGTAAAGATTACTTCTACCGAATCTGCGCCTTTGGCGTATAAGGTGTGTAAGATGATTTTTTTGTCTGCTTTAGGGTGTTGGCTTTGGGTTTATCTGGTTTATAAACCTGTATGGATTATGCATGATTGTTTTACCGTTTACCTGTGTTATCTGCTGCATGAGATATGTTTGGCTATTGTGATCACAATACTTGTACTGGGTTTAATTGGATACGGTTTCTGTTAATTTACGTAATGAGTTTGTACTTGGCGGGAAACGATATGTCAGTTTTCAAGTCGTACGGCGACTTGATTCTGACTAGCCAGTGACCAGCCTGTGTGGCGTATCTCGACTAGCCTTTGTGGTGTATTGTCGACCAGCCTGTGTGATACATCGTCACTGAAGGTCGTGAAGGGAGTCTGTACGAGGCCTATTCCGACGTTCATTCTGAGGGCAAGCCCATGTGGCGATTTGCTGTGACAGGGTCGTGAAGGGGGTCTGTACGAGGCATGTTCCGACATATTTTTCAGTACTCAACCACCAGACTGTGTGTCGTAAAGTACAAGCCATTAGGGAAAGTTAACGGTCACCCAGTGGAGTCTGTAGTGGTTTTCCTTACTGAATATTTCTATACTCATTCCTTTCTATGTTTAATTTCAGGCAAAGGTAAGAATGGACCGGCGAGGGGCAAGTAGAACCAGTGACCATATCAGGAGACCTATTTTGCTTCCGCTTACAGTTATTTGGTTTGTTTTCGTTATGATTAAACTTTTTGTAGTTTTTTTTATTGTAATGATTTTGGTTTAGAAAACTATTTTAGGGATCCCGTCTAGGTTCTTTTCCTATCTTTTTCATTATTTATTAAATTAAACGTTTGAAAACCCTTTATTATTTTATTTGGATTAAATTAAAGTATTGGTTTTGTTTTGTCTTCAGCTTTTAAAATGGATTTAATGATTTTTACTTAAGTAACGACCTTGGGTTAAGGTTGAAAACTCGGGGCGTTACAGTTGCAAAGCCAGCTTTTAATGCTTAAATACTTCGACAACCAAATCTCTTTGAATTACAAGAAATTAAGCCACATCAACTTCAATGGTTGGCAACTTGACATTCAATCAACCTCGTCGGCCACTACATCCGATGTCTTCGACTGACAAAGTACAGTAGTCTCACTATAAATCTAAGTTGTATTTGAATTTTCTATGTTTAGGTTCTTTACAATTTGGCGATAGAGTTAGAGAAGTGTTATATAAAACTCTATAAACCTAGAGATGCCAACAAACTGTCTATTGATGTAGCCAACACATTGTTAGTGAACCACGTAAATCTCTATGTTGATTCTTTTTACACTTTACATCTTGTGTTATTTTTTATTATCGATTCTCAACGTTAAACGATCACTATCTCGCATATCAATAGTATGTTAATTGTGAGTTTCATCTGAGGTTGACAAATTGTTGTTTGTATTGAGAAAATAATTATTGATGATTGTTACACGCAAAACTCAACTAATTAACATTTATTTAGTTAAAAACCATGTCAACTATATGTTATTTACAATATTATTCTCCCTTATTATTATTATTAATTTTTTGGTTGAATGTTTTGAAAGTTGATATATATATATATGGGAATGGGAAATATTGGAAGTGAATTATTATCATTGATTGGTTAATGAAAGCAGAGGAATCTTTCCTCGTAAATTGAAGCCATTGTCCAAAATTGTTGGGTCAATTTGATTGAAACAACTTTAATATATACCCTATAAAAAGTCAACAAAAGGCAGTCGCATTATTTATTTATTTATATATATTTTTGAAAACACTATTAAAGACCATTACCCAACAAAGGATTAAAAAATAAAGGACAATATAAATTACTGAATTATCAGTGGTATGTATTAAGTAACGAATATGGTGTAACTCATTATTTAATCTTCGTGGTGGAGTGGCCTATTATTATTCATATTTCGTCTCCTAATAATTAAAATCCTATTAAATTATACAAAAACACAATTTACCTTCGTAATAGGTTTCAACTGTATCTCAAAATTTCAAAAAAAAAAAAAAAATATTAAAAAATAAAGTTTATTTCTTGCTGTTGAACTGTGTGTGATATTATTTTCAACTGTTAGCCTTCATTATTCACTTTTTTTTCTCTTCAAATTATACAATATTAAGTTCTATCTCAAAAAATTACCATTTATTTCATCTAAAAAGATATCGTTAGAATAATTTATAAAGTAATTTTTACATATATCAAACATCATGTCAATCAGTGTAAATGACGTCTAAGTATGCACTCCAACTTCTACCACTTCCGTCAACACTTCAATTTATACATTTTTTTCGATTTTTTTAAATAATGTTTTTTTAATAATTGACAATAAATAATTATTTACGTTTAAAATAAAAAAAGAAAAAATCAAATATACAACCTTTTAGGATGTCAAAATAAGATTTGCTATAATTATAATAATTCTATGCATATTATTCCTTAAATAAGGTTATTCATAATTATAGCAAATCAAAATTAAATTAAATCTAAATTCATTTCATTTAATCTAAATTAAATAAATAATTATGTATGAAATATATTTGCTATAATTCATGCAAATTATTCAATAAATAATTTAATTTAGGTTATTATTATTATTTCTTTTAAATACAATCTAATTAGGGTGTGTGAAATTAAGAGGTGTATATGAATTTTTAAGATAAAAAGATAATTGAGATTTAAATAATTATTTACATTTAAAATAAAAAAGAAAAAATAGACAACATTTTAGGGATTTTTTTTTTTAAATAATGTTTTTTTAAAATAAAATATGATGTAGATATGAAATTTTAAGACAAAAAAATAATTGAGATTTAAATAATTATTTATATTTAAAATAAAAAGGAAAAGGAAAAAAATCAAAGAGACACTTTAGGGTGTCAAAATAAGATTTGCTATTATTACAATAATTCAATGCATATTATTTCTTAAATACGGTTATTCATAATTATAGCAAATCTAAATTAAATTAAATTTAAATCATTTCATTTAATCTAGATTTGCTATTATTTGTATAAATATTATTATTATTTCTTTTTGTGTAAGTGGTGGACAGGGTCCACAACTTCTTTAATCCAGTCAACTAGTCTACACTCCACGTGAGACGTGACTGGACAAAAGGGAGTCGTGTAATGGGTACACAACTTCTATGAACACTAAAACAACCCTATGTTTTACAATAGTTTGGCTAACTACTCCACTTTGGTTTTTTTTTTCAATTCTACTTCATTTATGTCATTTTTTTAAATAAAAAACTATATTCTTGGAATTAGTCCTTTTTTTTTTTTTTTTAAATAAACACACTCTAATGGTAATTTTTTAGGAAACAAATTTGAAAGTGGAGGTAAAGATAAAACTTTTGAACTTTGAGGGATAATTTTTATCTAACACATTTTGAACATAGCCACATTTATCAATTTTTATGAAAATTTGTGTAAACGTAACGAGATTTTATTGATGAATCGACAATAATATGTCCATAGTTGTAATTGATGATTTTGATCACATTTACTTAAAATTATGAATGTTTCACATTTGCCGTTGTTACCATTAGTTTCTATATCAATAACAGTACAATAATGATAATGATAGAGATAAAAATAAATGTAACATATTCATAATTTTGATACTATTACAACAACAATATCTATAATCGTAACAATAAAGATAGTTGAACTTACGTAATAATCAACTATAATTAGATTATGATCCTCTCTTCTCTAACTAAATTGTGGTCGTTGATTACAAATTTTGCTGTGAAACCCACATTTGTAAACAACAACAAAGTTAAACAAATGATGAGGTCCATTCTTAGATTAAGATTCATGGATTTAAGTTTACAAGTAAACATGGCCACCGTTGATTTGATAAAAAAAAAAAAAAAGGCAGTTTATCTTACTTGCATAACTCAAACAAATTGTTACAAGTTTGTAACATTGAATTTGTATGCTGTTGATACATCTTTGTAATTAAGTTCTGGTTCTACACTTAAACAATTCAAACATTTAATATTATTTAAGAAACCAAGTAGGGTAATGAATGAAAAGAAAAGAATAATGGCAAATGCAAAATTGAATACCCTTAAATCTTATAGTACTTAATATTGGACATAATTACCAAAGTTCATCAACCATCTTTGTATGCATAATAAAGCACAATTATTTTAAAAGTTGAAAACGAAAAAGTTAAAATCACTACAATAATGACCGTTTTCTTCAACCGATTGCATTAAAGAAGAGGAGCGAGACGAAGAAGAAAAAAGAGGAGGAATTACTTGATTAATTAAAGCAAGGAAAGAGTGAAGTGTTTAAATAAAAGGAGAGTCATGTTTCAAACTTAAATGAGGGCGGCCATTGATGTTGGGACAAACCCCTTTCCATGTCCAACAATGGCCCTTGTCTATTTGTCTTCTAGGGAACACTTTTTTCTCTTTCCCCTAACTCGTTGTTTTTTTTTTAGTTTTTATTAATTATATACATACCCCATCTACCTAACTTAACTATTTTTGCCCCCCTCAAATCCAAATTTAAATAAAACCTTTTCATTAAAATAATGATTAAAAAAAAAAAAAAAACAATCAAAAGACAAAAGAATTATGGGTGCATTTATCTTGGGAATTAGTGGGAAGTTGTATCATTTTGTTTGCTCAAACTTGATGATTAAGTTGTGAGGCTCCACTTATATATCCAAAGCAAATTTGATGTAACCAATCGGGAGACGCCACGTGGAATATAGTACACACGTTTGTTTGTTAATGAATGATGAACATTAATTTCCTTAGAGACGTGTGTGTGTGTGGAATAGAAAGTGGAAAGGGATTGGGTTTGAGTTGGGCCAAGTTGGAAACATATTATTAAAAGACTTCAAATTGGTTAAGACTTTGGTATATGGAGAGTTTAGGTGATTTTTCAGGTGGAGGAATGTGGGGGCACTATTCTATTCTATTATTCTATTCTATTCAATCCAATCCAATCCAATCCAATCCAAAACCTATAAGCCAACCTCAATGTCAAAGCTTTAAATTAGGTAAAGTGTGGCCACATTCATTATTTTGACTCACTGCATTATGATGCCAACTTATAACTGTCTAAAAGCACTTGCCTTCAATTTGTGCAACTAAAATGTACAAAAAAGAGGAATTTCCATGTTAGGGTGCTTGCTTAGAAACCTAGAGGAACTTCCAACTTACAACTGTCTAAAATGACTACTTAATTATAGAAATCTAGAGGAAGAACTCTAGCACTCAGTTAGTCCATATGTAAACCAATAACCAATATCATGTGTTAAACATTTGTAGTCACATATGTAGGGTGTTCAAGTGACTTATGCCAATTCATGTCCTTGGTTATCAAGGGGCAAAGGGGGCACTCCAAGTTAGGTTAGATAAGCATGGAACAAGGTGGGGGATCACCTACATGGTCGATCCTAACATGATAGGTTGTTGTGTGACTTGTCAAAGTTAAGTCATGCAAAGATGAAGATGATACATAGGGAAAAGAGGGATTCAAAATGTTCCAACTAGAGAAATTACACCTACTTTGCACTCAAAAACTTATTTTGATCAACTAGATCCAAACACAATCGGGTATGTGCAAGAACTCATATGGGCTCACATCTTGCTTTCTCAAGCTAGAGAGGTTAAGTTGCATGCAATCAAATTGTGCTCACAATATATACCCTAATTGACACTTTGCAACATAAATCGAATTCGACACCTATTCAACTCTCTTTAAGAAATCTCAAGAGACTAAGCAATTAAATACATATTTCTATGGTTAATTCAAAACTTGAATAATGAGTATGCAATTCTCTTGATCATATATGTTTCACATGTCTAGAGTTAAAAGCGAAATCCTATGCTTAGGCTTGTCTCCTATATTTCTTTTATGAAAAATGTGTATATTATCTAACACTTTTTGATTTAATCAAATTCAGAATGGTATGTTGATTAATGATCACGCTAAATTTAACAAAAAGTAATAAAAACAATAAATTTAAATAAATTCTAAGTATTGGAGATATGAAATTCCTAGCAATTTGAAAATAATTAGGAACTACTTTGTTGAATCCCTAATATCAAATCCTCAAATTTCAAATCAATTTGACGTCAAAAGGAATGATAAGATTTGGTTTACCTTCTGATAAAGATCAAAAGATAAGGAGAACTAGTTTTTTATTCTAAATTCGAAGGATCCACTTGCAAGTAATTGAAGTTTTATCATCTACCAGAAACGATTTCATTAAAATAAAAGAAAAACCCTAAAAACTCAAAATCCAAGATTGTCTCGAACAACATAATATGATTAACTTTAGATATAGCCTTCCAAAACCGGTGTGCCACATCATAGACCTTAGTAAATTGAAAAAAAATATCCTTTTTTAATATATTTTTTTTTGGAAATAATAAAATTGAAAACAATATACCTACATTTAAATGGTTAAAGAAAATATCATTAACGACCTTGAGCCTTTTGCGGTTTGTATTAGACGAGTAAAGTAAATAAGACAAATATGGCGATTTTATTTTTCTTTTAGGGCATCTACATATTTAAATTCCAAAGAAAGGGTAAGATCATGATGAAAAGTAATAAACCCAATGGCAAAATAAAGAATTCATATGGAACTTGAGAGTTAATATTAAAATTATTTGATAAAGAAAACTACCTCAATTACATTTGAAATTTTTCCTTAGTTTAGATGAACCACATCGATAATAAGAATAATTCTCATTAACTAATTGATATTCAAATCCAAAAAAGGTTAAGCAGATTAGATTTGGAAAGATTGATAGAAGATTAAGAAGAAATTAGAGATTGTTTCGATCTTCAATCCACAATCTATAATTGATCAACTAGACTGAAAGTTCGAAGTATGCATTATGAACACAAGAACACCAAAAAAGCATAAAAACTTGAGAGAGATTTAACTCTATGATAAATTCATTCAAATTCAATTTCAACTTGTTTTCGAAAGATCAAAGTACAACACTGCTTGTTGGAATGCCTTGAATCTATTATCTAGCGCTACGACAACCAAGTATGGGTTTCATGAGCAACGTCCTTAAAATCTATTATGAATTCTATTATCACTTGAAAAGTGCTAGCTAAGTTTCCTAACTTAATTCATGCTCATTCCATGATTTTACATGTTTATTTTATAATTTTATGGGTATTGAGAAACTAAGAGGTAGAATTGACCATCAGAGTCGAAACATGACAAAAACAAACTAACTCTGAAGCATCAACCATGAAGTGCCTTTTTCAACTTCAAAACTTCAACTTCGTTTCCCTCAACTTTACAACCTTAAGGTTGTTCAATATAGACTTCTTCCTCAAGAACTTCATTGAGAAAATTAGATTTCACATCCATTTGATGGATTCTCCAACTATTTTAAGTTGCTAATGAAATTATTGATCTAACAGTTCTAAGTCGAGCAACCGGAGCAAATACATCTCCATAGCCGATACCAACTCTTTGATTATAACCTTTCGCCACTAGTCTTGGCTTGTATCTTTCAACTTCTTCTCTTGCATGCTTTTTAGTTTTGGAAACCCATTTCACACCAATCGCCTTGTGATATTTTAAAGTGAGACTAGCTCCCATGTGCATTCTTCTTGATTCCATTAATCTCTTCATTCATAGCACTTTTCAATTTGGATTCACTAAAGCTTCCTGAAAGTTCATGGGCTCACAATCAACAAAAAGATAAAATAAAGAAATATTATCTTGATTTTTCATTACATCATAAAGCTCTTATAAGCTTTTGGAGCATTGAACTCTTTCACTTGAGTTTCTGTCTTCTTGAGAGCTTGAAGTTGGCGAAGATGGTGGTGTAGAAGGCTCCTCTATTGTTTGCACGGTACTTGTTTGCTCCATATCATTTTATTTGAAATACAACAAGAAGTTGTAGTCTTTATCATGTCTCCTCAATCCCATTCTCCTTCTTCATCGAATACTATACATTTCAACTTAGGATTGTCTTTCTCGTATCTGAATTGTAGTGCTTGTATCCTTTAGTAGTGGAGTCATATTTGATGAAAATGTATTTCTCACTTTTATCATCCAACTTGTTTCTCTTTTCATCTGGTATATGAACATGAACAATGCTTTCAAAGACTCTAAGGTGAGAAATTTTAGGTTTCCTTCGACTCTATGTTTTTTGTGGTGTTTTTTCAGATACGGTTCTTGTTGGAGATCAGTTGGATTGGTAGATCGCACATGCTACTGCTTCTGTTCAAAACTCTTTTGGTAGTTTTTTGCTTTTAAGCATACTTCTTGTCATGTCAAAATTATTCTACTCTTTCTTTTTGCTACTCCATTTTGTTGACGGGATTTTAGCACTATTAAGAGTCAATGAATTCCATGGTCTTCACAATCTTTTTGGAATTCATTTTATGTGAATTCTCCTCCAGGATCAGATCTCAAGGCCTTGATCAACATACCATTTTCTTTCTCTACCAAGGATTTGAACTTCTTGAAATTCTCGAATACTTATGATTTATGCTTCAAGAAATACACCCATGTTTTTCTTGAGAAATCATCAATGAATAGAAAGAAAATAGTTAATCTTATCGAATGAGTTTAGCTTGATCGGTCTGCACACATCTGTATTTATAAGTTCCAAAGGCCTTTGAGCTCTTGAGTTTGACTCCTTTAGGAAGCTTTTCTTGAACTACATTCCAAGTAGACATCTTTCACACACTTGATCGGGATGACTTATGTAAGGTAGTCCTCTCACCATGCTATTATTAGAAAGTGACTCTAATCCCCCAAAATTGAGATGTCCATATCGAAGATGCCAAAGTCAAGATGCATCTTTGTAACACGTCTTGAAGCATTTTGCAATGTCATTTTGAATGTTAAGCACAAACATTCTTTTTTTGGCCATTGACAACTTAACAATCAAATTACTTGCATTATCTGTTATTGAAAGGTTATTATTTTTTAATTGAATATCATAACCTTTCTTTTAAGAGTTGGTCCATGATTAAGATATTATTTTTCATATTTGGCACATAATAGACATTTGAAATAAGTAGGTGCTCACCATTCTTTAATCGGATGATAATGTTATCTCGTCATTTTACTTCTACCTTGGATTCATCGCCAAAGGCTACACTGTCACTCATCGATTCATCAAGCTCCACAAACTTGCTTTTTACTCCACATATATGGTTGCTTGCCTCAGTGTCCAGGTACCATGTATTATCTTTGCTCCATTCGCTATTTGTGCAAGCCATCAACAATGTGCCACATTCTTGCTTATCTTCAATGTAGTTTGCCTTCTCTTCAACTCTATTGTTTCTAAGACCTCTACACTTGGATGCATAATAACCAAACTTCTGACAATTATAACATTTAATGTTTGATCTTAAGTTGACTTGTCTTTGACCTCTTGTTGAGTTTTTCGATCCTCTTTGGTAGTTATTGTTGTTGTCTTCATTGGGCCTCCAATCACGTCCTTGTCCTTTTCTTTTTTCTCTTCCACGTCCTCGATGTCCATCAAGTTCTCGTCCCTACTCGCTTCTATTATCGGGATTAACTCGTCCACTAGTTGTATCAACTCATAACTTGAGCAATTGATCTTCGATTCCTTTATTCTTCTTTTTCTTTTCTTTATATGCTTGTAACGAACCCATGAGTTGCTCATTAGTCATGACCTCCAAGTCTTTTGTTTCTTCGATTATGGCAACAATATGATCAAACTTTGAATCTAATGATCTTAATATTTTCTTCATGGTTTTAACATCATCAATCTTTTCACCATTTATTTTACGTTGATTGGTGACAGTTAAAGCTCTAGAAAAACAGTCTGAGATGGTTTCCCCTTATTTCATATGCAAAGTTTCAGACTCAGCTTTTAGAGTTTGAAGACGTACATTTTTTATGGACCCTTGTACGATGTTTGAAGCTTTTTCCATGTTACTTTCATCGTCTTTGCTTCTGAAACTTTCTCAAATGCATCATCATCTAATCCTCGATAGATTAGATAGAGAGCCTTCTTGCCTCTCTTTATGGAATCTCCCAAAGTAGTGCTTGAGAAAAACCACCATCATTCTCTAGCTCAGCGTATCCTTTCTCCTACAATCTCCCACACATCTTTTGAGCTAAGGAGAGTCTTCATCTTGATACTTCAATTATCATAGTCGCTCTTGTTGAGCATTGAGACTTGGAATGAAACCATGATATTGCTTGCCATCTTAAAAAGAATCTTTAAGCTCTGATACAACTTTGTTCGAAAGAAATTCTGGTGGTTGGAGGAAATTTGGAAGAGAGAATTGAGTAAAGAAGCTACTTATGTTATTAGATAGTTCAAATTTTTTGGTTTGATACAAGTGGTAGGACATCCCTCCTATTTATAGTAGTTGGCACCCCTAAGTGTATGACTAAGATTTTGTTAACAGATTGTTGATCCAATGATTATAAATGTTTCTTTAGAATATTCTTTACAATTACACTTATTTCTCATATTTTCTAGATATTTCTACTATAAATATCTCCTACAATTAATTTCTCTAAAATATTATAGTAATTACTATTTCTAGAAATTTCTATAGATTTTTATATGGGCTAAACCCAAGTATTGTTAACTCAAAATCAAGTTTATATTTCAACATAGAGTTTTACACTTCTGATAAGTTTTCAACATAATAAAATGGTGATATATGGATTTGATAAACAATTTACATTTACAATTAAAGTGAATGGGAGAATAAAAGATGAGATTCATTTTTTTAGACACGTGAATCATGAGATTCTAAATATGTCTAATCTAAAATATTTTAAAAGTGAAAATCGTAGACATTCGTCTCAAACGGCAGGTGACAAAATCACAACTACTTTAAGTTCTTAGACATTTTTCATTACCCATAATTTTTCATAATTAGACAACAAATTTTAACGTTTTTTTTTAAAAAATTATTAGAAAGTAATCTTCAGAAATGTACTCTCAAAACTAAATGCAAGTTTTCAAATTCAAGTTTCTATAATCTACCTTTTGAACAACCTATCTTGTAATTGCTATGTTTTTCTTATAAAAATAAAAATAAAAATCCATATAATATTATAGAAGCTCAAACTTTTCCTATTAAAATTCATAAACTTAGTCTTGTTAAATAATATCTCCTAAACACTTATTTAATTGAATTATTAGTCGGTGTCTATAAAATAAAGTGTATAGAGACAAAATGTTCAATAAAGAGTCTATAATCCCAAATATTAAAAAGAAGAAAAGCAAAAAAAAAAAAAAAATAAATAAATAAAAAGAAAAATAAAAAAAGAAAAAACGGGAGGAGGCTGCTGGCTGTGCCCTCTTGACTAGACTCTCCAAATTGGAAAGATAACATATTAAAAACACGGTCTATGTTAGGTAGTCGCCATTGCCAGCAGGAGGTTTCCATTTCAGGGAACATTTGAACCCATCTCTTCCTTTTTTTTTTTTTTTTTTTTTCAATTTCCAGTACGTTTTCTTCTTCAGTTCTTATAAAATTTTACACCCTTTATTTAGCTGGTTAATCAAATTTAGATTAGATTCGGAAAGGCAAGCCCTTGCATGATTCTACTTGCCCCAAAATGGTAGGGTAATAGGAATAGAAATTAGGACCAGTTATGAATGGATTATGATGTAATCTTTGGATCATGTTTTGTAACTTAGACTTTCTGGAAAAGGGGAATTGCAATAAGTGGAGAATAGAATCTGATCATAAGAGGGTACAAACAGTAGTTGACAATGGGAGAATGAAATTGAGGAGTAAGGAAGGGGTTAATGGTGGTGGATTGGGTTGGTTGTGGCTGAAAGGAAATGAAAGAGATTGGGGAAAGCAATGCACATGGCGAGTGGGATTGAGACGCCATTGTCGGGTTTAGTTTGTTGAAATTTGTAAGAATGCAGCCCAATTGTTCGATCATATGCCTGAGTGACCCCTCCTTTCATTTCTTTTCTTTTTTGGGGTCCTCTATATCTCACTGACACCTTCTCGTCACAAAATAGTTTATGTTTTCCATTGTGAAATATTCATTGAGTTGTCATTTGTCACCATTGCATTGATGGGGTCCCTCATCTTCATCTATATCTGCAATTATTAATGGCCACACCCATTGCCTTTTTCTTTCTATGCAATATACAAAAATATGGATATGAATGATTTGAATTGGGACCGGGCCTCAATTTGCGGCCCGGCCCACGTTGATTTGAGGGAGATTCAGAAGCTATATATATGTGTGTGTGTATATATATATAGAGAGAGAGAGAGAGAGAAAGAGAGAGAGAGAGAGAGAGAGAGAAGAAAAAAGAAAAAGAATTGAGTTTGAAATCTTCAACCATAAAACTAAGACAATGATGAGGAAGAAAGAGACATGGAGGGGGAGGAGAAAATGGATTATGAATAGGGGAAAACAGAGGAACCCCACATTAACAAACCAAGCCATTGGGAAGAGATTGCTTCAAAAAATGCAATAATTTTGTTGGGGCATTATTATGGTTTGTGAATTAATAATGAATAAAATATCAATGTGGGTGTGATTAGTGAAAGGCAGATCTCATCCTTTGGGCTCATGGGATGATTTTCAAAATGTGGGAATGCCTCAAATTTAGGTGACCAACACCATATGGGTACCTCACCTTAATAGATCCCACCACCATCTCCTATTTAATGACCCACTTGGTGACTTAAACTCTCAATACTCTTTCTTTCCACAGTTTAAGTGTTTGTATTTTTGCTACAAATTTTTATGAAACGCCTATGACATATAGCGTTCGGGGTGAAATCATCAAGCTTAGGTATCTACTTAGCTTGGATTGACATAAATGAATAAATTGATAAAACGTTAGTAGAGATGAAATTGTTATGCTGAGTTTATGTGTCACTTAAATTTGAGAGAAAATGGGCCAAAAACAATCGTGTGAAATGGATCTTGGCCCAGAACCCGATTACGATTAGTTCCTTATATTGGGCTGTGTTTGAGGCCCGGACGGAAACTCATTTCGTCTCATGGATTGGGCCGAGTGGAACGCGGTGAGAATAGAGAAATTAACCGACCCGATCCAAATCGGGTCGGGTCGGACTTAGCTTACTTTATTCTGTGTTTTATTTACATTTTTCATTGTCATGGCAATACTTATAGCTACGGTTAAGACACCAATGATGAGAGCTACCGAAGAGTTGCAAAATGTTTAATAACCTTCTCCCCACACTTCCAAGACCGATTCTAGATTAAATTTCAGATTCTTGAAGAATAATCAACTTTTTTTTTTTTAATTAATAGAAGAAACTGAGTCTTCATTAAGAAAAATAATCAACTCTAGAATGAAAACATAATAGAACACTTAAAGCAACAATTCATTAAGAAGATACCAAAACATGATTATCTATCATGACAAAGCATGCTCAGCAGAAGAATTAGCTGCATAATATCTTCCCATTTTCCTGTACTCAGCAGCATCTTCTATGGCAGGAAAGACATCTTCCATGGCATGAAAGAACTTGACAAGGAAATCAAGAACTCCTAAGCTCTTAAAGAAAAAGTTGGTCTAACAATGTTGTATGTAAATCCACTATCTTCTTTAGCTGCTTCCATTAGCTCAGCCTCAAATTTGAGCTTAGCACGTTGGAATTTAAGAAGGGTTTCTGCACACTAATTGCATTAAAGCAAAACAAAATGAGAAGCCCCACGATTTCTTCCAGCCACTTAACTGTTGTTTGTAGCCTCATAATCAATTTTTCAAGAATCCTTTGTGCCACCAGTTCGGCTAGCAAGGCAAGAAACCAACAATATATATATATAACTAACATCAGCCATTTGAAATACACAACATCACAATTCATGACAAAAATGTCAACTCCAAATACACAACAATCATCAACCAAGAAACCATTTGAAGCATTATTGAAAGTGTCAACTGGAAGCAACTTTTCAATCCCATCATACTTAATGTTGAGAGAATTAAAATGAATTCAAATTCTCAAATGTAGCTTCCATCTCTTTTCGTATGTTTATGAATTCTAGATAAAAACAAAAAAAACAGTTAGCTTAAATGAGATAATTTAAATATAAATTGTCAAACTGGCCATATTAGGTAAATTTAAGGATGACTAATCTTAAATCAAGGTTAGTATAAATATAGAAGAGCTGGGAAGCCAAAAGGAGAAAGGAAATTGGAATTTACAAAGGGATATTCTGAAGTTTTGGTTAGGCGTTGAAGTAGAAGGAGGGAAAAGTGAAAGCTGAAATTTTATAGTGAGTGATTTTTCTTAAAAGTTTAGAGTTTTTGAAAATGATTCTACCTACAATTATGCATAAGATACCATGTTGAGTATGTTATATAAGCTAGAAGCATGAAGAGCATGTTACATCAACATAAATTAGTAATTTAAAAGCATTATAAGTAATTAAATGCGAAGTAGCAAAGCATGTTGAACGTTAAATATGTAGCATTTTTGTGAGATACAAAATATGATAGGAATGTTATATAGCTATGAGGTTAAGGAGTCTGATAACATGTATATTAGTGTACCGCATAGTAGAAGAATATGTTGATTGTAAAGCTTGATTGATGTTTCTTATGTTGTATATTAACCATTAGTATTGTTCTTAGTACAGAGCAAACTCTATGTGCACATGTGATTAAGGGGCATGTCAGGCGTTGAGTACGATCAATTGTCTTGGCAAGTGTTGTTGTCGATTGTGTGATACGGTCCACATTTAGGCTAGTTTGTCGAAGCAACTGATGTTAAACTTTGGTTTCTGTTTAGATGTTGTTAGTGTGAGTACGGTCCACTTCAGTATTCTAAGTGCTGAGTCTGTTCAACATTCGAGTTATTAGGTATGGATAAAGCTAAAGTTTATTATTAGTTTTGAAGGAAATATGTTTGAGGCGTTGACTTTGTTTTTGCAAAAAGAATTCTTAGCATGTCACTCACTAAACATTTAGCTTACGTTTTAAGTATTCTCTTTCTAGGTAACAAGGGTTTGCCAGTCGTTTCACGAAGCTATTGTTGCCTTACTGCATCACATTGCATCTTTAGTTGTTTAAAATATAATTCACCACATCATGTGTAAAGTTTAGAAGTATAGGTTGAAGTTATGTTTCTCTTGTTAAATATGAAAGTTAAAAAAAAAAAAAGTTTAAGTTTCTATAGCATTGCCTTGTATTTTTTTGAGTGCATTCTGCTTTGCTAAAGGAGCATCGTGGGTGGGGGTGTTACAACTCGCGTTTAAGTCTAGTGGCAACAGACGAACTCGAGGACGATTTATTTATGAAGGTTTATTTATAAAGTGTTAAAAAATAGAGAAACACCATTGATGAGCTTAAAGGAATGTTTATTTATGAAAGAAAAGAAAGAAAAAAGAAGGAAGGTTATTTATGAAGGAAAACTTATACTTATGGTGGCTGAACCTAAAAGAAGAAGGAAAAATGTAGTTGTATAGCATTAATTACACTCTCATTTTGAAAAATAGCAAAATAAGGTTTTCTTTTTTAATCATAGCAAAATGCCTCCCTTGCATGCGAGACAATTTTTTCTTAATCCTAAAACGCCCTCAATAAAATCTTTATTAAATAGTAATTATATTTTCTTTCCTATATTTTAGCTACAAAATATCGCTTATTTTGTTTTTTTTAAGATTTTCACCTAAAATCATAGCAAATGTGTGCTAAACCCTAAACCCTAAACCCTTTCCCATTCTCATATTTGTTTTCTTCTTCTCGCCTCGCCTCACCACTTTCATCTTCCTCTTCCTCCCACATTTTTGTCTTCTCCTTCTTCATTAGTACTCCAACAGTCTGCCTCCTCCAGCGCGTCATCATCCTAACTTGAAACCCAGTCGCACGCAAACGCCATTCATGCTGCCCAATTTTTTTTGTTTGTGGAGAAACTTTTGACATTATGAGAACCCCATGAAGCACCTCTCAATTTCTAATCATGACCAATAGACAATGTGGGTGGCATGGTGTATGATTCTAATATGCATGCGTTAGATGGATTTGATGATTGGACTTTTGTAGTTGTTAAGTTCTACTTTTAGCCATATCACACCTCGTATGTGGGACCGCGGATTCACTAGGGCGATTCTTGCATTGGGTCGATATGGACGACCCTACTGAGTCATTAGAATGTGTGGAACGGGGTGTAGATCTAGCAAGGCGTTAATGGCTACTTAGTAGAATCGATGATGTGTTTTTTGCGATAACTCACGGATTAGAACCTATGCGATAAGGTGTCGATTATGACCTTTGTGATATGCCAAGTTGTGTGGCATTGAAGTATGGCTTATGTGATAAGCATACAGTTATACCTTTCGTGGTAAATTGAATTGGGTGGTATTGCTTTTGTGACTGAATTACCATTTGAATTGTTGCTTGTTTTACTGATACGGTTTGTTATGAGTAAATCGCAAAGCATAACAAATATGAAATGAGAATGGTATAGCCAATTGTTAGTATCGGTTTCCTATTGAGTTTGCAATTGCAAAGGAGATAGCTATGTTAAGATGGACTAAAAGGTTATATGACGACCCGTTAGGACTGGTTGCTATAAGAAAAACATATAAGATTAGACGGTGTTATGCCTTTATGGTTTGCTATGGAAAAACCATAAGATAGGTAAAAGGGGTTCAATGTCGAACGTCTAGGTTTGATCAGAGGGCCTATGTTGTTTGCATAGCTGCAAGATCTCCATTTGAGGAAAGGGGTTTCCTTTCGTCTCACGCATTAACACTTTGAAGTGAATGGTTGATTTGTTGATATGGTAATTATGTGTCACTCTCAGGCGACATGGTATACCTATGAAAGCTTAGGGTTGCGGGAGGTCACCGCTGAGTTTTCCGTTGTGTGTGAATGAAAATGGATTTTCATGA
>JBBPDJ010000026.1:6002568-6036642 GCA_037974625.1 Cucumis cinereus
TGATCACAATAGCCAAACATATCTCATGCAACAGATAACACAGGTAAACGGTAAAACAATCATGCATAATCCATACAAGTTTATAAACCAGATAAACTCGAAGCCAACACCCTAAAGCAGACATAGAAATCATCTTACACACCTTATACACCAAAGGCGCAGATTCGGTAGAAGTAATCCTTACCTCAAATTACGGAGATTGTCCTAATCGAGTTAGCCTCCAATCGACCCTAAACACACAAACAATAATTAATAAATCTTCCCAAAAGAAATACTAATTCTACCCCTTCAGTAACCAGACCCAAACTCACCAACAAACCAACAACGAGCAGTGGCAGCGGAGACAAAAAACGACAGAAGGCGGTTAGGCTCGACTCGGCTCGTGGGAAGCAGATCTTGCTCGGAAGCAGCGACGGACGGTCAGGGAAGGGAGATCAGCTCAGGTGAGGCGCGAGCGTGCGAGGACGAGCATTCGGGCGGCGCGAGGGTGCGACTTCTTCGGTTGGCAACGGATCTGGCGTGCGGTGCGGCTGAGAAGGGCTGTGCATCATCGGCTTGGGATGTGGCGTCGCAGACGTGTGTGGCTGAGCGACGGAGGCAACTCAGACTGGAGCGAGTCGAAGCGGCTTGCTGTCGGCTCGGGCGTGGAGGAGACCGATTCGAGGTTGCAGATCTGGTGCGGCTTGCGTTCGGTGGCAGAGCTAACGGATCATAGATGGAGGCGCGGCTTCGCGAACGACTGGGCGCGGGGCTGTGCAGAGACATGCGAGACGGAGGGCGCGACTGACTTCGGCTTGGCGTCCTTCACGGCGCGCGGAGGCGACTACGACGGATGGCGTGGCTTCGGCGGCGGCGTGAGGGCGGCGGCTAGGATTTTTGCAAGAAGAGGAAGATTGGAGAAGATGGATTGCACTATACCCAATGTGCTTTAAATAAAATAATAATATTAATATTAATAAAATATTATTATTACCATCATTTATACCTTTTTATTTTTTTTTCCAAATCTCTACATTTTTCTTCTTTCTTTAAAACTTACCATTCCCTTCTCTCCTCATTAAATCTCTTTTCTTTACACCAAACAAACCACAACAATTAAAATTATCCCCAAAATTAAATCCAAATTAAACATCTCAAAACTACAATTTTACCAACATTTAATAAGATAATTAATAAAAAAATTATAAATTGCCTTAAAATTTGGGATGTTATAGTGTTATCATCCTCAATCTCCCGATTGTATTCCTTCACATCTGGATTACGCGTGCCTTTATCGCTCATATTCTCCGTGGGCCACTTCTTGGCCTATTCATCGTTGACTCCCGAGTCCAAAACTTTGTGTGGTTGATTTACCGCGTCTTCCTCAAATCCTCACGCCTTAACTAATTATAAACTACTTAGGTCCACGTCTTCCTCAAATCCTCTTTCTCATCTCTCTTTTTTGCCTCGCTAGAGGTTGTTGCATCAATCCCCGTTTGTTGCAGAGGTCTTAGTGCCTTACTTGACTTAGGGCCATCAGGTTGCATAGTGTTTCAATGGTGAAAGGTTTTAGGCGTTTGAGTGGAGGGTGGAGAGTTTAGATGATGATTTTGGCTTGGTGGAAGAGGCAGTTTTGATATCTTGCCTCTGTGGAAGTTTGGTATTCAATGATGATCTCACCTGAGATGTCGGAGAATTCAGGTGAGAAGATGGAAGGTTGGTTTTCTACGAGGCGAAGGAAGAAGCAATGGGCTTCTTCGTTTTGATCATTGGAAAAGATTTGGTTGGGATGGAGGATTTTTTATCAACCATTTGGGTTTGGGATTGGATAAAAAATGCAAGAGATGCTTGTCGAAAAACTTAATAAAAGAGAGAAGACATCAGATGCTTTAGAGAGAGAGATAAGGGATGATTAAATGAGATAAAAGGAAAGGGAAGATGGGTTATATATCCCAGATTGCTTTCCAACATGATGTTCCTCACTTGGCAACTCATACCGTTGCTTTTTCTTTACTCATTTAGCAAATATTAGTTAAAAATCAAACATCCAAAAATCCTAAATCTGTCTACATTCTCTCATAGTTCAGACACAAAAATTTTCAAGTAAAAAAAAAGAAAGCAGTAAAGAAAGCGATAAAGAAAGTAGCAGAGAAAATTAAATGTTATAAAACATGCTCAAAACTGACACGTTCTATAATTGAAATGTGTTACATGAGGATCATTATAGAACCTGAGTTGTTTTGAACAAAAATTTATGATTGGCAACCACCTAAAATGCATTTTGAAAAAAAAAATGAGTTTATAAAATAATGTTGTTTAGAATAAACACTTAAAACCAACTTTTTAAAAAAATAAATTTTTAATGTTTAATAGTTAATCTCACTAATTTGTATGAAAAACTCCAAACACCAGCCGCAACGATCCTCGCCAACAAAATATATACACGTTGTAGTCTTAGTTAAATTTTGGGCTTTATGTGGTATGATATGCAAACTTTTGTGTTATGTCTAGAGTTGTTGATTCTAATTAATGTTTTTTTTTTATTCTAATCAATTTTTGAATACCGTGATTGTCATTTATATATTTGTTTTAAACAAGCATTCCATGAAAAGAATTGGTGATCATTAAAATTGAATATTTTTGAAGTAAAATCGAAGTAACCACACAATAAAGAAGTGTATGTAATAATACATGAATAGAAAAATGACACAAAAGTTGATAAGATTGGGAAGTAGAAGTAGACAAAATCCCAAGTAATTAAAAACTTTGATTTGTTTTGAGTGAGTGTGAGTTTAATGTTGAGATGAAAGAGTTTAGATTTGCAAAGGGATATGGATGATCAAGAAATGAGGATAGACTTCAAAAGGGAAATGAATTAGTGCAGAAGAATCAGTTGATTGGAAGAACCACACCCTTTGAGATTCAAGTACACAATTACTGAAGAATGAGGATGGACGAAGTGGCATTTTCATTTCACTTTCACTTTCTCTATCACCTAAAATCAAACATGTTCCACTCTGCACAACATTTTGTCAATCAATTTTCTTTTATTTACTCATCAATATATTCAACTCAATTCTTTTCATAAATAATACTTAATTAATACTTAATTACCATGCATAATGCCTCCCTTTAAGTTTTTTCTTTTGGTTGATTGATGATTTAACATATTGTATCAAACATATCTTAGGGTTCTTTAAAACAAGTTTTGAACTCACTGATAACAAAAATAACTATACACAAATATATTAAAGAAAATAAAAATAACCTTTTTGATAGAACATACCTCTTCAGTAAGAGGTGTCTCTGCAAATGGAAGAACTGAGAAGGTGACTTTTGAACCCACTGAAGTAATCAATACTGTAAATAATAAAAAAGGTTTTAGCAATATATATATATAAATTATTAAACCACTTTTTTTAAAGTAAAATATATGGCAAAAAGAAATTGCATTACTTGTATCAACTTCACTGAAGGCAGAAAATAGTTGGATAATATCTATAAACAATTCTGACTCAATGGAGATAATTTTTCCATTAAAGTCAACTTGTCGAGGAGACCAATCTTCCATAGGCACGACGAATGTCAATTCACGATTCAATGGTAATGTGGAAGGACCTTAAATTTTGATATCAACATAGTCAAAACAAAGTTATATAAAGAATTGTCATTTGAAACATTTTAACTTCATTTTTTTTATCCAAATTGATAAAATAATAACAATAAAAGATTATATCCTATGAATGTTAATAAAATAATCAATAAATCAATGACATTGTCTTAATTTGGGATTTAGTGTGAGTCCAATAACGACTAATTAAAATGTAACGAATTTTAAATTATGAAGACTACAATAATACTTTTAACGGATTAAATAGTGAATTCTAAAAAAACAAGATTGAAGCATAGAATATGCTAAAGCATTTGATATATGATGAATTTTTCATTTAAAGAAGTTAGCAAGAATCGATTTTCAACAATGAAACATGAAATTTATTTTAACAAGATTCATATTGGATGAAAAAAACAATCCACATAATGATCAAACATGCATGTTCATAAACAAATTCTTAGAATGTATGAACGAATCAAGAAATGACAAAATCAAGAAAAATAGGAAAAAAATAAAGAATATCTAGTGAGAACCAAGATTCATTTTTTAATATATGCTTACTTGAAGGCTCAAATGTAAGAAATATTTTATTCTGGTCTTCCTGAAGATAGATGTTCAATGCAGCAGATGTATAGCCTTCAACCAAAGCATTGTGCAAGGGCAGGAGGGAAACCCTTGAAATGTGATTCCGATCAACGGAATACTCGGCGAATAACGGTTGCGGCATAGACATCATTGCAAAGAAGAGAGGGCTTTCGTATCGAACGATTATCGAGAACGTTGACTGCGAGAATTTAAGGCAGACTTCACCGTGTGTAAGTGCACCAAATAGGATGGTTGCATCTAGGAAAGGATTAATGTCATCCATCTTGATAGAGAACATGGTGGTGGTAATGAGAAAATTGCAAGAAAGGAGGAATAAAGTTTTGGTGTTTCAATTTTTTTTCTCAAGTTTTAGCAATCTTCTCTTTCCAAATTAAATTGGATTCTTATATATTACAGCCTTCCCTTGCCCACCCTTTTTTAATTACTTGAATCTTTTTTTTTATTATTATTTATTTAGTTTCTTTTCAATTTGAGGTCTATTAAATTTAACCTAATTTCCTAAATTATTATTCTAATTTTTTTGTTGTTCAAAATGTGTTTAATTTAAGTTTTTAAATTCTCATCCCAATAAAAAATGTGTTAAAAGTTAAACATATTATTTTGGGAGAAATAAGAGGGGATTGAGATAAGTTAAGCTAAAAGCTAAAATCTATTTGAATGGAGAAAATGGGAGGACATCTCAAAATAAGGATTTATTTAGTTGTAAATTAGTTTGATTAATATAACATATTTGGATCTTCATTTGTGGCAATAAATTATTTTATTTAGTTAAAGGTATGGTAAGCATGCTATAAATGTATTGGTCTAGTTGAGATATTATGGAACACCTAGTTAATATTTATTTTAAATAAGGTTAATAATTGCAACCGCAACTTAATTATGCAACAAACTTAAAGAAAAGAAATGATAAAACAATTAATTTACTTTTGTAAGTTAAACTAATATACTTGTCTTATAAAAAGTAACCTAACATTTTATGCGTATAAACTTTCAATAGAAGCAAGTCATTCATTAAAAAAATCCATTTTTAATGACTTCTGTAAGAAATATTCATTTTATCTCTTTGTAAGATTTTACAGGTACTTGTGTGCTCTCTTGTCTAAATCTAAAACAAAGATCGTGTAATACTATTCAATGGCTACAAAAATAGACCGTAAAGTATATTAATATTTTTTTTTAACTATAGTATATTTGGTGGAATTGTGTTGATTGAAATTTTAAAATAGTTTTTTTTTTTTTTTGTCGTATCCTTGAATTTCTCTTTTTTATAAACATGGATTGGTGAGTGGGCGTGGACATTTTTTTGGGAATATTGTTGGGCCAAGCCCATTGTAAATGGACTTAGTTTGGGCCTCCAGCCTTTATCCATATCCTTGAAGCGGTATGAAGAAGATAAGATGAAGGCAGAGAGGCGCTGGGAGTGAGAGTTGAATCGAAATCCAGTTTGTGTTCGTAATGTGCTGATTGAGAAGTTGAAAGAGGGAGATAATGGCGCAAACTTTAGCAATCCCACTAGCTCCTTCACTCTCCCTTATCTGCAATTCTCGGAACTCCAATCCTCTATCTAACACTCTCTCCCTCCCCATTTCAAATCCTCAGGTAAATTTTCTCTTCAATTTTACCCTCTTCCTCCTTTCAGTTTCTTCGGTTCTACAGTTTCCATTTCCTTGTGCATTTTTTAGGATGTGCAGGGGTTTTCCCCACTCCAACTTTGTTCTTGTCTTCTCTTAATTCTTGTTCCTTCTCCGTCCCCTTTCCATGTGTACTACTATTGCAGCTTCATTCTTTCAAACTATTATTACACAATATACTTCTAATTCTCTACAGTTTTTCTGTTTACAGTACTACGCTTTATCTCTTTTTGGAACTAATATATCTCTATCTTTGTTGAACAATGTGATGAAACAAAAGTTCTGCATTTCCTTTCCCTAAATGCTATTGTCTGGAGGAACCAAATTCATGATTTCAAAACAAAATTATAATAACACTATCCTTAATATTTATCCCAGTTCCTGTTTCTCTCGCTCTCTCTGTGCCTGATTGATTATAAAGATTAAGCATTTATATAATTGGACTGAAAGAGGAGATTCTGTCGGTGGATTAATGTCTGCACCTTAAATGGATTACAATTTGATCCTTGTTTCGTTAGCTTATGAGTTTGTGAGTTGATTGATATTAGATAACATGGGTTCTTTCTCAAATTCAATTTGTAATGAGAGAAGTAACTCAACGATTGTCAGGTTTGTGAGGTTCCTTGGTTTTTCTAGAGTGAGATTTTCAAAATTCCCCCTTTAAGATGGTATCTCTTTTGAGTTCACCATTCTTGATCGGATCACAATTAATATGATGTTCAATCTCAAAACTATTAGCAATGAAAGGAATAGCTCATTCATCTACCGGTGGGACCTTTTACAAAATTTCAAGGCCACAAGTACGGAAGAATGATGTGTTGATGCATCTAACTTTAGAATAACCCACCAGTTGAAGCTATTTGGGTGATTGGCAATTTAACATTTTTCATGTTCTTCTTGAATGATACCTCATTTTTCTTCTTCAATTTTCTTCCTTTAGGTTTGTGGTCTTCAAATCAAGTGTGTACGTGTTGGAGGAGTTGAGATACCGAACAACAAGCGAGTTCAATACTCCCTTCAATATATACATGGTATCGGTCGCAACAATGCTAAGAAAATACTGTTTGATCTAAACGTGGAGAATAAGATAACCAAGGACTTATCTGAGGAAGAACTAATATCTATCAGAGATGAAGTTTCCAAGTACATGATTGAAGGAGATCTGGTCTAACTCTCTTTCTCTACCTGTGTTTTTGGTAAAATTACAACAGTTGGTTGCCTCTATACTTACAAATGCGATTGTTTATTTTGCAGAGGCGTTTCAATGCACTTGCCATAAGGAGATTGAAAGAAATTCAGTGTTATCGAGGGATTCGACACATTCAGGGGTTGCCTTGCAGAGGGCAGCGAACGAAAAACAACTGCAGAACCTTGAAGGGTAAGAAGGTTGCTATTGCAGGCAAGAAGAAGGCTCCTCGTTGATGTCCTTACGATCAAACCGAGTAAATCTCTTTTAAAACCTTTGAGATGTATTGTTTTTAACTCTTGAATTGCATCTAATTTCCTCATGGGAATATAGTTTCGTGCCAACACTGTTATGTTATTGCTGTGCCATATTCTACTTTACAGATGTGCTCACCTTCTTTGACAAATGCTCAATGTTCCGTATATGAGTGGTGTTATCTTAATTGATCATTTAGTTCTTTAAGCAACTTACCAAATAATAAGAGTATAGATACAAAGAATATACAGCTATGTTTACAAAATCTCTCCTTAAACCAAAACTTTTATGATTGTTATTAGAAAAACACTACCATAACAGCTCCCTGGTTGCAAGTAGGGCGAATAAATATCACCTGCAAACTTTTAGATACTAATTTACTATAGCTGGTTTTGATACTCAGCCACCATATCTTCGCTTGTTCTTGTACTAAGAGGTTAGAAGTTCAAATCTCTCAACCTCACATGTTATTAATTATTAAATTAGAAAAGCTAATTTTATTTCCACTGCTCTTTCTGCTTCTGTAAGAAAAGTTGATGGAAAACTTTCAACTACTTCTTCGCCGGTTCTTTCATCAACGGTTACTAGAAAATTAGTTTAGCTGGTTCTTTCATCAACAGCTACTGGAGAATTAGTTGATGCTACTAATACAGCAACTAAAGCAATAGAAAGAGGAGAAGTTGAAAATAATACTAAAAGGTCTTGTAGTATAAACTTTGTGATTTTTTTCTCTAATTGATATTCAAAATTTTAAATGAGGTGGCATTACTTAATATTGAGATTTAAGAAATAGCTTTTAATGGTTTCTTGTTTGAATGGTTAGTTAGTCTAATGAAAGATGGTATGGTGACCAAATTCCTTGACTACACTCTAGCATGTACCTTGTAAATGATGTGAAATTTTGGAGGAAAGTATCTAAATCTTTAAACTTGCATGATATATCAGTTTACAGCTTGAACATGTGTTTCCATCTTTTACACTTTGATCTCAAAACTTTGAGTTTAATTTTTATTTGGTTCATAGGGTTTAAAAATAAACACTTAAGTCTCCAAAGTTAAAAAAATCTTTTAAATATCTTTGAGTTAAGCTAGTTGTTAGTTGGTTAATGAAAAAGTGACATGGCACATTGAATTGACAATTTTAAATGAGGTGGCATTATTTACTAATTATTTATTATTATTTGTAATTAGAATCTTAGTGCCCGTTTGATAAAATTCTTGTTTCTTGTTTCTCGTTCCTTGTTTCTCATTTCTTGTTTCTTCTTTTTTGTTTTCAAGAAACATGACTATTTGATAACTATTCATGTTTTATGTTTATTGAGAAAAAAAATAGAAACATAAATTGTTTGATGATTATTTCTTGTTTTTTTTTTTTTTTGCAACAATAATATAATATATATATATATATATATATATATATATACACATACATAGGTTGTACATTAAACATAACTAAATTATTTTATCGAAAGATTAGGCATCTAATACAAGAAAATCTCGATGACAACTAAAATATAACAACAAAGTTATATCATATTCTTTATATGTTGTCCAAATTGGATCGACACTATCATCTCTAATTCAAGTCATTTGTCTTAAATGACGTCGACTTGAATCCAACTTAATTATATAATTATATAAATATTGTGGTTGAAAAATATTAAAATTAAGCTAAATGAATTTCTTAGTCATAATCATTTATATATTCATTTATATATTGTAAATTACACCCGATTTTCTCTAAAAAAAAATTTCACTAAGTTTTAGATTATATATTAAAAATGACAATAAAAACATTTAAATATTAAAAATTAAAATAAGATATAAATATAATTTTAAAATTTAAAATAAAAATAAAATATAAATGTACTAAATTTATTTTGTAAATAGCAAAACTAATAAAAAAAATTATAACATACGAAAACAAATATAAAAAAAAAGAAAAAAATTATCCATTTGAAATTTAAAATATAAAAGAATTAATGGTACATATTAAAAATTAAAACAATATATAAATTTAAATTCAAGAAAATTTTAAAATTCAAAAATAAAATAAATGATAAATATTTGAGAATTTTTTAAATAAAAAAAATTATAACGAAATGCAGGGAAACAAAATTTGCTTTGAAGTGCGATTCGACGTAGAGGAAAACAATTATCATGAGTGGACCGATAATCCTTTGTTTTTTCTGAGAAATGTTTTTTTCTTTCTGTTTTTCTTTTCCCTTCTCCTTTTTTCACTGCCCTCTAAAATCATGGTTTTTGCAGAAAACTCCAAAAAAGGCAAAACTCAATTTTAATTTGTAACATGTTGAACCCTAATTATAATTAATATTATTTTCAGATTTGAAATTCTTGAAACAACAATTGTAGTTTTATAGTTTGATTGAGCTTGTGGAACTCCCTCTAATTCAAATGTCATGTTCATGCAGCATAAATTAGGCACTCACCCATAAACATACGCACTTGTATGAATAACCCAATCCTGAAAAATATTTAAGAAGATGTAGGCAACTGGGTGTTTGTGCAATTGGGCAAAAAAAAAAAAAAAAAAAAAACTAAGAAGATGTGAGCGAAATGGGGGACGAAATTGTAGAAGAAGAGGTGGGAAGCTGATTTAGGGTTCTTTCTTTTTCTAAAGAAAAAAGAAAAGAAGAAAAAAGTTAGGGTTCATCAACATTTAGCTTTGCTTTCTATGGAGGTTTCTGCAAAAAAAAAAAAAAAAAAAAAAAAAAAAAAAAAAAAAAAAAAAAAAAAACTGTTGTGTTAGAAAGATGGATGGGATTGGGAAAGAGAAGGGTGGAGAGAAATAGAAGTAAGGACGAAAAACTAAAAGCATTTTCTATGGTCAAAGTGCTTCTTTTTAAACTTTATGGATTAAATAGCTTCAAACCTGAAGAACCAAAAATGTATTTTCCTCTACATAAATAAATTTAAAAAATTACATCTATATATATATATATATATAAGCATTGCAAAAAATTTAACTGGATAATGCACCAAATCAACTACTGAATAAATATCTCAAAGTTCCCAATTTTTTTTTTTTTTTTTTTTAGGAAAAAACAAATTCTATACTAATTGTCTAATGAGGACTTTGGCACCATTCGTCTTCATCAATAGCCTAATATTTTATATTACCTTCACTGATTTCTACCATTTTTATAATATATATATATATATCGAAAAGACACAAATAATGCAAAAATGTGGAAATAATATGCCTCAAAGATGTTTTTTTCCAAAACTTTCACAACTCGTCACAAAAAAAATAAAATAAAATAAAATAAAAATAAAAAATCATGTCCATCCCAAAAGTTCTCGACCTTGATTGCCTTTTTGGCTATCTTCTTTATCTGTCGAATGCAATTTTGACTGAAAGAGTTGCTCGGTTGTCTGATTGTTCTTCTTGAGAAATTTCACTTCACAAGCTTGTAAAGTACCTATAAGTTAATCAACGGACACTGTACTCAAATTCTTTGATTGTACAGTAACTACATTTATGAAATTGAATTTTTCATCCACTAAGTGACTTATCTTTTCTACTACTTGCTTGTCATTTATTGTGTCACTATATCACTTTATTTCATCCACAACTACTAACAATCTTGAAATATAATCTGAAACAGATTCAGACTCATTTGTAGTGATTCATAATCACTTCTCAATTTTTGGAGGTAAACTTTCTTGACTTGATCTGCATATTTATAGACATTCTCTAAAGTTTTTCATTCTTGATGTGCAATAGTGCTCCAGAAATTTTCTCAAATTTTGGATCATCAATCAATGGCTTGATGAATGATGGTGAGAGCCTTTTAGTTTTTCTTTATTGTATTTTGCAAGAATTCTCGTTGAGCTTGATTTAAAGCTGCATCACTTTCTGTTTCTTCATAACCATTATTAGCAATGTCAAAAGCATCTTGTGAATCAAGTAGAGTTTTCATACGAAACACCAACTATCGTAATTTTCTTTTGTAAGTCGAAGCACTTCAAAGGGAACCAATTATTATTTGTCATTTAGAAAAACAATTCTTGTTTTCAAACTTCAAACTCAAGCTCTGATACCACCTTTTAGAAAGCATGCGATGGATCCTCACAATTAAATAATCAACAAAAGAATATTTGAGAGAAAATAAAAACACTTATTTGGAAGACTCTTCAAACTAACTCACACCCCGTATTTAATTTAAACACAAATGCAACAATTAAAGTCCACACTTCTTACATTAACCGACTTAATTAACTTGCATAGTCTCATCCTTTAATTTTGCCAACCTTAAAAAATTAATTCATCTATAACTTATCTAATTAGGACGTGTTTAATTTTTAACAACATTTTTCATACCAAAACTTTCTTGTCTCATCTCACAATATTAGTTTCTAAAACAACAAATGAAAGTTGGAAGATTTGAACCTCATACTTCACGGATGAAAGACCATGTCAACACCGTTGAGCTAAATTGGATTTGATTTTGATTTTGAGGATAATTAGTGTCAAGCAGCTTGACGCCCACCACCACTCAAGTTCTTACTCTTCCACACATACATTCATTTATATTCTATCTATTGGATGCAATAAAATAGTAGAGTTAACACACTCAAAACGATAGCCGATACATCCTTAGCTTTGTGGAAGAGGGTTAACAAGTTGATTTAGATTGCTTACAATAATTAATTATTTTGCATTTCTTTTTATATATTTTATTGGATTGTAAATATTTTAGGCAGTTTACCATGTTTTTGAAAAGATTTTTTAATCGGTATTTAATTTGCATGTAGAATAAAGGAAGGATAGAAATTGAAGAGAAAATGTTAATTTGAAACCATATATGCAACCATACCTAATTTGTACCAAACATATTTCATTGTTCAAAAATCTCTTTTCAACGTAGACTCAAACCAAAGCTTATTTTATCTCTCAACTTATCGGATCTAAAACTATTAACTAAAAAACTCAACCAATTTTACCATATTAACTTTTCTACATACTTTTTTTCTTTCAATTTTCAAAATTTAACTTTCTTGTTTTTCTTCTCACTTTTTCCTTTATTCGAACCAATTTTCTCGCGAGGGAGATGAGATAAAAGTATGGATTGTAAGATTGTGAAATAAAATATAAGAGAGAAATCTAGGAGAAGAAAGCGATAGAGATTGTGTCTATGAGTGTGTTTGAAATACAATATCTTAATCTTAAAAATAAAATAAGTTTTTTTAAAAACATTTTTTTCATTAAGCAAATCTAAATGGACGCCACATTATCAGCAATACACTAACCTAACAAGAGTATCACTCAATACAAACTACCACTAATAATATTCATATACGTGAAATGCTATCAAAGTAAAAATTCTTCAAAGCTTCACCATTTTCAGAAGAAACACATGGCCATGTAGGGAGGTTTTGGTTTAGATATAGAGATGCTATAGAAGAGAAACAAGTACGTAGAAGAGGGGAGAGAATAGTATTGCAGAAAGTAACCCAACATCATCCATCATTCTCCATCCCCCCCCAAGAAAAACCCACAAACCCCAAACATACAAACAAACACAAACTAACAAACAGCCATTCATGTTTTCAATTCTCCCCAAACAAACTGTGACGGTCAGGGAGACAATGAAAACACCAAGCTACACACCCACTTCCTTCATCCACCATCCTTACAAGAAAAAGAAAACAAAAGAAAAACATACAACAAACATCCTACATACTACAAACTAACTATGCACTTAAATTCTTCATCATCTTAACTACTCAACTTTCTTAAGTGGCTTGCGTGGAAGACGAGGTATACGCCTTCCCAGGTTAACCCTTCTGTAACGACGACTACCATTGCTTGCTGGATACAACATTACAGGCAGACATTGATCGTTCCGACACCAAAAGATTTTGTTCTTGAATGCATTCTTTAGAGCTTCCTTTCCCTGATCAAATATAATCATATCATTCCATAACACTGCCACAGTAATAATGAACCAACTCTAAAATCTAGACATCAAAATAAACCTGAATCCTAGCCTCAGTAATCTCACAAATCTTCTTGTTCACATTAACATCCCATTTGTAATTATGATACACAGCACAAAACTGAGATGCAGCCCTTGATGTAGTGAAATTCACAAATGCATATCCCAAATTCGACACTTTTCCTTCGTACCATGATCTCCTGTAGAAATTCAAAACAAACCTAACTACAATATTAAAATTATCAACTATTACAACCAAAAACGAAAATGTCAAAGAATCATAAAATTAGGGTAATGGTCAAAATTACTCACATGAAATCCATAGGCAAATAAACGAAATCATATTCAGAATAACAGAAATCAGGTCGAGAATCCCTCTGTTGGTTCATCAGTACACAGTATCTGTCTAATAACTGAAGAAGATCCTTCCTCCTGCTTCCAAACATTCTTCACAAGTTTATAACCAAATAAACAATAAATGCAAACCCAAGTCTTCAATTAATGCCCTTAAGACATGGGGATAGTGATGAATTATAAAAGAAATAAATAGCATACTGAAATATTTCCAAATGAGGAGACAAAGGAGTGAGAAAAGGGCAGAAACCAGAGAAAGTGCAGCATGTAAAATTAATTTAATACAAACATTATTCCCATTTATACAATCGATTAAATTAATTCTTGATGATTTACCGACAAACAACTAAAATTTGGAATTAAACCCACAACCCCACTTACGTTTATACCTTTAATTTACCCACCTCCAAGAAACTTTTCAAAATCCAAGAATTCGCCAAATTCTAAGATTAATATTATCAAATTCATTAAAAGGGAAAAAATTAATGAATCAAAGAGAACAGAAGAGAAGAGAACTCACTTGAACTGATTCGGAATGTTTTTAATCATCACCGTTGTGATTTCCGAGCAAGGAAGAATTTTGTCGACTGGATCTTCTACGTCGTCGTCGTCGCCGCAACCACCGGCGTCGTTACCGATTTTCTTCTCCACCCATTGCGGCGGAGATTTGATTAGCTCTCTGCGCGGGCTACCGGAGACAACAAACTCTCGTCTGAACTTACCAACGTTAGCTTTGCCAATATTCTTAGAATCCGTCTTAATGCTACCGCCAAAACCCACAGCCGGTTGATACGGCGGCCACATGATCTGCGGCCAAGCGTTGTAGCAGCTAACAGCGGGATAAGTATGAAACTGCCAAAAGTAAGTGGAAGTGGCACGTGGATAATAGAAATTTGCATAGGCACCAAGATGCGGCGAAGGAGGAGGTGGCGGAAGAGAAATGGGTGGAGCAGAGAGAAAAGGGTCAGCATAGGGATTCAATGGCTTGGAGGCCATGAGAGGGTTGTGGGAGAAGATAAAATGAGAGAAGGGAAAGGAAGAGGAAATGGGTTGAGGAGGAAATGGAAGAAGAGGGTTAATATGATGAGAAGCCATGGTTAGGGTTTGAAGGTTATTTTGTTTTTGAAGTTTTTTGGTGATCCAATGATGAAGAATGGAAGTGATAAGTATAATAGAAGTCACGTCAAGTTATAAATGTTTTGTTTTTAGTACAAAGACAAAAGACAAACCGAGTTTTGCTCAACCGACGGTTTTGGCGGCGTTGTTGGAAGCAGTGTTAGAAAAATGAGACCTTTTTTTTATTATTATTTCTTGTTTCAGACTTCGTACTATAATGATTTGTTTAAAGATTTGATGTTATTTTATTTTATTTATAAATAAAAATAGCACCAATTTCCGACGATAATATCATATTCCACCATATTTTATAAGCTTCTTGCACGGTTAAATGAATGTTACTTTTTTAGGGTACAACCATAAACAAAGGTTAATAATAATCCAATATTGGAAAGTAACAGCTTTTTTAACGCAAAAAATTACATTTGATTTTGTTTTTATTTATTTTTTAAATTTCAAAATTTTATACCTATCCATTCTAGTTGATTTTATCATAATAATATTTCATTCATTAACTAAATGTAATAGATTACATTCGAATATATGTAATTGATTTCTTTTTTTTACATTTTACTATATGTCAAATTATGAGTTTGTCGTATTTATTATTTTTGTTAATATTATACTTATTGTTTGCATCAAATAGATACGACAATAGTAGATATGATAGATCTGTGCTTCTCATTATAATGACAATGAGATAATTTTGAAACGAGATCAGATTGATAACACTTTATTATCAATCATTTGCAAATTTTATTATTGATTTGAAAACGGGCCCCAAATGTTATACAAATTACAAGTAAATAACACCAAACATCATCAAATATTGCCCACATTTTTCATTTATTACATTTCATAGGGTAAACGTGGTAATAGTTTATAAGTTTTAAAATATTATCATTTTATTTTGAGGTTTAAGTTTTATTTAAATAAAAGAAAAAAAGAGCAATCAGTAAAGTGAAATTAACAAAAAGTTGCTTTTTTTCCCCATTATTTTAAAGTTTGAGATAAATAGTACTTGCACCATAACAAAAAGCTTTTAAAGTTCACCACCATATCATTACTGATTTTGGTTTTTAAAATGCATGTTAGATATTTGCAATTTAAGATTTACAAAAATAAAATGATTTCAATTATTTATATCAAAATGTTTGAAGGATTTTAAAATGCATTTTGTATTAACTATCAATTAGTAGTGTGTGTGTATATATATATATATATATATATATATATTAAATTTCATTGTTTATATCATATATGCACTATTTAAAGAGAATATGTTAAGTGTTTCCAGGTTAGGACATGAATTATGCTTATTATATGCTTGGGGTGCATAATATTACAATCTAACAAATAAATGGAAATATTATCTAATATACACAGCATATTACATATTATCTTCAAATAACAATTGGAAAAAGAAAACATTGATTTAATATTTGTTTACTAAAACAATGTCATGAATAAGTTGTTTGAAATTACATATGTTTGTATTTAAAAAGTGAAAATAAATTTATGTAAAAATTAATAAAAAAAAATCATAAAATAATTGTTGAAAAGTAATATGGATGGAAAATTAACCAATAAACAAACCGACACATGCTTACGATTCAAACTGACTCTCCCAAATTTTTGAATAATAAAAAAAAAAGAAAGAAAAATGGAAGATGATGGGAATGAAGTTAATGAGAGGATAAAAGTAAGGGTCAAATCAAAGATCAATGGCAATCCCAAATGGAAGATCCTATTTCTCTTATAGACACAACTCTCCCTACTTTTACTGCACAATCATCATTCCTTTTCATTCCCAAACCTTCTTCCATCAATCATCACTCTCTCTAATTCCATCCCCCTCCCTCTTCTTAATAAATATGGCAATATGGTATGCTCCCTTCCTTCAATTTTCCCCAACATTAATTAATTCTATATCAAATATTATATATATTACACCTATAACATCATTAACTTCCTTATCTTATGCATTGCAACACTTCCACTCATTCTTCTAAACTTGTCCTCTACACCCTCCTAACACACACACATTTAAATGAGTTTTAAGATTAAACAACCTCCTTCTTCTTCTTCTTCTTGTTGGTACCAAAATGCCAAAATGATCCTCCAAAGAGAACAAAAGAAAAGGTAACCAACTGTAGTTCTCTGTTCTTGTCTTACACAACCTAACAAACCAAGAAAGAAAATTAAAGAAGACATATTTGGGGGAACATAGAGAGTGGAGAATGAGAAAAAAGAGGAAATTTTCAAAGGCCCCAAAAGCGTAGTAACAGTAGAAGTAATACCAAAAGGTAGATCAAAACATAAGAACAGTAAAAACCCTAAAACCATCATAGGGTTTTTATTGAAAAGTAAGAAACTTCATTCCCATAATTATACAACCAAACAAACTATGTATCTTCTGTTCCCTTTTGGCTTTAGCCCCTGTCACCTACTAACTGCCACTGCCAAAAGAAAACCATTCCCATTTTCATGCAAACCCAATACCTGCCATTGTGTTTGGGCTAAAAACTAAAACCAAGCTATTGCCTTTTTTCTTTTTTTACCATTTTGGAAACCTGTAATGCTCTACCCTATGCAGCCTTTTCTGTACAAATATATTACATTTGAAAACAGAAGATATTCCCTTTCTCTAAGTTGGGTTTGGGATAACATGTCCTCTTTTTTTCTTAAGTTTCATACCTTACTTCATTATTATTTATGGCTGTTAGGGTTTCATCTTTGGTTTATTTTTGTGTAACATAATCCATTGACGTTCATCATAACTTATGTGATTTCTCTTTCACTTTTTTGTGCTTTCCTTTTCTTTTTCATTAATTTTGTTTCTGTACTCCCGTTTCTGAACGTTTCTCGAGGGGATATGTTGGTCATCATCGATTGTTTTGTCTAATATATGACATACAAAATGGCTCTATAAATTATTATTTTCTCCAATTTTTTCGAAATTATGTTTGAATTATAAACCTTTTGAATTTTCAAACTATAATTTGGATATAAAACCGTACGTGTGGTTTGAATAACTGATGTGACAATGCAAACTGTTTTCATTTTAAATTTTAAAATGGATGCAAATGGCAGTTTTTCTTTTCAATATCAAATTGATTAAAAATTTTGAAAACAAAGGAAGAAATTAAGAAAATAAATAACACATTTTACTCTATTTCATCCACTAAATTTTTTTTGATATTTTTAATTTCATATTGTAGTTAATAAAACAAAATTATCATTTTTGGGCGTCAAGTGTTGGGTGGGTGATTGAAGGGAAGGGAATGATCAAGGTAGAGAGAGAAATTGAGTGAATGATTTTAATTTTACACTTGTAAGGGTTGAGAGCTTCATTTTTATGTTTTTGTTAAAGTACAAGAATTAATTTTTACTCTCGGAAATTTAAGGAATATTTTTTAACATTCGGTTCAATTCTTAAAATTGAAAGTTTAGGCGAAATTCTATTGTTACAAATCATTATAGTTTAGAAGTGGTTTTTATAATTTACCTAAAGTTTATTAATCATAAAATCATAAAAGTATAAAAAAGGTGCAACTCAACGAGACTTTTCATATAAGGGTCCATTGAATGAAGTTAATAACTTCAAAAGATAATATGTTAAAGTTAGTTAATTAGTATTTTATGTATATAGTTGATAAAACAAAGTTTGCATATTTATCGATTAACTTCTTCCTTCAATCTTATTCTACTTTTCAGTTTCATAAAAAAGAAAAAAGAAAATCTTCCACTCTGGTCCAATTAGCCTCTTAGCATTGTTGAACCTATATTTATTGTGTTTTTCAAGAGACACAATCCAATATATCAAATTAAATTCATAAATTCATTTATATATATATATATATATATATATATATAAGACCATTAATTTAAATATTGCATTTTTACAAACTTATTAGTAAATTTGGGTTGTTTTCAAACTAAATAGAAGAGAGAAGGACGGGGGTTCAATCCTAAACCCTAAGCCATTCGGACGAGGGTTCATTTTATTTCTCTTAAGGGTCGAAAATGAAAAAAAAAGAAGAAGATTGAACTCTTATTTTTAAGAGAGAGAAAATGAAAAAAAAAAAAGAAAAGAAAAGAAGGAAGAGTGAGAGAAAAAAACGAAAAAAAAAAAAAAAGAAGATGAGGGTGCGAGGGTTCATCAACAACTAAATTTATATTATTATCAAAATTAATAATATTTTAGTTAATTTTAAATTTTAGTTAATTTTAGGATTAGAGAATTTTGTTGGTTTATGTATTTTAAATTTATTTTGTTAATTTTATGATTTGAGTTTGATTTGTAAATTTACGTCAATTTAGGATTACAAATGAATTTTGAATTTGTATTGATTTCAATTTAGTGAGTACAATCTCTAATCCTTTCCATAGCTCGTAAATGGTATTAAGGTTATTATGTACTGAATGGATTTTTTTAAAGAAAGAATCTGGAATGGAATTTGAAATATTTAATTCACTTAGGGAAATATTGTAACGTATCTAATATGTATTATAATATAAAGTTACATGTTAATTAAACTTTACAATATAAATTTAAATTTGAATTTGATTCAAAATTATTTATGAGAGAATTAAATATCATTGTAGGACAAATTTAGTTTAGAAAAACATGCTTAGTCTAATTAATTTATATAGCAGTTGTTTTTTAAAATAATTTTATTATGTATTTTGTTCCTATAAAGACATTCTATTTATACAAGCGCATTTCATTTTTAACATTGTGAAACACGTGTAACGCACGTAGTTCAAACTAATTAATTTTAAAATTATAAAAGTTTCAAACGTACCAGTAATGACTTCAATTTCATGAAAAATATTTGCTATTTTATCAATGATAGAATCTAAAATTTTGTTATTTTAGAATATTTTTTATAATCAAGTTTTTCTTAAAAAATTAATTACAGAAAACGGGCAATAGTAATAATATAAAAGTGAAATAAAAACCATGAATTTTAAAAAGGGGCCAGTTTTCCACCATACTACCAACTAGCCAACATCAAATTTTAACTTTAATTTTAACACTAGTCCTATTTTATTCATTATAAATGCGGTGAGTTTTGACAAGATTTTAAATAAAAATAAGTTTTTTTGAAATACACTTTTTTAAGTCAATCAAAACGTGTCTTAGTTATAGTTAAGTTTATTAGCCATAATTTTACGATAGACTAATACATAAATAATATATATTGTAGTATTGGTATCCTTATTTATCAATTTAGTTCATAAAACTTTGGGGGTATTTACTGTTATTTATCTCTCCATAAATTGAATTTAGATTGAATTGGACGATTTGGTTTGGGATAAAATTTGAAATTTGACCGAATTTTAATTTAAGATAAATTTAAAAATTTATTCTCAACTTAATTTGAAATTTGTATTGGGATAAAGATTTAAATTTTGACGATTTAAACTTAGAATGAAATTCGATTTCAGGTAAATTTGAGATTACTTCAAGATTTAATTTTATAGGAACATAAAATTGATGATTTTTTTAAAAAAATGGATTCTCCCGTTTGAAAATCTTTGTTACATAGAATTTTTGTTATTTTTCTATCAAAATTGCCTTAATCCAATAAATTTTACGCTCCAAAATATTTTGGTATTTGAATCTAAATTGTGTTAAATCACATTGAATCTCAAAAGTTTAACCGATTTTTTTCTATAAATTAAAACAAACACGTTTAAATTATTTTCTTTATATTTTTTATTTTTGAAAACATACCAACAAAAATGAATCACGGCTCAAAATCGTGCATATAAATACATAAATTGAAAAGAAAAAAAAAAGAGAAATGACAGCCATGTATAAAGACAAAAATATATAAATTGAAAAAAAAGAAGAGAAATGCATATAATTTTTTTTGAAAGCGAAATGTATATATTTAAATACATAAATTGAAATAATAATAAATAAAAAAAGAAGCAAAGGGCGAGTGTTCTTTTCCATTCATCTAATTTCTTCTCTTTTTTTTTTAAAAAAAAAACCAATTGAAAGGGCGAGTGTTGAAGGATTGCCCTTTCTCGATCTGTTACTTTTTCTTTCTCTACTATGTGGGCCCTACAGAAATCACTATATTTTACTAAATAGTTTAGAAATAACCGTATTTCAAAGTTTAAAAAACAACCTTAAATAAATAATTTTTCAATATATATATATATATATATATCCAAATGTGCTTATATTTGTTGTGTGAGTTTTTAAGATAGGCAATAATATGTAAGGATTAAGGGTATGCAAGGTTATAATAACCACATCTAGCTACCGTAAATATTATTTTAAAATCTTCAAATTAACTACAATAAACATTATTTCAAAACCTTCAATTTGCTACAGTATTTATTATTTGCTACAGTTTTTAGTTTTTGACATTCAACATTTCTTTATTACTTGCTATAGTATTTACTATTAACTTCTCAAACTAAAATAATATACACCACAAACACATAATATTATAACTCAAATTAAAATAATCTACACTCCAAACACAAACTATTATAATTTAACTATAACCTAGGATTATAGTAACTAACTCCTTAGTCCAACCCCCTAAGAGGTTGTTTGAAGGGAAGACTATGTAAGACTATAATAAGCATTTTTTGCTATAGTAAATACTATTTAAAAAATCCTAATTAAATACAGTAAACACTATTTCTAAACTTACATTTGCTACAATATTTACTATTTGCTATAGTTTTTGCTATTTTAAATTTAACATTTTTTTATTATATGCTACAGTGTTTACTATTTTCTTATCAAACTAAAATAGTTTACACACTAAACATATATTATTATAACACAAACTAACATAATTTACACCTCAAAAACAGACTATTATAACCCAACTATAATAACTCACTTCTTACGTCAAACATCCCTTAATAATAAGACTAAACCTATTTCCATGATTTGATAAAATAATAAGACTATTTTTATCTTTTAAAAAATTATTTTTTTTTTAATTTTTTAAAATGATTTTATAAAATATAAATTTTTTAAATTGAAATTTGAATTCCTTATAATTATATTTTGAATGATTTGAATAATGATGTGCGTATAGATTATTAAGGAGGTAAAACAAATCCGGTGAAGATTGTGTTATTTATTAACTTAAATGAATTTTATTGAAATGAGTTATAAATTTGGTGAAGATTGTGTAATTTATTAGCTTAGATGAATTTTATTGAAATAAGTTTTTGAATCTAAATAGATTGCAATGAAAAAAAAAAAAAAACAAAATTTGATTAATAAAAGTTGGGTAAAACAAACGAAAATTGTATAATAAAACTCATCCATCTTGTATTTAGAACTTTTAATTTTTTTATAAACAAAAATCAGACATGTTTGTCAAAATAAAAATGACAAATATTACCATGAAAATTAAAGGGAAAGAAAATGAAGTAGTGAGCATTGATTATGAAAAAGAATAAGTATGATAAAAAAAAAAAAAAAAAAGATGTTCATGCAAATGAAATAAGAACCTAGATTTGTTCATATGAGCATTCTCATTTTGGAGATGAAAATGAAGAAATGACCATTAATTGATTCTAAAGAAAAATAAAGAAAAAATTTGATCTTGATGTAATTAGAATAATAACTTACATTTGTTTATGAGCATGCTCTTTTTTTAGGCAACATGAAAAACAATTTTGTATTCACAAAGTTCGACTTTTTTTAAAGAAAAAAAAAATCAAACATTGCTACCAAAATAAAAATGACAAATATTGTTAACAAAATTGGAAAAAAATTGAAAGAAGCAAACATTGCTTCTAAAATTGACAAACATTGTGCAATTTTAGGGTAACTCTTCAGTATATATAGTTTGATAATCACTTACAATACATTAATTGCCTCCTCTCTTTCACCAAAATTCTTATTTTCCTTTGAAACAACCCACAATTTTTATTTTTCCTCATTTTAATTTCATTCCATTTAAGCACTATGATACAAAACTCTAGAGAATTAGAATTATATTAGAAACCCTTTCACAATCATAACATTTAACTCTCAATCACTACAACCTCAAAATTCACTTTACTTTCAACCCTAAACTATTGGATTATACACATATTGTCTTATGTCAAATATCTTTAGACAAAGAACAAGTTTTCTAGCCCAAGTTCCGAACATTCTACCAGATATGAAATTTAGGCTCACTATATAAACATTTCAACTTGAAATGGAATCTTAAGTTATAAAATTTGACTATATAAAATCTTAAACATTCTACAAGACATAGTGTGTCCGGCGAAATGAAACTTCACTATATAAAGAGTTTAGCAATTACAACGAAAATACTTATATGACTGACTTCATCTTCAGTTACTCATGTATAGCTTGCTCTCACATTTCAACTTAGGCTCCCCTGAAGTTTGAGATCCCCTCACATCCATTATATTTAGGCTCTTCCAAAATACAAGAATATCGAACTCCTCTCGAGTTCTACAATGACTACCGAACCAAAAGCCTCAGCGACAAGGACAAGGATTTTCAATATCAATACATGAAAGTTGAGGCTTAGACAAACCCTAAGCTCAAAACGTTCGATGCACTCACTTTTCTCATGAAGCGGCTAACCCTAAAAATGAAAAGAGTGACATATATAGCCTAGAGAATATTAATTTAGGAGAGAATAAATAATCCTTGCATGAGAAAAAGAAAGGCATAAACAGCTAGAGAACAAGATCCACAAAAGCTGCAAATCACACGTAATTATATATGGAAAGAATCTTTAGTTGAAGCTGTTGTCGACGATCCCAACATGTTTGCAGACAAATACTTTGACATGTTGTCCAACATGTTGCTCAAATTTTTCCTTTAATAAAATCACTCAACCAATGCAATAACAATCTCCCCCTTGGCTATTTTATAAGACAAAACAAATAAATAATCGAGAAACCAGATTAACACAAAGCATCCAACAAACCAATGACTTTGACAGTAGAAGCAAACCAAACCATACACAATCAACCCACAAGTTTGCAGACAAATCAATAGCCAGAACCACATTCATCCTCTCCTTTTTGTTTGACTTACAAAAACAACCAACAACAATCAAGCCCTCATCAAACCAAATAAAGTAAATCAAAAGCCTGAATCCTTTAATGCAGCACCATGAAAGAACAATATTTAAACAATTGTCTGCGATAGATCAACAACCACTTTCTTTGCATCAATTCTTTTTCTAACAACATATTCAGCATGATCAACATAGCCAACAATTGAGATATGAGATATACTAACCTCTTTTACCCTTTTAGAACGTACAATTTTCATGTTCAAATCCAAAACTGTGTTATTGATAACAAAATCAACACCATCCTTTTCCACAAGTGATACATTGGCACAAACATTCAACACTGAAATATCTTCACACACATCATCATCTTGACCATCATAACTCACAAACGTTTTACCAACCAGAACACTATAAACAATCAACTTCTCAAACACCCCATTAGAAGGCCAATTTTAAGAAGCAACACTAGCAGACACATCAGAACAAGCATTGTCATTCTTTAACACATTCTCAAAATAATCATTCAACTGGCTAAATGAAGCAACAATAAAAACTTTATTAACCTAAAAAACAAAATTGATGTAGCAGAAGCAGTATCAGTATCCTTGTCAGAATAAAGATATTTACCATTCACCAAATTTTCAAATGAGACAATAATGATTTTACCCACAGATTCGACAAGAGCAACATTATCAATGATGTTATCACACATCACACGTGACTCAACAAATATCTCAGCACAACCAATGACAAGATTTGTGAGGACAACAATATGAACAACGCATGTTATACAACCATATGTATGATAATCTTGACAAGTATTCATCATGTTTCTAAAATATAATTAACTTGACCCACTCTGACTTTTCTAGACCAAAAATCTTTAGTTGCTATAAGACAATTTTTGCATGATCACAAATTCATTGTGCTTACGGATGTTGCAACCAAGTTTAAAACACATTAGGAGTTCACAAGTAACAATTATGATAAAATCGTGTACCTGTAATGATGAGAGACTCAGTCACTAGAAATCTTCCTTTTGAGAAATTAACATTGAGGCCTTGATTGCATAATTGACTTATGCTAATGAAATTTACTGTTAAGCTTTCCACAAGAATAACATTATTGAGATAAGGAAGTCTAGGATATTGAAGTTTTCATTTGCCAATAATTTTTTCTTTACCACCATCACCATAAATAACATGTTCAGAAGCACATGGCTTTAAGTTAGTTAGGAAATTCTTCTTTCCTATCATATGTATGGAGCAACGACTAGCAAAGTACTAGCCCTCCCTACTTGAAGTAAGAAGAGATGTAAAGGCTACATTACAATAAATAGTTCCAAGAGAAGTATTCTCTTTTACCTGCCATTCAAATTTTTTCTTAGGTGCACGGGTAAGTGATGTATGTATAGATCTCCTTCCTGAAAAAGAATATATTTTAGTTTTGTTCATAGGTCTGCCATAGAGCTAAAAACAGTATGGGCAAAGATGACCTTCCTTTCAACAAAAGTGACATACTCACTTCCTTCTTTGAGTTCTGATGACAGGATAAGATGTTGGCTATTTACTCACAAACATCTGGTCTGACATATGAGAATGTTGAGCATGATAAAAAATGGTATGAGAGGATGATCCAACTTAAGAGTTAGTTTAGGATGATCCAACTTAAGAGTTAGTTTAGGATGATCCAACTTAAGAGTTAGTTTTCTCATACTTACTGAATTTGATACCATTTCTGTTGGCAACTTGCTTCCTAGCGTTGAAAATTTTGTTAAGATCATTTTTCTCTGAGTTCAACATGTGAACAGACTTGGACAATGATTCTAATTACAACTGAGACGTTTTTAGATCTTTCTTAAACTAGAAATAGTGCTCCATAGACGATGGTTATCCTCGATCAACTTTTGAATTCTATTCTTTTGTTTGACTAAAACATGGAGATCTTCTTCCCATTTCTCATAAATTTCAACAATTAGGTTCCCAAACTGATGTGTAGTAGGATGACCTTCATTACATGATTCATTCACTTTCAAAACTTTGTTGTCAAGTTCCTCATTATCTTCTGTAGTGTTGCAACCAACCAAGGCACAAATCTCATCATCCGAGTCACTGCTTGTAACTGATTCATCATCATAAAGGATAGCTACAAATCCCTTATTTTGCCTTCTCAAGAAATTTGAACATTCAGATTGATAATGACTAAAGTCTTTGCATTCTCTACATCTAAAGTTTCTATCTCGCTTATTTTGAGTATTGTTCGCTTCCTGCTCTCCTTCTCTTTTTTCTATCATAAGGTTTAAAGTTCTTCAACATACTAGACTTGTTGTCATTGATGTCTCTGACATGTGAGGAGTTATAATTACCAGGACGCTTTTTCAAAAGTTTCATAACCTTACTGATATGCTTTGTTAATGAAGAAAGAGAATTAAAAGATTTTCTTCACTATCTAAAATAGGAGGGGAAGTTATTGATTACCTTTCCTGATCGACTCCATTGAAGACTCAATTGAAAAAATAGTAGGTGGATCTGACAAGAGGGTTGTTACGAAAGCAAACAGAAAAAGTATGACACAAAGATTAATAACCTAGCTTAGTGCAAAATCACCTACCTCTAGGAGGCAGTGTGCCCAGTGGAACGAAACTTCACTATATAAAAAATTTAGCAATTACAACGAAAGTACTTATCTAACAGACTCCTTCTTCAGTGACTTCCGTATAGCTTGCTCTTCAACATTTCAACTTAGGCTCACCCTAAGTTTGAGCTTCCCTCACTTCCACAAAAATGTTTCTCAATCTGTATGAGATACCCCTCAATACAATATGCTTAGGCCCCCCCTAAGAGTGGGATCCTCTCATATTCACTATATTTAGGCTCCTTCTAAATACAATATTTATATCGAACTCCTCCCAAGTTCCACAATGGCTACCGAACGAAAAGTCTTAGCAGCAAACACAAGGATTTGAAATATCAATACATGAAGGTTAAGAAAGACTTTAAGAGAATTGAAAGTTACTACCTAGACCAATAAGGTGTGCTTTCTTTTTCGGTGGCTCGATCAAAGAAACTCAAAAGTTAAGTGTGCTTAGCTTTGTGCAATTCTATATTGGGTGACCTCCTAGAAATTTTTTAAGGATGCATGTGAGTAAGGATGACGTAGCTAGATCATAGGAAACGTATGGGAATGTCGAGACCATTAGTTGCACAATCTGAATTTCGAATCCTGGGCTTGAGGCGTTACATCCCATTCCAAAATTGAAGATTTCTCTCATTTCTTTCCTTCTTTCTTTTGTTATTGAGTTCAGTTGAGAGAAAGTATTCAAAAGTATTGCCAGATCTGAGTAGTTCGAGGCTACAGCTCCACCGGAGTTAGTCGACGATAAATGTAGTCTATTTGCAAGCCCGTGCAGAGCGAATAATTTCCTTCAGGACAACGCTTATCCGAAGCATGCCTCGACTACACGGTTTGAGTATACAAAATTTTTTAGGTTTTAGTCTTGATTATTTCCATATCTAAGTCTTGTTACATCATCTAGCTTTTATATTCTATACATTAAGTGTATTTATTTTCAGTTGAGCTGTAATCAGTTTGTTAGTGTATTTAGTTTAAATTATATTCAAAATTTCCTCCAACATGAACAACCTAAATGCAAGACTTTAAATAGTCTTCCAATAAATGCTCTAATGCACTACAATAAAGTGAAAAAATTACTCATATTTAAATGACAAAAAAAAAAAAAAGAGATAAATTTAGATTATACTAAAATTACATCAAAATTATTAAATAAAATTTATAAAGGCATTCCTCGGGCACCCATCTATGGTTACTTGCAATATTGGTGGTGAGAGATTGGGCTTGACAAAGTCATTTTTTCTTTGATGATATTTCACTAGTCAACCCGAAATTGAAGGATTTGACTTCTACTTTTAGGATGCACATGCAATTACGCAACCCTTATTTTTTTTTCAGGGGGTGTTTGTTTGAAGGATTGAGATTGGATGAGTTAGGTATCATAAGCCCAACCCTTGTTTGGTATAAATGCTTTGGAAGTCTTAGCTTCCCACCCACATTCCCATGAGTTACCTTTTTTTTTTATCTAATTTAATTTAGAAAGTTTTTCGACGAACTTCTAGACACAACCTCCGGTGACCGTTGTCGAACAACCTTCGACTGTCATTTTCGTTGACTAACTTCCATACATCAACTCCAATAACTCCATCGACGAACCTCCAGTTGCCACTTGCTAACCTTGAAAATATTAATAAAAACACTTTTAATATATAACAAACCAAACACTTTTAATATATAACAAACCAAACAAAACTTATATATAAAAGTATTTTTTTTAAAAAAATAGGTGTCAAACACATTCGTATTTTTATTTTAAGAATTTTTTGTCGAAAGTGTTTAAATAAAAATTAATTTTTAAAAAACATTTTTTATTTCTAAGAAATTCTAATTAAGCTCTTAGTTTAATCCTAACATTTTTTTTTAAAAAAACATTCTCATTAATCACAATTATATTTTTTAAGAAGACACTCGTTCTTCTATTTTTTCCCTCTTTTTTGGAGCTTTTTAAGCACTATTATTATTATTGAATTATCTTTTTAAATATCTCTCTGCTCTTCTTCGCTTAAAATTACTGTTTCTTTCATTCTAGTAGATTTTTTTATTTTCTTATATTTTTTCTAGGTGAAAATTGATCACCTATCTATAGCAATCTAAATTATAAATCAAATATATTGTTAATATAGTGGAAAATGTAAATATATATTGCATACACTATTGTTTATGTTTTAGTTTAATAATATTATTGTTTTTTTCGTTGGTCAATTTAACCAAAAGATTTATAATCGTTTTTTAAACTTAAAAATTAAAATGTTGGAAACAATTTAGTTGCCAAATAAAAATTAAAATTCAAACTTTATGATTAGTTTTATTTCTCAAATATAGTTTGATAAAAAAAATTATAATTTTTCAATAATTGAATTTAAGATTAAAATACTAATTTATTTCAAAGTTAAAGTTAGTAAATTATGGTTAAAAAAAACTTAATCTTTTTTAAATTAATTAAAGTAACAATAGTATATGATTTTTTTTTTCAAAACCGAGTAAAATCAAAATATCAAAGTAATAAACCATAAATCAAATAAATTATAATTATAGTCAAATCTCTATTTCAAAATTAAAAAAAAAACAAATATTCTTAGAATTTTTTTTTAGTTTATTTTAAATTTAAATATATGAAAATTATTAAGATGAGACAAATTTAAACTAATTTAAAATCTAATCAATGATTAAATACAAAAAAAAAATAAAAATATTTCATAGACTCAGGATTTAAAAATCTGCACTTTCATTCTCACACTCATGCCAAATACATTTTTCTTAAACTAGACAATCTAAACTTGCACTTCAAACACAGTTTTTACATTTTCAGGCTATCTAAACCTCCCAACCTAACTCTCGGACTTAACATTTCAAACTTGTATAATGAACGTCCCATTTTTGGTCTTCCCCTAGATCTATTGTAACATCCCAATTTTTTTAAAAGGTAATTTTGTAATTTTTATTATTAATTATCTTTTGAATGTTGGTGAAATTTGTAATTGTGGTATGTTTATTTTGGGTTTAATTTAATTATTGTGGGTTGTTGTGATTGGTGGGAAGAAAGGGAATGAAAGAGGAAATGAGTTTTAATTAGAAAAGAGATTATTGGTTTTTATTTTTGGAAAGAAATAAAATAATGTAAGCGATAATAATATTATTTATATTATTATTATTATTATTTTATTTATTGTGCATTGAGCCACGTGCAAAGCATCTTCCCCATCTCTTCCAATTTCCTCCAAAAGAGAAACCCTAGCCACCCTAGCGCCGCCGCCGTCCTCACGCCGTCCAGCCGCCCATCCCCGTCGTCGAGCCGAGGAAGTCGCACGTCCAGTCGCTCGCGCCAGAGCTTCAGCCATGCCGCGCGTCGCCCTTCTCCACTCGCAGCCGCGCCAAGCCGAACGCCCGTCCCTCCTCATCGCCGCGCCAGGTCTTTCATCTCCACGCCGAGCCGTCCACGACGTCGCTTCCCCGGGTCTTCTCCGTCGACGCCAGATCTGGAGAAGCCGGGCGGCCCTCCATCGGTCCGTGCCGCTTTTGGTTTCCCTCAGCCGCCCAGCCGAAGCCGTGCCTTCATCTCCTCTCCCCCGTCTCACCCAGTCGTTCGTCCACGCCGAGTTCCACCGCCAGCCGCAAGCCCCCACGTCGCCCAGCTCCAACTCCTCTCCGTTTAAGCCTCTAGTCCAAGCCGATCTCCAGCCCGAATCCGCGAGCCACGTCACGCCCGCACGTCCCCCAGATCTGCAACCCGCGCCAGATCTGATTCTCCCGAGCCGCCGAGCCGAGCCGCCAAGTTGAGCTGAGTTGTGTTCTGTCACTTCCTGTCTCCGCTGCCACTGCTCGTTGTTGGTTTGTTGGCAAGTTTGGATTTGGTTACTGAAGGGTTAGAATGTATTATTATTATTTTATTTATTGTGCATTGAGCCACGTGCAAAGCATCTTCCCCATCGCTTCCAATTTCCTCCAAAAGAGAAACCCTAGCCGCCCTAGCGCCGCCGCCATCCTCACGCCGTCCAGCCGCTCGCGCCACCCATCCCCGTCGTCGAGCCGAGGAAGCCGCACGTCCAGTCGCTCGCGCCAGAACTCCAGTCGTGCCGCGCGACTTCCTCCTCCACTCGCAGCTGCGCCAAGCCGAACGCCCGGCCCTTCTCATCGCCGCGCCAGGTCTTTCATCTCCACGCCGAGCCGTCCATGACGCCGCTGCCCGGGTCTTCTTCGTCGACGCCAGATCTGAAGAAGCCGAGCGGCCCTCCATCGGTCCGTGTCGCTTTTGGTTTCCCTCAGCCGCCCAGCCGAAGCCGCGCCTTCATCTCCTCTCCCCCGTCTCACCCAGCCGTTCGTCCACGCCGAGTTCCACCGCCAGCCGCAAGCCCCCACGTCGCCCAGCTCCAACTCCTCTGCGTTTAAGCCTCTAGTCCAAGTCGATCTCCAGCCCGATTCCACGAGCCACGTCACGCCCGCACGTCGCCCAGATCTGCAACCCGCGCCAGATCTGTTTCTCCCGAGCCGCCGAGCCGAGTCGTCGAGCCGAGTTGTGTTCTGTCACTTCCTGTCTCCGCTGTCACTGCTCGTTGTTGGTTTGTTGGTGAGTTTGGATTTGGTTACTGAAGGGTTAGAATTTATATTTCCTTTGGAGAAGGTTTATTGATCAATTGTTCGTATTGTTTAGGGTCGATTGGAGGCTAGTTCGAGTAAGGAAAACTCTGAAACTTGAGGTAAGGAATACTTCTACTGAGTCCATGTTTTTGGCAAATAAGGGCTGGAAGATGATTATGTTGTCCGTACTGTGGTATTAGCTTCGGTCTCTTGTATATTTGTTGTTTGGATTATGCATGGCCTGTTGTGAGTTGTTTAAGTGTATTCTGATGTATGAGGATTATAATGTTGTGATCATCTCTGTGTATCTGAATTGATTGTTGGATATGGTGTCTGTTAACTTTACCTAATGACTTGTACTTGGTGGTGGGAAAGGTGCGGCAAGCCCGTGTGGCGTTTTGTCGTGAGGGTCGGTTAACAAGCCTGTGTGGCGTATTGCTCTGACCGGACAAGCCTGTGTGGCATTTTGTCCTGGCAGGGTCGGTTAGCAAGCCTGTGTGGCGTATTGCTCCGACATGATCGTTCCCACTAGACCATTTGACTGTGTGTCGTATGTACGGGTTATTAGAGAGAGTTAACGGCCACCTAATGGAATTAGTAGTGCGTTCCTTACTGGGTATTTTTATACTCATTCCTTTCTATGTTTTGTTTCAGGCAAAGGTAAGAATGGACCGACGAGGGGCAAGGGAATCCAGTGACCATATCAAGAGGGACCAGGAGACCTATTTTGCTTCCGCTTACGGTTTTTGGACATTTGTTTTCTTTACGGTTATACTGTTGTTGGTTTTCTTTTATTATTAACGATTTTGGATAGAAAACTATTTTAGGGATCCCATCTAGGTTCTTTTCTTATCTTTCCATTATGACTGATTAAACATTTGAAACATTTGAAACCTTTTATTATTTTATTTGGATTAAACTAAAGTATTTATTTTGATTTGCCTTCGTCTTTAAAATGGTTTTAATGATTTTTACTTAAGTAACGACCTTGGGTTAAAGTTGAAAACCCGAGGCGTTACATCTATTAGGTGTTGCTCGGAGCCACCTACAACATAATACATTCCACATCTTTTACTAAAATAATTGTGATTTCTTCCCCGACAATTCTTATGGGTGGAAAAAATTGTAAAAATTAAACATTATTTTCTTTTTTGAGATATACAAATAGCTGCAACTAGGTTAATTAACCATAATATTCTCTTTTATATCATCATATAAATGAAAAAAATATTGGAAAAGACCACTACAATATAATACAGCACTCTTATAATAAGAAATGTTAAAACCTATCATTATGGTCCTTGTATTTTAAAATTGGTTTAATTTTGTCATTGTACTTTCAAATGTTTAAATTTAGTCTATATATTTTCAATAAATCTTCAATTTAGTTTCTATTATTTGTTTAACCTTAGAATTTTAACTTTTTTTTTTTTTTTTGTGATTTACTAGCATTTTTTCACTTTAAATTTAAAAAACATATTTACATATTATATTTTTTCATGAAAATTATTGTTATTATTTAACTAATTTGGATAAAAATAAATTGAAGGATTGAATTTATATTTGTAGTGATTAATCCAATGCACGAGGGCAGTACCCTTTTATTTAATTACTTTTGGGATAAAAGGAGTAGCACCTTTATTTTTAAGTTTATAACTTATTAGTAGGTTCTATTTTCATAACATATATGACTGTTTGATCGCTCTGTTTGGAGAAATGAAGAGCTTAACGGATCAAATTGTTTCTGTTCCTTTCTTTTTGTTAAAATCTAAATGGTCGGGTCGGATATCATTCACACACAAGCTAATCTCGACTAGGGTCAAGCCCCTCAGTTTTACAAAGAACCCAACCCAACTCGGTCCATCTACATCCCTGTGGAGGAACAATGACAATGCTAAACTATAATAATCATATCTAGATCCTATTATAATCAAAACTAAAATAATCTTTACCCAAATACAACCTATTATAACCTAGTCATAATAATTTAAGACTATAATAACAAAAGTTTTGAGTTAAATGCCCTCTAAAAGTCTTAGTATATTTTAAAAAAGTAGTATTAGTTTTATAAAAGATGCAATTTTAGGTAGTTTTGGCCAATTTTATAAACATTTGTAAACTAGTAGTGAAGTATAAATTTCGAGAAAAAATGTAAATTTAGAAGGATGTGGTAGTGAATTATGAATGATAGGATTTTGAGTTTAATTAAAAATATTTATAAAAAAAAAACATTAGTTTAATTGAAAAGGTTCACAACTCCTTTTATAAAACGTAATGTAAACTGTAAAGAAAGACATAAATAGAAATAAGATTAGGAAAATTTAGAATTTAAATGAACATATAATAATCATTTGGAGGGTTTAATAATTAATTATTTTTAGAATATAGGCTAATTATGGTGACAGTGAGTAAATATAGAAATGGTAAAAAGAATGAAAGAAAAGTAGGTTTAGGGTTTAGGGTGAAAAGATGAATTGATTGATCAAGAAGATGTGATAGGCAATGAGTGGAGAGATTATATTTATGGACACCCACCCTATTAATCCTACTTTCAAACGATTTTTTTTAAAATATATGAAAAAATTAATTAAAATAATGGGATAAAAAATTAATTAAAAAAGAGGAGAGATGATATAGTTTATACTTACACTCATTTCAAAACAGTGTTTAGAATTAGGGATGAGAAGTGAAATAATTAGATTAGAGGAGGGTAGAGCCCTACAGAGTTTGTCAATCCAATCGCCTTAAATTTTGATTTACAACCCATAATTATCACATTTCAAATCTCCTTTTATCACACCATTACCTCACAACAGAATTATTTAGTTGAATATTGTAGTTTTAGAAACTTTTTATCAAAATATAGTAGTTTTAAAACTATTTAGAGAAATGCTGTAAATTTGCATCTCTCTATGGCCGAGTGTTTACACTCGGCCAAATTCTAATTTTTTTTTTTAATATAAGGTCAAGTGTATAAGGCCGAGCGTTGAACACTCGACCTTTATGACATATATATATATATATATATTTAATTTTATAAAGGCCACACTTGGGAAAATTATAGGAATATTGTAGTTTGGGTTTTTATTTAGAAAAATAGAGGTGTTTGCAAAATAATTAGAGATATA
>JBBPDJ010000026.1:6036742-6053836 GCA_037974625.1 Cucumis cinereus
ATTTGTTTTCTTTCAGAGTAAACTTTTTGTTGGATTTATTTGTAATGATTTTGGTTTAGAAAACTATTTTAGGGATCCCGTCTAGGTCCTTTTCTTATCTTTTCCATTATTTGATTAATTAAACGTTTGAAAGCCCTTTATTATTTTATTTGGATTAAATTAAAGTATTTGTTTTGTTTTTTCTTCATCTTTAAAATGGATTTAATGATTTTACTTAAGTAACGACCTTGGGTTAAGGTTGAAAACCCGGGGCGCTACAGATGACACGACAGTTGTGCTCTCATTTCTAGAGAAGAAGTGAGAAGAAAGGCAATACAAGGATGGCACATTTGAGCCCATCACATAATCAAGTTTCGAGAAGACCTTGAGGCTAGTTCAAGAAAAGAAAGAAAATGTCAAGCACGACTTTGTGAATATCAAAGTGAGACCCCAAGGCGCCAAAGCCAAAGTAGGGGGAGCTCAATCTTAAAGAGCAAGAGGAGCTCTTATAAAAAGTGGGGGTTGTGCCTATCCTTAAAGAAAAAGGGAAGGCGAAAACAACAACAAGCGACAAGATCACTCAGAGTTCCAAAGAAAATTAGATGAAATGAGCCATCTAAACGAAGAATCCACCCACCACCTTCCAAGAAAAAGAAACCGTGTGTAAACCAGTATGTGAAGTGGTAAAGCACACACGTTTGAGAGAGCTGGTCTCCAAACGCAAGAAAGAAAAGGCAAGCAAAGAAAGAAAATTCGAGTCCTTGCATGCAGACGATGCTACTACAAGCAAAAAGAGGATAATTCCTAAAGGTGAGGGGCCAAGGCCAACTGATGAACTTGACGAAGAGGTGGCCCCAAGCGAGGAAGGAACGGGTGACTAGGCAACTGTTGGGTTTACTGGTTTATTTTGCTATATTTGAAAACATCCCATATTAAAAATTAATTTTTTTTTATTAAATGTCTTTTACTCGTTTTAAACAAGTATTTAATTAACAATTTTGTCATAAATCCTAAAAATACACAAAATTAGAGTCTGATTAGGGGTGTACATAAGTCAGGTTGAGCCGGGTTAGAGGTAAATTATGGACCAACCCGAGGTTCTTGGGTTGGAAAATATTGAACCCTATCGGCTCAATGTGAAAGGGTCAACCCAACCCAACCCAACCCTTAATTTTCATGTTGGGTCGGTTGGGTCACCGGGTTGTTTTTTTTTTCTTTCACAATTTTGACTAGTTTTTCATTCTTTCATTTTTTATTAAAAGTTAAATTTTTGCAATAAACAAAATGTAATATTTACGTAAATGCTCTACATATGTTACATCAATTTTAAAAAAAATTATAATCAAGAAATAACAAGCATTTTATGTAAAGTCCAAGTGTTTACTTTCAAATACATTAATCCAAAGTTCATGTAAAATACAAGTTTACATTCAAATTCATTCAAAATAGAAATAAAAAACATTCTGAGTTTGTCTACATTTAAATTCATTATATATAATAATAATAATAATAATAATATAATAAAACTGGGTTGGTCGGGTTGATCGAGTTACTAAATCCTATAACCCAACCTAACTCGAAATATATTTTTTAAAAATTTTGGAACCCAACCCAACCAAAAATAAAATGTAACCCAACTCAACCCTTACGGTTTGGATTGGGTAATCGGAGTTGGTCGGATTATCGATTTTTATGAACACCCTTAAGTATGATATCTGAACTACTAATATAATAGAGAGTTCCTTTAAAAAAGAAATTTAACTATATATACAAAAATAACTAATAAATTCGATATTTTTCAATGAAATCAAACAAAATGTGCCTTAGGCTAAACCAGAAAATCAAATTTCAAAATTAATTTTGAACAGCTAGAAATTTTTTTAAAAGAGTCAACAAGTCTCAACTTCCCAATGGATAGAAACCCTTGGGCTTCCATTACGCAATGATATAATTTAGACGCGATACATCCCATATTACCGTACGATATGATGTCTCGTCATCTGGCAACTCATCACATTGCTCTATCCTTTACTCATTTAGCAAATGTTAATAACATTTAAACATCAATAAATACCAAAAATTTGATTCCATTCCCTCATATGATGATTCAAAAATTTCAGAAATATGTAAAAAAACAATAAAGAAAGCTATAAAGAAAGCGGTAAATAAAGCGATAAAGATGCAAAAAAATTGACGCGTTTTGTAATTAAAAATCATGATATACATTAAAAAGCGTCTATGCATTCAAGCATTAGAAGGGTTGGCTAGGTCTACAAAGAATTTGGTGTGATCTTCATCTTCATAGTAAGCCTTGACTCTTTATCCATTGACTTTCAAAGTCAAGGTGGACAATGGTATGGTAATTCTAGTATACCCTTGGAGGACATTGTCAAGAGCTTAACTGACACTACTTTGCAACTGAAGTAGAATAAAAAAACTACTATCTCCCATATGCAGAGCTTAGTTACACAGATGTCTCAATTGGCCAACACTGTTGGTAAACTAAGCCTCAATATGGGAAGCTTCCTTTCCAGCTGGTGTCTGAAGTGCAAAACGTTAGCGTCATCTCCACTGTATGCTTTGTTAAGAGTCTTGCTTTGCTAGTTTCTGCACTTATTGATGAGTTTGACCAACAGACTTCTGTCAGTTCACCTAGAAGGCGTGGGGGTAAGATTTGATCCTCCATTAGGTTTAGATTATTATGTTTAAGTTGTCCCTTTTCCTAGAAGGTTAGTTGTTGTTGAGGAAGGTGCAAAGAAAGAAGAGGTGAGTTCTGCACTGTCCTCTGGAGAGAAAAACTCTTCTGCTACTGATAAGAAAATATTTGTTGAGGTACCTTCTCGAGAGGTAAAACAAAAAGACGTGACAAAGCAGTAGGCCACTATTCTAGGTTATTTTCCTAAAAGCATGATAATCCAGGTACGTTTTCTATTCCTTGTTCTATACGTTCTAGAAAATTTGAGAATGTTATGATAGATTTAGGATATATTATTAGTATCATGCAAGCCCTTGTTTACTATGAGTTTCAGTCCCATATCCAGTAGAATGCTAATATCTTATTGCATTTAGTTGATCTCGCCTTAGTTAGGCCTCTTGGTTTTGGTTAAGAATGTCTTAGTGATAGTTGATGATCTTCTATTTCCTGTTGACTTCTATGTGTTGAATGTGAATGCTTCTTCCCCTCCCTCTAAGTTATATGTTCTTCTAGAGAGACCTTTCTTACATACAGTGAAAGTTGTAATTGACGTAGATAAAGGGTCTCTAAAAATTAAACAGGGAGAGAAATCTCAAACATATTTTATGAGTTGTAATGTATCTTATATTGATTCTACGTGTTTTAGTTCTTCTATTTTACAGGACGGTCATCCACCTCCTGAGTTGGAGGTGGCTTTTGTCGACCCGATTTCATGACGGATATGGTTGATGAAGTCGAATACGATCGAGCATAACAACCTTACAAAATTGCGCTACCTGAAGACAACCATGATTTTTTTACTACTTTCTTAGTGTATGTTCTTTTTCAGTTATTTTTATTTTTATAGATCTAATTCTTCCCATCATTTTTTATTGTAGGAAGTTTGAGAGAATATCTTATTGTGGAACCAGACACCCATCCTTCTATGTGCAAAAGTTCCAGGGAATTTTCTGTTTTCCTTTCTTTTTTCTCTTGTTATTTTCTTGTATTTATCACATTTTGGCAATGTCAGATTTTAAGTTGGGTGTGGGGTATGTCTATATTCTGGCTAGAGCCCTTGAACATCTGAGCTCGAGCTACTGTACATTCTTTGATTGTTTATTTTGTTGTCTTGTGCTTTTTTATGACATGCCTACGATACACACTTAGAGTCTTGCATGTGTAAAGCATTACATGATAAAAACAAGTATGGTTTTCAACATAGTTTTAAATTTTTTCTTTAATCTCTCATGCACACTTTAGTCTTTAGTCTGACTATCCTTGTCTTGTATGCTTAGAGTAGCTTCATCGAATCTATATGTTTGTTGTCACCCCGAAAGGTCTTCATAAGGTCTATTTAGTAATGCATGTATAAAGACTAAACCAACCAACTTCCCTACCTTTCGTCAAAAATTAAAAAAAAATATATGTGAAACCAAACAAACTCTATGTTAGTGCCAAGGAATCCAATCTAGCATGAATTGGATTTTGAACGGGTCTTGCCTAAAATCTAAACTTCAAATCTAAATGAGGGCAAGATTAGTGGGATGAACATATATATATATAAGAGAGAGAAAAAAGAATAAAGAGAGAAAAGGGAATAGGACTTGAAGTTGGTTTGCCTATTACTTGACATTGCCACTTTTAATTAGGGAGTCGCATTTCAATCTTACTTTTTCCAAAGTAGGAAAAATGCGAATTAAGGTTCCTTTAAGTCTTTTCTAGCTTTTGTTTAGGCTTAAGTATAAGGGTTTAGGACATTTTTATGAATGAAAAGATCTAAGAAAAGAATTTCAATCTTTCCATCAATTGATTGCTTGTTTTTAGATTGTATTGTTGATTACATGATTGATTCTTGTTGACTGTTAATGCATGAGAAAATCATCTTGGCATCTTAGCAAGCTATCATGTGTGACTGTGTGCTTTATTCTACCTTGCTCGCAACAATCAAGGATTAAGTTAGTGGTATTTTGATAGAACTGAAAATATGTTATCTAACTGCAGTTAATTTAGGATCTTTCTATAATTTTACGTTCTTATTTTGCTATTTTATAGGTATTCGAGAACCTCGAGGGTAAAATTTGGTGTTGACGTCATTTTGGAACTAACATAAGTAAATACGAGGTCAACTGGCATCAATCGAGGCAAATACATGAAGAAAAGAGACAGTTTTAGCCTCTGCCTTGCAGTGCCGCAACGCCCTATGGCGCTGTGCGCAGCACTATAAGGCAATAGCCTTACTATCTGAAATTTGCACATGACGTCGCGTCGTTGGCTTAGAGCGCCGCGGCGCCCCGAAGTGGAGGCACGTGCGTTGGTCCGTCAACGTCGTGATGTCGTTACATATTTTATAAAGATTTTTTCTGTCGCCTAGGTTATTATACCACCGATTCCAACCGACTTATACCAGTTTTCTCTCTATTTTCTGAAGCTTTTCATTCTGTTTTAGTCCCCAAACATTTTCTCATCATCTGACATGTGGATGAAAGGCTAAGGTACTATTTTCTAGCTTGGGTTGTTTAGGATTTTCCCATATTTCAATGTATTTGTTGATTTTGAACTAGATTTATTTGGTTCTAATTTTATTTTGTTATTAGTTGATTTATATCTTGTTTTCAGACACTTAGAGATTACTTGATTACCGCTTTGTTGAAGCAATATGTTAAGTTTGCTTGCTATAGGCATTGATCAATCTAATCTAGAATTGGATTTGCACTTGAAAACTAATTATTCTCCCTATTGATCATAATGCAATTGATAGTAATTTGAATTTTGTATGCTTCTCTTCGGTTCAATCGGTATCAATTAGTTACTTAGAACAATTCAATTGACTTTTTCAATTGATTTAGTTATGTGAAAGCAACTTGAAAATTTAGTAATGATAAAAGCATGATCAAATACATTGAATAGCAAATTCCGTTAGACCCAAGCTAAATTCTTTGGACATCGAAATTCAATCAACTTTACTTTTCGTTGCAAGTTATTTTCATGCAATTCAAAACAACCAAACGCCTCCCCCCTTGCTTACCTTGGGATGGAAAATAATTTGGTTAGAGAAACTCACGTGCTCCCTGAGTTCAACCCAGATTTGCCACTAGGACTAGTTCTTGGTGTCTAAATTTGGTTTATATTTCATCCAAATTTCGGCGACGAAATCCGTCGATCATCATGACAAGTGTGGGAGAGGTATATGAGTCTCTCCACAAATCTCTGGTACTTTTCCTTTTCTTTAACCACTTTCCTGTTGCAGCTTGCAATTTCAAATTTTGCTCTATAGGCGTTTTTGTCTTTTTTTAGTAGATCAAGAATTTGAGGTGTTGAATTTCATTAAAGAAAAAGAAGAAAAAGAACATCACTAAAAATAGTTGATTGAGTAAAACCTAAAACAATTGTAAATACCTAAAAGAGAAAAGTAGAAGAAGAAGAAGAAAATAATGGAAACCATAAAGAAGGAGAAGAAGGAAAAGAAGAAGAGAATATCAGATTGCCGATGAAGATGAAGAAGAAGAAGTTGTTGCCAATGATTAATGTAGAAGTAGTTGCTATCGTCGATAAAAACACCAATGATTATCGACGAAGAAGATGCTAGTGATCAACTACAAAGAAATCACAAAAGAGGGTAGGAAGAAGACGTTGAATTGAGACCCGAGGAGTCGCTGCGTAAGAATTTAAATCTTTTCAAGGTTGTTTTTTGAAATATTAAAAAATGGAAAAGCATCGTTCCCTCACCTCCTTTTTTGCCATAGAATATAAAATAGTTTCAATTTTTTTCTATTTACTTAAATTCCATTTTCTTAAATCACATTTTTTATAAAAAAGAAAAATCTAATTTTTTTTCCAGAATAGAGTTATTTATTTTAAAAGACTAGAAAATTGAAAAAAAAAAAATACAAAAAAAAAAAAAATACAATTGAATCCATCTAGAGGATCAAATCATCCCATTAACAGCAAGTTTTTTTAGTAGAGAAATTTACCATTTTTCTATATTTCACCATGTTTCTAAATCGCAAAATAAACTTGCTTATTGAAAAAAAAAAATGAAATTCCTACTTTAACTAAGAAAACGAAGCCAAGAAATTTAAAGAGTCCATATATTAAAGTTCAAGATAGAGAAATCACAAGCTTCCTTTAATATATTGACTTCAAAGGACCATGAGATTCCAATTTCGGGACATGCCCACACAAAAAACAAAAACAAAAACAAAAACAAAAGCAAAACAAAAAGGAACATCCAAACAAATACTAAAGTATCATTTTTCTAAAAAAAATAAATAAATAATACTAGAGCCAAGAATCCTTCCACTGCAATTGATATAAAAAGAGAGATAATAAAAACTCCTAGTTATTTGTAGTCGGTTGGGGGGAGGGGGGAGTTAGATGTGATCAATTTTTGAATTGTCATTTTTATTGTATTTTTATGATCATAGTCTTCAAAGAACTGATTCTAAACTTCACGAGATTATTATAGACTATATAGACACTAACTTGATCAACAGACACAACAATGCAAACTGCAATAGTTGTCTCTAATTCTCTTGTTCATCGCTTTCAATCATTATCAGACAATTTTGGGAGTAATAACAGAAATCATGGAACTGGGTTGAAATCCAAATATGTTTATAATCAATCAGTTCAAGAATGCAAGAAGAGAGGAGGAATTGCAAAACCATTTGCTCAACAAAAGGCTTTCCTCTTCCCAACATGGGTCTGTTTCGACTTCATAGTCCTAGCATTAGTCTTCGTTCGTTGGCCTCTACATGGTAATCCTTGCTCATGCCTAATCCCTCTATGGCACTGAATGTCCTGCAACCTAGCAATATCCCTTTTAACACATTTATCCTGCCACAAAAACATGTTGTTATGCCTTCCCCCAATGTGAAATTCATGAGAAGAAAGTTAGAGAAAGAGAGACTAATTTACCAGCTCATGTCCAACCATGTACTTGGAAATTTCGTATGCAAGAACAACAAGCTCTCTTTTAGTCAAATCTTTGGCAAGCTTGTTTTGTAAGTGAAGCTCAACAAGAACTTGGTTTGCTCTCGGTCGGCCAATTCCATTAATGTACTGAAGCGCAAATTTGAGTGGTTTGTAATCGGGAATCTCCATACCTGCTCTTATATGAATCGACTGGATCTGCACATATCATCCACATATTCCTTCACCTCATACAAACATTCTAAACCTTCTAAACGCCATGAACTGGAAATCAAATTGAATATGGAGATTTCAAAACAGGAAAGAACTAAGAGGAATGATTCAACCGAATTCTGTAAGGTTCAGGAGCCCAAAATTCTAAAATTCTTATCAAATCAGAATTAACAAATAATTAGAAAAGATTGGATGAACTCACTGATAATGATTGAAAGCGATGACAAGAGAATTAGAGACAATGTTGAAGGAGCGACGAAGTCTAAACATGTGTGGAAGGCGGTTGAGACGATGGGGAGGGAGAGAGAGGGTAAGTAGATATATGAACACACTTCAACGCTCGTCTTCGCTCGTGCCCTTCAAAATATATAACAAAAGGAAATGATTAGGTAAGACCCCACCACATCGTAAAAAAAATGGATGAAATTAAAGCACAAGGAAAGGAAGGAAATGAAAAATGTAGAAGCCAAGCAATTGAAGGAAGGAAGGAAGAGAATAAAATTGAAGAAACGAAGTCAATAGTGTAGGGGTCCAAAGAGGAGAAATTTACCTGAGGGTTTGAAATGGGGAAAGATTTAGGGTTAAGGAAGATGGATGGAAAGAGCGAGGGGCATTGCTTAAGTGTGCACCATTGTCTCCTTTGTTTCAATTTTTGACAAACAACAACAACAACAACAACAACAACAACAACAATCAACAATTACGCTCGTCTCTGCTTTCGATTTCAATGAGTAGGCAACATCATATTCTTCACCACCCTGCTCCAAGGAAAGGATTTGCCATGGAATGGAATAAAGGCCAACTCAAACAAATTCAGAGGCTTAATCCTTGTTCAGTTAAAAATTGACTTGGCTTAACAATCCCTATTTCCTATTTGGAAGAGAAATTTGTAAGGATGGCAAATTTTAGGATGGAGAATAAAAAAAAAAATAGCAAATTTGAAAATAATGGTGGTCTCAAATTTCTAAAATTCCATTTTTGCCCTGGTACGTATTAATGATATTTAAAATTGAGATTTTTTTTTTTAAAAAAATATTCTCCTACGTTTCCGTGATTTTTTTCAACCTTTTCTTCCTCTTCCCCTTTCCCACGCCATTTACCCTTCCCCATACCACATCCCCTTCCACTTTCCCACGCCACAGCCACTTCCTCTTCCTCTTCCTCTTCCTCTTCCTCACGCCACATGTGTTCCAAATGCCACTTTCCCTTCCCTTTCCCACGCCACAACCCCTTTCTCTTTCTCTTCCTCTTCCTCACGCCACATGTGTTGATGACCGTCCTCTACTTCGTCAAAGTATCCACCACTTCTCCACATCGAACCCAGCTGAAGAACACGTCGAGCCACGCCTAGTCGTCTGCATCGTCATCGCCTCCTCCAACTGTCCACGTGAGTTCTCTGTCTGCGACCTTTGTCCGCCTTTTTTCGTCGCCTCTATCCATATTAGATAGGTTTGTTGAAAGTGAGAGTAGCTTTTTAATATAGTTATTTTTTTAATCTAAATATTTTTGTATTTAATTTGGTAATTGGTAGATTGGGGATGAGGTATTTAGAAATTATGCATTTTAGTGTTATTTGATATTTGGTAAATTTAGGAACAGTGTATTTTAGTTATTTGATTTAGTAAAATAAATTTTGTATACTAATTTTGTTGTGTATTTGCGGACAATGTATTGTTTAATATTATTTGATTTGGTAGAAACTAATTAAATTTAATATACTAATTAACTAAATTTATTTAGGTATCCTATTGTTAGGATTTTAATATACCCCTGGTATATTAATTTTTTTAGTACGCCCGTTGAGGTATATAATCTCGTCAAACCATCCAACTAAATTTTTGGTTTTTGGGTAAAAGTAGTACATTTCGCTTGGGTAAAAAAAAATATCAATTGGATTCGTGGGGGAGGTGAGTAAATTTGTTGTGTTCATTTATACCCCTGGTATATCATGATATTTACAACCAAATCATATCTTTTGATTTGAGATATTTTTCAACTGTCTCACCGCCTTTACTGTTTAGAAATATGTTTATTTTAATTTAACAGATTTTGCAATACTTTTGTTTAATTTTAATTCCTCTTATGTTTAGTTTAGCATAAAATTTTCGTGTGGAAATCAGATGTTTGAAATGATTCATGATCATTTGCATGGTTCAAGTTTTGAATGAGTTAGAAGAGAATCAAACGAGCGAGGTAGAACAAGTGGAATGCTTCATAAAGTAGAAGAGAAGACTTTATATCAAATGATATCTAAACTGTAGGAGTGGAATTTCGATTTCTGCAGATGCATGTGAACACCATTCGATTTGAAATTTAATTTGAATACATACAGGAAACACAAAGGATAAACTAATCATGCTTTCTAAAACACAGAGAGAGGAAGGGAAGAAGAGTTACTCACCCTTGATGAAAATTTTTATTCACGTAGTCCTCTCTAAATGTCATATGCTAGTATAGACGGTTCTCGCAAGGAGGTGATTTTTAATCCTCTTGCAACCACTAGCTTTAAGTTTAAGGGGATTTTTGTTTTGAAGGCGAACAAGTTGCTTAACCGAGGTATTTGGAGTATCTTGGCTAGTGTGGTTCATACTAAAGACTTGAGGTTACTTTAACTTCAGAAACAGTTGTTAGAGAGTATCTAAACATAAGATCTCCCAGAGTTAACACCACATCGGGAGATAGATTTCACCATTGAGCTGAACCAGACATTTTTCTAGAGGATCTCCTAGGGTCATCATTGAGCTAAACGCTCAATTGCAAGAATTGCTCGATAAGGGCTTCATATGGCCAAATGTTTCACCCTAAGGTACACCAATGTTGTTTGTGAAGAAGAAAGATAGTTCACTACGCCTTTGTATTGACTGTAAGGAATTGAACAAGGAAATCATCAAGCACAAGTACCCTCTTCTCAGAATTGACGATCTGTTCGATCATTGAAAAATTTCAATGAGCCACAATTTTTTCAAAGATTGATCTTCGTTCAGGATATCATTAGCTGAGAATAAAGGACCATGATATTCCTAAGACTTCATTTCGTTCAAGATATGGACATTATGATTTCACCATAATGTCATTTTGCTTGACTAATGCTCCTGCAATATTTATGGACCTGATGAACAAAGTGTTTAAGAAGTTTATGGACCCTTTCGTTATAGTTTTTATTGATGATATTTTGGTGTATTCCAAGTCAGAGCCAAAGCATGAAGTACACTTATGAAAGGTTTTGGAAACTCTAGGATCAAATAAGATATATGTTAAGTTCTCTAAATGAAGTTTTGGCTGAAGCATGTGTCTTTCCTAGTACACGTGGTTTCAAAGGATAGGGTTTATGTAGATCCTACAGAGATTGAGGCGGTTTCAAGTTGACATTGTCCTACATCAATCAGTGAAGTTCACACCTTTCTAGGATTAGCAGACTATTATTGTTGGTTTGTGCAGAATTTCTCTCACATAGCTACTCCCTTAACTCAACTGACAAAAAAGGGAGCTTCATTTGTTTGGAATAAAAATTGTGGGGGATAGTTTTCAGAGACTTAAGCAGAGGCTTATTTTTGCACCAGTCATTATAGTTTCAAATGAATCATAAAGTTTTGTGATTTATAGTAACGCCTCAAAAAAAGAGTTGAGTTGCGTTGATGCAACATGGTAAACTGGTTTCTCACACTTCCCACCAATTGAAGAACCATGAACAAAACTACCTACGAATAACTTGGAATTGGCAGTAGTGGTTTTTTCTTTAAAGATCTGGAGACATTATTTATACGGAGAAAAGATACAAATCTTCACAAACCATAAGAGCTTGAAATACTTCTTCACTAAAAGGAGCTGAATATAAGACAACATAGATGGTTAAAGCTACTAAAAGACTATGATTGCGAAATTTCATACTATCGACACAAAGCCAATGTAGTGGCAGATGTTCTGAGTAGAAAGACATCTCATTCAACAACTTTAATTACCAAATAGGCTCACATATGCAATGATCTCAAACGTGGAGAAATTGCGGTAGCAGTGGGGAAAGTCACTTTGCAATTGGTACAATTGACATAACGTCAACCTTAAGACATAAAATCATTGATGCACAACGAGGTGATGCTTACCTTGTGGAGAAACGTCGCCAGATAGAACCAGGGGAGGATGGTGTGTTCTCAGTATCCTTACATAACGGTTTCCTTTTTTAGGGGCGCTTATGTGTGCTAGTAGACAGTGACCTTAAGGAAGAACTAATGGCAGAAGGCCATAGTTCATCATTCTCAATACATCCTGTTAGTACCAAGATGTATCAGGACTTGACACGTTACTACTGGTGGCGTAATATGAAAAGAGAGGTAGCAGAGTCTGTGAGTAAGTGTTTGGGTTGTCAGCAAGTAAAATGCCTAAGGTAGAAGTCATTATGTTTGTTACAGCTTTTCAGTGTGCGAAAATGGAAGTGGAAGAACGTTTCGAGATTTTATTTTGGGTTTGCCAAAGACAGCAAAGGTTCATACAATGATTTAGGTTATCCTAGACAGACTCACCAAATCAGCGCATTTTATTCCAGGGAAGTCTACGTATTCAATGAACAAATGGACTCAAATATACATGAAATAGGTGGTGAGATTACATGAAGTGGCAATATCTATCGTGTTTGATAGGGATCCACATTTCACATCAAAATTTTGAAAAAGTCTTCAAATAGCTTTGGGCACTCGGTTAGATTTCAGTACAGCTTTCCACCCGTAGATGGATGGTTAAACTAAGCATTTAAACTAGATCTTGGAAGATATGTCACGTGCTTGTGCATTAGAGTTCTCAAGAAGTTGGGACTCTCACTTCCACTTGATGAAGTTCGCTTACAATAATAGTTACCAGGCCACTATTGGTATGATGCCATTTGAAGCTTTGTATGAAAAGAGTTGCAAGTCTCTTGTGTACAGAAGTGAGGTTGGTGAATGGAAACTGTTAGGGGCTATGTTAGTACAGATTACAAATGAGGTGGCATAAAAAAAAAACAACTTAGAGTAGACAACAGAGTTACATCGATGTTAGGTGCAGAGACTTGGAGTTTGAGGTCGGCGACAAAGTATTCATGAAAGAAGCACTTATAAAGGGTGTTTTTGATGGGATAAAAACTCATCGCAGCAGAAGAATTATAGAATCATTCTCAATTTTAATTTCGGAAAATTTAAAAATCATACATTGGAAAAAACACAGAAAATTTTTACTGAATTAAATAGGCTAAATATGCTTTTTATATACAAAATTGCAGGAAAAAAAACTCACTCTTGTTGTCATCTCTGAATTCTACAAAATCTCCAAATTGTAGCCACCACCCGTTGGAGCATCTCCTCTCCTCTGAATAATTGAGGTTTGACTTAAGGGAACCAATTGAGATTTTTCTTTTGAGAATTTTTGGAGGAAAAATAAAGAGATTCTTTTTTCTGCAGACCTTCTGCAATTCGTAGGTTTGACTTAAGGGAACCAATTGAGATTTTTCTTTTGAGAATTTTTGGAGGAAAAATAAAGAGATTCTTTTTTCTACAGACCTTCTGCAATTCGTAGGTTTGACTTTAGGGAACCAATTGAAATTTTTCTTTTGAGAATTTTTGGAGGAAAAATAAAGAGATTCTTTTTTCTGCAGACCTTCTGCAATTCGTAGGTTGTTTCCAAAAAAAGACTCACGCAGAACCGTTCTGCTCTTCCCCTTCTTCAGGATCAGGCAGAACCTTTCTACACTTTCCCTTCTTCAGGATGAAGAATGGGAGGTTAGAGAAAAACTGGGAAAACGTGGGAGCATCCCACGTTTCCCAAAATAATAATTCCCACCAGGAGTTATTTATTTTTATTTTTAATTTGAATTAATTAATTAAATCATATTTAATCAATATTTCATTTAAATCATATTTAAATAAATATCTCTCATATAACCTATAGTTTTATTTTAATTAAATCTAATTAAACTAAACTATTAATTAATCCTCTAATTAATTAATTTCTAAATTAAATATTTTATATTTAATTAAATCTATATTTGAATCACATTCAAATACTAAATCCTCTCATAATCTATAGTTTTAATATGTATCATATACGCATTAATTTTAATCTATAGTTTTAATATGAATTTGATTCACATTAAATCAATATTTGAACTCATTTAAATATTTTATTCTCTCATTAATTAATTTTGAATCAAATCCAAAATTAAAATTTATATTATAAAGTTTAATTAAAATATAAATTTTATATTATAATGTATCACCATACATTATACTAAATCCCTTGGTTAATTTGAACATTTCAAATTATATCTAAGATATATTAACCTCAGTACCCTTTACGAGCTAGGAAGGGGACCTCATGGTCCTACAGATCAGAAGCTACAACGATATGAAATTAATTGGCTAAACTCATTAATCATATTAATCAATATCGTTAACTGTGTGTACACTCCACTAAAGACTCACACTTGAACTCTTCTCACCGTAGATATATTTCTGTGTCCACAGATGTAGATCAATAACAACAAATTAGTCATAAGTGTTCGTAACTCCAGCTGGGTCAAATTACCGTTTTACCCGTAGGTTACTTCTTGGTTCTTAAATACCAATGCTCTTCTAATGATTAACATGCTTATGGTTCAACCAATAAGCAGAAATTCCTCTCGTGCCATTGAGAGGGTAAGACCCCTTTATTCAAGTCCCGAAGACACCAATTAAGGGAACACTTATCTACTTACCCTAAGGTCGAGAAGGAGTGAATTTCATCTTGTGTGATTATGTTTCCAGCTCTCCACTCGATCTTGTCCCCAAAATGGTAGGCTTATTGAGTCGACAATTAGACCACTCTCACCCATACAAATCAAAGGACAATATCTCATGAACAAGAGTTTATAATACGCTCAGGATTAAGACTAAGTTGCCTAGGTCATCCTATTTGAAATAGAAACCTAACTAGTCAACGTGGTTACATCTAGTGGTTACTATTTCGTGGTCTAGTCTTATGCAAACTCATTGCATATGATACACTCACATGCGTGTCACCTACACGACCACATTAGATCATTGTGTTTGTATCAAATACAAAGTGGATCGTATCCATAGTGTTACCAAGATAAGGTACCCAACATTATCCTTATACTATAAATCCTTTAAGCTGTATCTCGAACATTGATCCATGTATGTCTCCACATACTATTCAAGACTCATAAAACAACTTAGGATGTTAGTTTATTGGATTTGAGTTAATTAGACAAAAGTAATCAATTACTATTCATTGAAATTGAAATAATAATTGTTTATTAATAATGGTCAACGACTTACATTTATTATCTACGAGTTTCAGGACAAAAAATCCAACAGTTTTGAGGTTTGGAAGAAAAGAGAATTTGAGTCCATGTTTCGTTGGTCCATTTGAGATCCTGGAGCGAATTGGCCCTACAACCTATCGCATAGCTTTGCCACCATCTCTCTCTACAGTTCATAATGTTTTGCATATCTCTGTGCTAAGGAAGTATATAGCAGATTCGTCTCATGTTGTAGATTATGAGCCCTTACATTTGAATAAGAACCTGAGTTATAAGGAGAGACCTATCCAAATTGTAGCTACAGAAGTGAAAACTTTGCATAATCGAGAGAATGCATATGAGCCCTTGCATCTGAATAAGAACCTGATTAATAAGGAGAGACCTATCCAAATTGTAGCTAGAGAAGTGAAAACTTTGCGTAATCAAGAGAAAGCACTAGTAAAAGTTCTTCTTCTTCTTCTACTTCTTCTTCTTCTTCTTCAAGTCTTCTTCTTCTTCAAGTCTTCTTCTTCAAGTCGTCGTCTTCTTCTTCTTCTTCCACTCTTTTTCAAGTCTTCTTCAAGTCTTCTTCTTCAACTCTTTTTCAAGTCTTCTTTAAGTCTTCTTCTTCTTCCTCAAGTCTTCTTCTTCTTCTTCAAGTCTTCTTCTTCTTCAAGTCTCAACCTCTCGGCTTCCTCTATGTTTTTCACTCTCACACTCACCTCACCATCTCTTCCGTCATAAACCATCCCTTATCTATCACGAACATTGTTCGTCGCCGCCTAAATTCATCGCGCTTCACAGGTTCGTTCAGCCATCGATGCGTTCTGATTTTCATCGCTTTCCATCGTCGCCGTGTAGTCACTGCCATCGCTCATTAGATCTATTAAGTTGGGTGAGTCTTAGTTTAATCTTTCAGTTTCTTGGTTCATTTTGAAAACCATTGGGTATTGGGTTATAATTCATGATTTGTGTAATGCTCGTAATGATTGGATTTTTGAAGTTTCGAGGCTAAAAGCGCACTGTCAGTGGGTTTATTTTTGTGTTTTTGGTGACGTTTGGGTAAGTAATTGAGAGTTTTAAAATGAATTTTGGATTGGGAGTGCGATGGTAAAATTAATGTTAAATTGGTGTTATGTTTAGGTTGCTGTTAAAATTCTATTCAAGGCTAAAAGGAGCTTAATTGTCTGAACTAATTTGTTACTAAAGTTGAGGTAAGCAATCTTAGTATAGAAATTTCTACGTTTCGAGCACCTTATTTCATAGTGTAAGATTACGATGAAGATAACTCTAGAAACATAGCATAAGACTATAAGAATTATTGAGATCAAATCTATATCCAAGTATGATTCGAAGTTTATTGAGCACTATGATTTAAGAGATGGAACTAATGAGAATTATGGGAAATTTAGAAGCATGACATGAATTCGAAGGATGTATGATATTATATTTTGAAAGGTACGTTAGGTAAAATTTGAGATAATTGGCTAAGTATATGAAATTGGTAATGCATGGTTATGAATATACATCTTGAATGTTATGAATTATGATAATTTGTATATATAATGAATCCATGATGTTTTGATGGTTCATAAAGGAATATATGCTTTAAGTATGTTATGGACTATGATGTATGTTATGGGAACTCGTTAGGAGTATGACGAATGATTAGTAGATGATAATTACCTCTCCTAACACTACTATGTTTTGGGTTCCCTACTATGTTTCAGGTTCCTACGTATTTCTTATTATGTCATGGGTCCGTACTATATTATCAAAATTTGAGAAGTCCCCTACTACGTTCCAGGTTCCTACAGGTTCCCTAATTATGTTTCGGATCCCTCCTAAGTTATTTGTGCCTTTGGGTTTTTCCACTATGCTTTTGAGATAGTTTTATTTGACTCACTAGTAGAAAACTGGGATATAACGACGCAAAAAACGCGCACGAACAGCATTCGTGACGCAAATCGCTGCGTCCTTGTATCCACTGTCAACATAGGACTTTTAATGACACCACGTAAAACACGTC
>JBBPDJ010000026.1:6053936-6104420 GCA_037974625.1 Cucumis cinereus
GAAGAAGAAGAAGAAGAAGAAGAAGAAGAAGAAGAAGAAGAAGAAGAAGAAGAAGAAGAAGAAGAAGAAGAGGAAGAAGAAGAGGAAGAGAAGTGTACCTGATGCTAGAGATGAAGATGAGGAAGATGAAGAATGAGGAGATGCTGAAGAAATTGGAGAAGAAATTCGCTGAAGAAACCCCAATCGACGATTAAATAATCGGTTGCGCGAAATTCAAATTGGAAGGAGTAATGTTGGTATTTTTTTAATTTTGAAGATCCGTCTCTTTTTTTTCTATAAGTTGTAAATATTTTCATATTTTTCTATTGTTGACAATTTGCCCAAAAAAACAAAAAACAAATAAACATTTGGTTCAACATGTCTATAACACAAATTAATATTTTCACAATAATGAGTAAAACTTAGGTGCTTCTTCGGTTATCTCCATCTTTCGTAGCCCAATCATGTGGCAAAAATTTGTTAGTTTATAGTATATTTATTTTTTGAGAAATTTGCAGTAATAGCAAATTTGAAGGGAGTGTTGAGAATTTTGGCAAAAACAAAATTTATTTGGATATATACAAAGGACCTACTTTGAACGTGATCACAATTTTTAAAAATTCGAAAATACCCTTTGAGAAGATCTGTAACTTTTCGTATAACCTATTTTTTAATTAAATTATAATTCAAATAGATTTAAAACAAAATCTTTTTCCAATTTGTATGAAATTTGGTTATACTATATCCCTTCAAAATAAATTTTAAAAAATTATGCACTACCAACTATTACTCTATTTACTCTCGAGATGTACAACATGGATCAATTTACCAAATACCTCGACAAGGAAATACCCAACAAGGAGATTCTGAGAGAGAACAAGAAGACGCCCATCCAAAAAGATGGAAAAGACGATTGGGACAATTGGAATGCAGACGAAGAAGGCAAAGAAACATTTGATTCGAATTTCCTGTGTCTGTTCTGCAACTCAAAGTACAATGATGCCAACATGTTGTTCAAACCATTGCAACTCAGTTCACTATTTCGATTTCCACATCATCATCAGAAGGGATTTGAGATTAGATTTTTATGATTCTTTCAAAATTATCAAATACAATCTCAGGTTAGCTAAGTTTTTATGAGATTCTTTTTGTTCTTTTAATTTCGTGAGTATTTTCAAAATTATCAACTACGTACTCAGGTTAGCTAAGTTTTTATGAGATTTTTTTTGTTCTTTCAATTTTGTGATTGTTCGATATTGTTGACAAAATGGACTAGAGAAGAGGTGTGAAATCTGCATGAATGACTAAACGAAAAAGCAACAAACAAAGAGAACTATAGTTGAAAAAAGAGAGAAAGTATTGCAAGAAAATCAAGTAATTCAATTAAGTTCTATATTCATTGAAGTGAAAACAATACAAGTATTTGTAGGAAAAATAAAATATTATTATCCTTAAATTTCTACCAGTAATCTAGAAAATCTTTCATTAATCAATCCACTAAATCATTATGCCACTATCCTCCAATTTTGGAGGAACTACTTGCAAAACAAGTTTGCAGTGATTTTTAACACTTCTCCTCAGTGCAAACCAATGATCAACATCTTTGTTCTTTGAATTTGCATCCATTTGGTTTGACGAAACTTCATCAAACACCAGATCTCGGAAAACAAAAGCTTATATCGTTTTTAGATCCATATATCTTCATCCTTTCCTATGAGTATCATATCTAACAAAAAGAACATTTTGTCTTTGGGTCTAGCCTAGAACGCTTACTCTTTGAAACATGATCATAAAGTTTTTTTTTTTTCTCATTTTTGCTTGTATGTTAAAAATGAATTACATTGTAATTTATTTTTCTGTAAATTCATTTTTTCTTTTATGATTATTCTGTTAGATGAGTTCAAACCAATTAAACTTTTTGTTACTTGTTTTTAGATTCTAACAATTCTAATAATTCAAAATATTTATCTTTTGTTTTAATTTTAATTTTAAATTTATTGTATTTTGAGAATCAAATCTCTTTGTTAGGAGGTTGGAATCTAGATTGAATCAAATTAAGTTGTTGTGATTTTAAAATAAGTATTTTTGGAATAAATTAATAATAGTAAAATCTTATTTACGATTTGAATTTGAATTAGTTAGGGGTATTTTAGTCAATCGTTAATTTGTAATTAATAATTTTAATATTCATTGTCATTTTTATAATTTAAAAATATTTTTGCTATTTATCAAAATGAAATGTTTTGTTTTGCCATTTATCTTGTTGACCCTTATTTTTTTAAAAATAAAAAAATCTTACACAGTTATGAAATTTGTTTCATTAGCTAGGTTGAAAATAACTTAACTTCTACCACTAAGTTTTCTTATGCCTTTTGATTTGATATTTTTTCAACTTTTTCTGTGTATTATATATAATATAGTTTTTTTAAAAAAAATTGGCAAATTTCATTCTTTTATTTTCTAAAGTCTTTCAATGAATTTTTTTTCTTTCGTTTATCTTTTCACATTCTTAATTCATGAGAAAGCCTACAATTATATTTTAAATTATATATTGTATCTCGTTATTTTCTACTTCAATATTATATTAATTATACATATAATGTCATACAATTACATATTTTTGTAAATCCACAATAATTATTCAAAATCTAATCCAGTTCACCAATCTACTAATATACAAAAAAATTAGAGATTAGAATTCACATCTTGTAAATTACAAGACCTTTAATTGATTAGTCAATTGGAAATATAAGGTTTAAATAACAATACAACCAAAAAATCACTAATAAATTATAAATAAACAATCAACAATAAAACTACTTTATACATCATATTACAAAGTGTATGTCTCCTAATTATTTCACTTAAAACAATTAAAAAGAAAATTGAACAAAACACCCAAATGCTTTAAGTTAGCAATCTTAATTAGTTGGATTTTTGTAACCAAGTGCTAATGTTTCCTGAAAAAAAAACTAATAGGTGATCTCTATAAATATAATTAATATTTTTTAATAAAAAGTTAACGTCAAGTAATTGAGTGAATGGAAAATTGTTTTGTGCATCCATAGATGTTGTTTGTTGGTTCACAATTGGCATCATATTTGTTGTTTGGGTAGATTTTTCCAAAATAACAATTAAAATAACTAAATATATTTCCTCTGGAGCTCATAAATGTAGATATAGTTTGATGTGTTGATACCTATATGAAGGTTATGATATGATTTGATGAGAAAGAAGCTCTGTTCGACTTCATCTTTTGCTTATGTCTCCTTTTTTCAAGTGGATCTTTCAATCGATTACGAGGACGACCAACTGTGGGCTTTCTCTTAATTCCATGAGCTACTACAACATTATCTCCAATTAAACTTGAATCTCTTACACTACTGAGAACTTGTAGAACTACAAGTTTTTTAGCACTTTTAATTAAGATAATGAGAGAAAATAAGAGATAACATGACATTTTGCAATGTAATTTGTGAGGAAACGTTTAGTCTATATGCAATAGCCTGCAAGAACCATATCATCTGTAATCTTTAATATTCGGTGTTGTCAAACGCAAGATTATAATAGAAAACTGAAGACTGGGACACATAAGAAAAAATGAACACAAGCAAACCAAGCACAATCAACATATCAATCTGGAGTTGAAGCATAGAGAACACATAGCAATATTCAATGCAGCACAATATCAAAAAAGGATGCAAGGACAACCTACACTCTACATTTTACACCTACTCAATACAATTGTAGCTCGTCGTCCATAATGTTGAATAACACAAAGATAGTGCTTGAAAACATGAAAAATATTCTAACTTTTAGCATCCACTAACAGTATGGGTTATCAAAAGCTGTCTCCTGCATCCAACAACTATAAAAGGCCGTTAAAGTTATTTATCAAATCATCATCTTACTAGCCAAACAAGCTACTATATCGATCAAGATTGGAGGTTACTGGACCTTATCACACTCTAGTTAACGTCCTGAAGTTTTATTTTAGTCGTCTTTCTGTGACAAACACTTGTGTGGATTCTATCAACTTAGTGTGAGCTAGAAACCTTACAAACAATCAAAAAATTGGTCAAGATAGCATAGAAGTAGAATTTAAGTAGTTTCATTAGAGAGAAAGTGAAAAGATTTAAGAGATATCAAAATAACCCTGTCTTGTATCACTTTATTGAGGCTTTGTACAACACATTTATAACAAACTTACAGTTAGGAAGTTGAAGACTTCAAAAATCTCAACCGCCTGCTCTTCCTCTGTTCTTCACCTATATAAACTATTCTTGATCAATGTGTAATAGAGTTTTAGAAAGGGAAAATCAGAGAGAAAAATAGGAGAAAAATACCTCATCTGTATTCCTATTCCATGTTTGAAATTCTTCTAATAAAGTTAAGATCTTGACAGTGGATGTAGGCAAAAATATTCAGGTTGAACCACTATAAATATTTGTGTTGTTTTTTCTTCTTCTCCAATCTTCACTTTCTCTCTTTTCCTTCAGTTTTCTCCCTCTCGCATGGCTTCTCCTCTACCTCAGAACTTTTTCTTTCTTGTTTGATCAGATTTTACATTTTTGGTAAAGTTCACTACTACAAAAAAGGGTTTACTTGACAGTGAAAAATTGTCAAGTAGGGGATTACTTGACAGTTTTAAATCCGTCAAGTAATCCAGTGTCAAGAATAAGCATTTTTGTCTTGATAGTGGAAAATTGTCAATAATAAGAGTTTACTTGACAGTAATCCACTGTCAAGAATAAAGGTTTACTTGACAGTTTTTCACTGTCAAGTAATCCAATGTCAAGAATAAGGAAAAGTTTAATTTTGACAGTTTTTTACTATCAAGGAACTTGTTATTCTTAACGATTTATCACTGTCAAGTATGATGTAACTTTTTTTTTAATTTAAAATTTATTATCCTCATATAATTATACATGTATTTGCACCTTTTTTTCAGTCCTAAAATAATATATATACAACCAGCCAACAATATTGTCCATTAGCTTCAACACTAATATTAAACTTCCTACATTAATTAATTACTTCAAATTAAAGTATACAAACTCGAACTACTACCAACCCAAAACATAAATTAAATTAACCATTATAACATCATTAAAAATCATCCATAATATACACAAATGATGAAAGTGCATTATATATACACACTTACAATATTTTTACACTAATTTGCATTTTTACATCCTTCTTCGACATCATTTACTAGCCAAGTTGTTCTAAGGGGTTACTACCTTGAAGTTTGAAACTACCAAATCCATTCTGAGAATGTTCTGGGCTTGACTCTTCTGTGAAGTTTGGTAGAAGCTCGTTATTGGAAGCCCTAAGCATTTCTAGATCCTCCATGAATTGACTGTTCTCATTAATATCAACAGTCTTTTCCATCTGCGTGATGGTAATAAGGATAGAATTTGAGAAAAGTTCAAAGACTGTCTGATGGCTAGCACAAGTTTATGATCATATTTATATCCACGATACCTTAAGTATGGCTTGCCGTGCAGCTTCTCTATCCAACTCCCTTTTCTTCTTAGTTTTGACCGCAACTTCATCTTCAGCTTTCCTTCGAGCATCCTCTGCAGCTTTTATCTCCGCTTGCAATCGTGCTTCTTCTTAAGGATTCTATGTAATGTTTCAAGACCTCAGGATATTGTTGTTGCTTAAAATACCCATTGCCTACAAACAAATAAGTAACATTAAGAAGTCAAATGTGCATAATAGTGACTGGAAAATGAGACATCAAGCATAGCAATGCTAAAATAATCATGAATGAAGTTAATTTGAACATGTAATCAATGCCAAAAACAGTAGAACCTGGAGTAATGAAGTTATATTTTCTTCAATTACCATGCTTTTACTACACTTTGCTAGCCATCCCAATTGCTCTAATCAAGTAATATCTAATACAATACTCAAGATCTTCAAAGAAGTCAATCTATTCAGTTCTGTTACTAAAATTAAAAGAACATCAAAAAAAAAAAGAACAAGAGATGGAAGGAGAGAGCATACCTTTTCTCGGCTCCTCATCAGCTATTTTAAGATCAAAATACTCATTTTGCTCTAAGTCCTGCTTTGCTTTCTCAGCATCATTAAGTTTCTTTTATCTGCTGAGAAATCAAAGCCAAATGTTTGAATATATGTTTACCTTGTAAAGGTATTACTCCATCATAAAAGCTATCAAATGAAAGATCGAAGACTTCTAAGCGACTCAATTTTGCAACATCTAGACAATGATCAAACACTCAATATATAATAAGAAAAGAAAACAAAGATAGGCACTTAGCTTGAACATGTTATATTCAAGACTACTAACCTTGTGTGGGAAGAGTGCCTCCCATGTCCAAATTATTATTAAGCTTCAAAATCCTTACTGATATAACACCTCTCAATGATGAAAAGATATTGTTCTTAAACATATTATATTCAAGATTTAGAATCTCTAATCTTTTCAAAACTTGAAAATCCATCTAGTCCTGTTCCTGTAATAATAATAACTCAAATAATAATGCTCATGTTAAGATTAACTTTAATATACAATAGTGAAGATTAAGTTGTAAAAGAAGTTTGAGCTTAATTACCTTGCATATGCAGTGTCCCATTCAAAGTCTCTAATTTGTTGAAGCTTGGGAATCTGTTGAATCCTTGTGGAAGGAGGAAAACAATAATATTTATTAGTTAATTATATGAATTAAGAATGAAACCATATATATAAATAATTAAGAGGAAGTAGATTGAGATCAAATTACATACCTTGGTTTCCAGTAATATCTTAAAATGCATTGTAAGTTAAGTCCAGGGTTTTCAATTCTTTGAAAATTTGAAATAGAAAAAGATTGAGCAAACGATAATTTTGATCGAAAAAATAATAATGTTCATCAGACAATAACTCATAGAGATAGACAGTCGATAGACAAATATTAGCATAACATGTCCAACATAATATAGAAATGAATAACAATCAAGCTTGACAAACCCAAAAACATAAATTCATACCTCACCTAAATTTCATCCCTAAATCAGAGAAAGACAGTGAAACCATAAATCATAAATCTTCAACAAAACACAGTGAAACCATAAATCCAAAGACAGGGAAATGGAAAAGAAACTATATGGAGCTTTGGTTGTCTCATCACCGAAAATCAAAGAGAGGGAAATGAAAAAGAAACATTGCTATGAAAAGAAAAAAAATACTAAACTGTAAGAATCAATTAACCACAAAACATCCACATCCAATTTCAGCGAAAGAAATAAAAAAAATAATGCTCAAGCTTCTCGTTCAGGCCTTTGAAATTATTAAAGTTAATGTTCTGATTTGTTCTACCATATGAAATTATTTCTCTTCCTTATGTGTAAGCTTACTCTTTTTGTCAACAAACCCTAAACAAAAAGCTTCATCGTTAACCTTCACCATTGAATTTCTTCCATAGATTTTCCATCCCACCATCTCGCTCTGTAAGATCAGTTCAAAACACACTTGTTGCCGTCATCTCTATGTTTTCCGATTCAAAACACACCTCAAACGGCGCTACCGGTGCCAGTTCTTTTATATTCATCGTCAAAGAGTTAAAGATTGAACTTCTTTTATATTCATCGCTGCCGTTGCGAGGCATCAATTTTCTTAGTCAAAACCGACGTGTAAGTCAAAGAACTTGAAATCTCAGATCCATAACCAGAGTCTTGACTTCCACTATCCGAAAAAACAACACTGTTCGTCGACGACAAACAAATAGAAAACCGTTGAAGTTGACAAAAAAAAAAGAACGATGACCTAAAAATTAATGAACAAAAATATACAATGCAGAATAAAGAACACTAAGAAGAAGACCTAATGAGCTTCTTTTAACCTAGATCTCAAAGCCAAGAAGAAGAAGAGAAGAAAAAATCTCACCAGCACGCCCAAAATCTAGCGCAGAAGTCTTTCTTGGGAGAATTTCACTTTTAGGTTGCGATTCACCTAGGAAGAGAGGAACTTAGATGATGAAATTGGAAGAAAAGGAGAAAGATTTTGGTCGAGTGGACGAAATTTGAGGAACAACGAATTTGACTTGATGAACTGAGAGGAAGAGCTTTGGGTGTGTAGAGCTTCTATTCGCGCGACGAAATGAGGAAGAAATTAAGTTTTTGGGGGAAATTTTGCGCAGACGAAATTTTTGCGCGTCTTGATTATATTTTACCCTCTTTCTTGACGGATTTTATCCGTCAAGAAAATATAACTACATTTGACGGTTAAAAACCGTCAAGTATTGTAAGACTTTTCCAAAAAAACCTTCATTATTCCGCATTTTGCTTATTCTTGATAGTTTATTGCATTACTTGAAGGTTTTGTATAAAACCGTCAAGTAATGTAAAATAAAAAGTGTCAGGTAAAGTCATTTTTGTAGTAGTGGTTGTTGTACCTACTAAAGTGGGTGTGTTCTTTGTATGCTTGACAAGTGTCTTCAATTCTCCACGTTGCAAGCTTCCCAAATAAAAGAACATTTTATAACAGTGGTATCAGAGCTATATTATCATTCAAGAAAGAGTTTCTTGATTCTAAAAGATTCAAGAATGGCTGTTGCAAGATATGAAATCAACAAGTTTGATGGTAAATCAAATTTTGGTTTATGGAAGGCCAAAATCAAAGCAATCTTGGGACAACAAAAGGCCTTAAAGTCATTAGAAGATCCTGAGACATTGCCTGCAACAGTAACAGAAGAAGCAAAAGAAACTATGGAGACAACAGCCTATAGTACTGTTATTCTAAATTTGAGTGACAATGTACTTAGGCAAGTTATTGATCAATGATCAACATACAAGAATTGGACCAAATTAAATGAGTTGTATATGTCCAAAGGTTTGCCAAACAAGATGTACTTGAGGGGACAATTCTTTACATTCAAAATGGATGCCTCTAAAACTCTAACTGAAAATCTTGATGAGTTTAAAAAGGTAACATCATAATTTAAAGAACTTGGTGAAAAAATTGGAGATGAGAGTGAAGCTTTCATTCTCCTCAACTCTCTACCAGACTCCTACAAAGAAGTCAAAGCAGCTCTAAAATATGGTAGACAGACCATTACTACTGATGATATCATTGCATCCATTAAAACAAAAGAAATGGAAGTCAAATCCTCAAGTAAAGAATGTCAGAATGGTGTAGGCCTTTATGCTAAGGGGAAAAATAAGAACAAGAAGCATCACTACGAAGAAAAGGAAACTAATAAACCAAAGTGCACCTACTGCAAAAAGAAAGGTCACTGGAAGAAGGATTGTTACTCTCTCAAACGAAAGCTTAATGAGAAGAACAAGAAGCCTCAACCATTGTCTCAACCCAATGAGCCTCAATCAGGTGAAAACTCTTTTTATTTTTCAGATGCTCTAACTGTGACTAGAAGTAATCAAGTCAGCAATGGATCACAGCAAGTGCAAGATTGGGTTTTAGACTCAGGCTCTTCTTTTCACATGACCCCCCAAAAAGAGTGGTTCTGCACATATAGCAAATGGAATGGTGGAAAAGTCTACATGGGAAACCATAACACATGTGACATAATTGGAATTGGCTCTGTAGTTTTGAACTTTGAAGATGGATCCACTAAACTTTTAAAAAATGTAAGACATGTTCCAAACCTTAAAAGAAACCTAATTTCTCTAGGGATGCTTGACTCTATTGGATGCAAATACCAAGGTGAAGAAGGATACTTTCACACTCTAAAATATTCCAAGAAAGTTCTCACAGGGAAAAAAAGAAACGATGTGTTCGTCATAAAAAATGTTCACATGATCCCTACAGCTTGAATAGCAACTGACAGTCCCTTAACAGAAGGAGATATTTGGCACAAAAGACTCTCTCAAATAAGTGCCCAAGGTCTCCAAGAACTCTCAAAACAAGGCATTCTACCTAATGGAATTGCAAATCAAATGACATTCTGTTAATTCAGTGTGATAGGAAAGACTAAGAGAAAAAGTTTTCAAATCTCCAAACATAAAGCATCTGAGACACTCTCCTATATTCACTCTAGTCTTTGGGGTCCAGCACAAACACCTTCAATAGGTGGAGCAAGGTACTTTCTAACTTTAATTGATGATTACTCTAGAAAGATTTGGATATTTTTTCTCAAAACCAAAGATCAGGATTTCGAAAAATTTAAAGAATGGAAAATTTGCATTGAAAAACAAACATCAAAATCTGTAAAATGTGTTAGAACTGATAACGGTTTAGAATTCTGCAATGAGAAGTTTGACAAATTTTGTAAATAAAAAGGCAAAGTTTGAAACAAAACAGTAAGGTACAGTCCCCAACAAAATGGGGTTGCAGAAAGACTAAATCGAACTATAATGGAGAGAGTTAGGTGTCAACTATCTGATGCCCTACTTCATGAAAGGTACTGGGCAAAGACAGCCTTATATACAGTTCATACTCTGAATAGGTGCCCGCACCATTCAATTAACCTTTTAACTTCGGAAGAAAAATTGTCTAGGAAGGCTCCTAAAGTGGATCACTTAAAATCTTTGGTTGTGTAGGCTATATGCACCAAAACCAAGGAAAACTTAAAGCCAGATCAGTAAAATGTATGTTTGTGGGCTTTACAGAAGGAGTAAAAGGTTATAGGATATGGCACCCAGAGGAGAAAAGATTCATAAACAGCAGGGATGTTTTTAGAGAAGAAGTAATGTTTAATTCTCAAGAGCATGACTCAAGTACAATCCAATCATACAATCCCATGAGTAAGGAAGCACAAATTTAGGTGGACTCAGACTTAAATCCAAAAATTACATTACAAGAACCATCCAGTGACACTACTCCAAGTAGTTCTCAACAAAGAAGAGAGGAAAGTGATTCAGAACCAGATCATCCAAACACTCAAGAATACTCCCTAGCTCAAAACAGAACAAGAAGACAGGTAAATCCTCCTGCAAGATTTGTTGACTATAACCTTGTTTCTTGTGTCTTAAGTGCAAAAGAATTTGCGAACAACTCTGAACCTAGCAACTTTGATCAAGCTATAAATGGTTCTAATGCCAGAGAATGGATAAATGCAATGAATGAAGAGATGAACTCACTAGCTAAGAATGACACGTGGGTTTTAAAGCCTCTCCCCAAAGGTTAACCTATTGACTCCAAGTGGATCTACAAAATCAAAGAAGGAATACCAAGAGTGCAACAACCTAGGTTCAAGGAAAGACTTGTTGCAAAAGGATATACACAAAGAGAAGGTATTGACTATAATGAAATCTTCTCACCAGTGGTAAAACAAACATCAATTAGATTACTTTTATCTATGGTGACTCAAAATGACCTAGAACTTGACCAACTAGATGTCAAAACGACTTTTCTTCATGGTCATTTAGATGAAACCATTTACATGGTTCAACTTCAAGGCTACATAAAGAAAGGCAAAGAAGATCACTATTGTCTCCTAAAGAAGTCAATCTATGGTTTGAAACAATCACCTCGTTGCTGGTATAAGAAAGTTGATGACTACATGTCAGACATTAGATTCCTAAGAAGCTCGTTTGATAGTTGTGTTTACACAAACAGAAGGTCCTACAATGAAGAGGTTTTTCTGTTACTATATGTCGATGACATGTTGTTAGTAGCCAAGTCTAAGAGTACACTAAGTCATGTCAAATCCCTTTTGAAAAAGAAATTTGAAATGAAAGACCTAGGTGAAGCAAAGAAGATCCTAGGAGTCCAAATTGACATAAACACAAATGACTCATATCTCACAATAAGTCAGAGCTCCTATTGTGACAAGATCCTAAGAAAGTTTAATATGACAGAAGCTAAATTAGTTACAATACCCATTACACACCACTACAAATTATCAGGACAAAACTATCCAAAAGCAAAAGTTGCAGAAGAGAAAGCTTATATGTCAAAGATCCCCTATCCTCAAGTTGTTCGAAGTCTAATGTATCTCATGATCTCAACTAGATCTGATTTATCCTATGCCACCAGCTTAGTCAGTAGATACATGTCAAATCCAGGAAAGAGGCATTGGAAAGCAACTAAGTGGATCCTAAGATATCTGAAATATGCTAAGGATGCAAAACTAGTCTATAAACCTAATGATATCTCCAATAATGAACTATATGGGTATCTTGATTCTGATTTCGTAGGGGACCTAGATTTTCTTACTAGAGAATAATATTCTAAGTTGGAAGGCTACATTACAATCAGTAATAGCCCTCTCAACTACAGAAGCCGAATTTGTAGCCCTGCCGAAGCAGTCAAAGAAGGTCTATGGTTAAAAGCACTACTCAAGGATTTTGGTATAAAACAAGAAAAAGTGAAAATCCTATGTGACAATCAAAGCGCTATCTACCTTTCTAAGAATCAACAGTTTCATAACAGAACAAAGCATATTGATATTAAATATCACTTCATTCGACAAGAAATAGAAAAAGGGAAAATTGAAGTCATAAAGGTACATACCTCTGATAATGCATCAGACATGTTAACAAAACCAGTTGCCAAGCAGAAGCTCAAATCATGTCTCGACGCAGTAGGATTTATCCTACCTGTGAAGGAATAACAGAAGATTTAAAGTCAGGACTTAGTGTTTTATTTTTGAAGTTTGAAAGGTGGAGATTGTAACAAACTTACAGTTAGGAAGTTGAAGACTTCAAAAATCTCAACCATCTAATCCTCCTCTGTTCTTCACCTATATAAACTATTCTTGATCAATGTGTAAAAGAGTTTTAGAAAAGGAAAATCAGAGAGAAAAATAGGAGAAAAATAACTCATCTGTTTTGCTATTCCATGTTTGAAATTCTTCTAATAAAGCTGAGATCTTGACAGCGGATGTAGGCAAAAATATTCAGGCCGAACGACTATAAATATTTGTGTTGTTTTTTTTTCTTCTCCAATCTTCACTTTCTCTCTTTTCCTTCAGTCTTCTCCCTCTCGCATGGCTTCTCCTCTACCTCAGAACTTTTTCTTTCTTGTTTGATCAAATTTTACATTTTTGGTAAAGTTGCTTTACCTACTAAAGTGGGTGTGTTCTTTGTATGCTTGACAAGTATCTTCAATTCTCCACGTTGCAAGCTTCCTAAATAAAAGAACATTTTATAACAACAATGACTTGGAGTTGGGAGTAAGACATTGTTACTGTTGCAATTTTTTCTATCAACATCATTATTCTTTTATCTTTTTATATTTTCTTGTTAATCATAGTCCATGGCTAAAGCTATTGCTTTGTTGTTGACATTGATTTCTTACTTTTTCATGGCAACTTAAATTTATAGAAGCAAGAGATGAGTACATAGTAATTCTATGAAGCATGCATTGGTGTTCATGGCCATATGACTTAATACAATCTTATTCCTAACTCTTGACCCCAATACCAATTTGAATCAAGTAGCAACAATTAACTAATCGAACGAATAAGTGATTGTAGAACTCGTTAAGTCAGGTGAAGAGGTTGTTTAGACATAAACAAACTCTTCATTTTTGGACCAACCTTAGCATGCATCAAAGAAATCTGACATATGTGGCTAACTCATCAAATGGTGGAGACGACGCAAGGCTACAGATATAACGTTGTTAATAACTTGTAGAAATACAAGTTATTGTTCATCTTTATTCAAGATAATTAAGACAAGAAGTAGAAAATGCATCAATTAGACTTTGAAATTATGCATTGTGTTTACTATGCATTCAGATGTCTACAAGGCATTGAATTCTGGAAATTATGACTTCTTGGTAGTTCTCGTCGCATGATTTGAGAAAAAAAAAAAAGCAATTGGACTAAAGGCAACTGCCAATCAGTCACGGATCCATAAATTTTGTTGACAGAGATCTTTATAGTTTAATAAAAAATAATCTGAAAAAAAAAAGTAAAAAGCTTGATAAAGATCAGACAAAATGAACAATACCATATTTACCAACAAATTAATTCCTAACTCCTTAACCCATTATAGACTTTAGCTACTTATAAGACTTCAAGAAACTAAAGACATAGAATTATATGCAAAACAGGAGCTCATATTCATAAATTAATGTTTACACAGATTGAATCAGAAAATACAAACACAAAGAATGCAAAAGAATAACAGAACACTAAAGAGACTTTGAATCACAATTTTTTGTTTTTCGAGAGTGATTGAATGCTTGCACAGCTTCTTGGTCTGATGGAGTGGATGGATGGATGGAGAAAGAAAATCTAGACAGAGTCTTCTAATCGAAGTATATTTCTGAAGAATGTAAATTCTAGAAAAATGTCGAACTGTAAAAATTAATTAACTTGACTAACTCCTCTTACGATCTTTGAAGGTGGTATTTAAATTCCTCGAACAGTCGTCGTCCACTACGCACGTTCCATGTTTCTTTGCACCTATTTATGTGCGTAGTGGGTCTTGAACACGTTTCGAAAGCTTCAAACTGCATAGGATCTTCAACGCATATTTAGCTCTCAACGATTCCTTAAACACTCAGCTATGCATCAAGAGATGGATTTTCCTTAGCAGTGCTTCTGATTTAGATGTTGAGAAATCTAAAATTCATTTTTGCTTCTAATCCTGCGATGAAAAATCCACGCGATCAGAGAATTCAAAGAACACTAAACGCATAACATGCACAAAAAATAAAATACAAATATAAATGATGTGTTTCCTTTGTGTTTCTCACCAAAATATTAAGAGTTGGACGTATAATAACATGTACTTCTCGATACTATCAGGTTTAAAGCGACAATACAAGAAACTAAAATAAAGAAAGTAAATATTTTCGAATTTTTAGAGTAATAGTTCAGAAGAAAGATATAGATTTCTCTCAACAAAATTAAAGTGGAAATGATTCATTCTAGCAATCTTTCCATCATAGACCAAATATATGCATTGCAATCTAATCCAATTCTCAAACAATTAGTTCAACAAATCTAATTAACCTTTGATAATGAATCTAGAATCAAAGCTAAATCATACTAAATTAAAAAAAAAATTATTTTCATCTTAGCAATTTTCATAAAATGTTTAGAATTTGCATTAAGTTTCTAGGTTTCAATGTTCTGACATTCAAGACCAAGGAAAGTCTCTATCTGTAGAATGAATAATTAGTTAAATTCTAATTAAAAATTAAAGAAAAGATCAAAAGAAAGACATGTTTGAGATCAAATCGACAACTTTTAATCAATCTTGCTTCAAAAAACATGTTTAGCGCCATTAGAATTTAAAGTAAATCCATGCAATCATAGGTGATCAAGCCAATCAAACAAGAACTAATTAAAAACGCAATAATGGAAATTCAACTAAAGATGAAAATTAGAAAACAATTAGACATCGTTCTCAAGAAAGAAATGCTAGAGCTACCATTCTCAAAGAAAAGTACCTTAGTTCTTCATCATCCTCAAAGTAGCTTGAAGAAGAAATTCAAAGAAAGGAGAAATTTCTTGGAAGAGTTTGAGAGAGAATTTACAAGAGATTTGGCTCAAGTTTTGGTAAATTTAAAAAATGAAGTGTTTGATATCAAAATACAAGAAGAAATGGTTTAAATAAGCCAACTAGGTCGGTTGAGCTGAGGAGAGGCGCACGAGCGTGCATTCACAGATGCTGAAACTTCGTAGCGCTGCAGCGCTGCAGTTGGGCGTTGCGATGCTGGGTCAACTGCTAATGGCATTGTGACTCTACAATGGGTGTGATAGTGTTTCAGGATTTTGACAGCTACTACCTTTTGGCGTCGAGCTTTGGTGCTACAGTGCTGGAGATGGTGCCACTTTCTGTTTATTTGCAAAAAATGTCATTGATCTCGTTTTGGTCCATTTTTGCTTGATTTAGATCGAAATTGAGTGATTCTTGTTGTGTTGGACGTCTTGGCTCCTCTGGATATCCTACTCATTGGAAATGACGTAGGCTAACAAACTGATGTTAAAACTTGACTAGCAGTCCAATTTCAAATGAAAGGTTTGGAAGAGGCATAATATGTTCTTGAGATCCAAATTATAAGGAATTGTAAGAATAAAACGTCGGCTCTATCTCAAGTAACTTATATCGACAAAATGTTGGCTCAATATTCGATGTAAAATTCCAAGAAAGATTTATTACCTTTCAACACGAAGTTCACTTGTCTAAGGAACAATGTCCTAAGACACCTAAAAAAATTGAGGATATGAGTCGTATTCTCTATGCCTCAGCTGCGGTAAACTTAAAGTATGCAATGTTTTGCACTAGGGCAGACATTTGTTATGTAGTGGGAATAGTCAGTAGGTACCAGTCCAATCTAGGGTTAGACCATTGGATGATGGTTAAAATTATCCTCAAGTATCTTAGGAGAACAAGTGACTACATATTTGTGTATGGTGCTAAGGATTTGATCCTTACTAGATACACTAACTCTGACTTCCAAACTGATAAGGATTCTAGGAAATTCACGTCAGAATCAGTGTTTACCCTAAATGAGGAAGCTATAGTATAACGTAGCATCAAACAATGATGCATTGCAGACTCCACTATGGAAGCTGAATACGTCGTTGCTTGCGAAGCAAGAAATGAAGCAGTTTGGTTCAGAAAGTTCTTACATGATTTGGAAGTTGTTTCGAACATGAATTTGTCCATTACTTTATACTATGACAACAATGAAGCAGTAGCCAATTCTAAATAACCTCACAGCCACAAACGTGGAAAACACATAGAGAGAGTATCACCTGATACATGAGATTGTGAAACGAAAGAACATGATTGTTGCCAAGATTGCTTCGATGCATAACATTGTTGATCCATTTATGAAGACTCATACGACTAATGTGTTCGAGGGTATCTAGAGAGTCTGGGTCTGCGAGATATGAACTTTAGTTAATCTAGGGCAAGTGGAAGATCTGTAATAGATATAAGGACGCCCTAGTTATTGTATTTCTATGTATATACATTTTATGCAATATACTTGTACATTTTACCATTTCTGATGCTTATAGATGTATTGTTGTATTGAGTATGTGAAAATGATTTGGTGCTTATGCAATGAAAAGGTTATGCGTACAAGTTTTCCTAACCTAGTCCAAGTATAAACTAAATTAGGTACCAGGTAAGTTCAAGGTCGAACCCAAGAAAATTGTTATTTACACTAGTGAATTACTTACTACTTTTTTGGATAAGTAAGTTAATAAAGAAAAAAGAGTGAGTTCAACTATGTGCTAAACTAACCTATATTAAACTAATCTAATCTACTCAGTTGATATGCGGTGGATAAATGGAGATAGAAATGCATTGTCTAGCCTCGAACCAAGGCAAATGTTGTGGTTATGGAACTATGCAGTAGACAGGGTTAAGAAGCCATGTTAATCCGTTCATAGTCATGGTTATATCCATGCACTAAGTACTAACTAAGACAAGTAACATTTCGACACCTTGATGTCACAAATATTCTATTTCTAAATATAAATGATGCACTGACAATGTGATAGGTTTATTCTTATTTCTAAGTTACTCCCTATCTTTGCTCACCATGGTCTAAGTTACTTACTCTTTCTAGCAGTGACTACCTTTACTTGAAAATACTATTTCGATGTGTTCAAGTTTATGACTTGGTACAGATCAGACAAAATGAATGAATGTGTTCAAGTTTATGACTTGGTTCAAGTTTATGACTTTAGCTACTCATAAGACTCATGGAAATCAAAGACATGGATATGGAGAGATAAAGAGTATTCATACTGATAACACAAATTTGTTACAATGATTGAATTAGCATATACAAACACTCGAAATGCAGAAAATAAACACAACATAAAGTAAAGAACTTTGAGTCACAATTTCTTGCTTTTTCATAGTAAATTGATTTCTGCAAGGCTTCTCGACTTATGGAATGAATGGATGATGGAAAGTGGAAGGAAATATGGGCAGAATTATGTATTAGGACTACTCTCTGAGATTCTGTCTCCGTGTGTATATGTATATATATATCGGTTGATCTCTGAATGATGTATTTATATGCTTCCGACACTTGTCGCCCACTAACCATGTCCCATATTTTTCGGTGTCGATTTCTTCGCTTAGTGGATTTTAGACACCTTTCGAAAGTATTGCATGACATTGGATCTTCGACACATACTCTGCTTTACGTGATGGATTGTGTTGTACTCTCAACGCCTCTTTCACCGTTCAGCTATGCTTCAAGTGATCAATTCTTAGCATTGTTCTAGTCCATCTTCTGATAAAATCCTGCGATGAACACTAAACTCATATAAATACTATATAATATTGCATTGTAAACATTGAATGGATAACAGGCACAAAGTATAAATTACAAGTGTATTTGATGCATTTCCTATGTGTTTCTCCTCATAATCTTAAGACACGGGCACATAATAACACGTATTTCTACATGTTATCATGTACATACCATTAGACTATCACTAGACTAGAGTTTTAGTTAAAGTGAGAGTTTGTTGGATTTTATGTTCTAAAACTTGTACATAATAAATGTAATTCACTAATCATTATTAATAAAATGTTATTATAGTAATTTTCGATAAGTGTTATTGATTATTTTATTAATTTTATCATAATAAACCTAAATCCAATAAACTAACATCCTAAGTTGTTTTATGAGTCTTGAACTGTATGTGGATACATATAAGAATCAATGTTCAAGATACAACTTAAATGACCTATTGTATATGGATAAGGTTGGGTACATTATCCTGGTTGGGTACTTTATCCTGGTACCACTATGGATATGACACACTTTGTATTTGATACAAATGCAATGATGCAACGTGTTCGTGTAGGTGACATGTGAGTGGAAGTATCCTATGCAATGAGTTTGCATAAGACTGAACCACAAAATAGTAACCACTATATATAACTCTTTTGACTAGTTAGGTTTCTATAAGTTAAAATTAATGTCTATATAATACACATTAAAACTATAGGTTATGAGAGAAATATTTATTTGAATATGATTCAAATATGGATTAAATTAAATATAAGATATTTATTTACTAATTAATTATCTGTTCAAATTAATTCAATTTAATTAAATAAATTAAATTAAAACTAGAGCTTATGGTGAGAGATATGCTTTTAAATATGATTTAAATGAAATGTTAAATAAATATGATTCGATTAAATATTAATTTAATTAATTTAAATTTTTAATTAATTATATTTATTTTATGTTATTTAATTTGAAATTAAATTAAATTGCATGGAAAGGTGATAACTTCCATGTTATTTCCCCCTTTAACGTGGAGCTCTCCCACATTTTCTCACGCACAACAATTAGTGAATTACATAATACAAAAAAAAAAAAAAAAAAAAAACCTCTCTAAATTTTTCTTTCGAAAAAATCATTCCCAATCTCATTTGGTTCCCAAGCCAAAAACCTCAAATTACTCAGAGTTATAGACTGATTTTCAATTGGTGGTGTCTCTGTAATTTTGGAAAAGAATACACTACATGATTTTCATCCCAAGGATATTTTGTTCAGAGACGTCATCGAGAGTAAGAAAAGTTCTTTCTCTGTGTTTTAATTTTGGAAAGCATGGTTAATCTTTATTTATTATTCACTGTAATTATTGTCAATTAGTTGAGATTGGTTTTCTGATGACTTCTATTGCGTAAGAGTTTTTATTCCTTCAGGTGAGACACGTCAGGTCACATCTGATGATGCCAATACTCAACGCCAAAGAAATTCCGCCACCAAGCGTTGACTATGTGGACATGGACATGAATGAGCTAAAGAGTCTTCTTCATTGCGAGATCCTCAAACCCCTAACGCATCAACTCGACATGATCTCTGCCAACCAGGATGCTTTGGTGATGCAACACTAGAGCTTCTAAAAATGGCATGAAACATTTGTTCAATGCCATGCTCAATTTGCACAAGAGCAAATGGTGTTATAAGATTTAGCTTAACATCAATCAGAGCAAATCAGTGAACTTCAAAGACGACATCATCGCATGTTGCAGCAGTTTCAAAAATAAATCTCAACAGGAAATAAAATTGAAGTGCATGTGAGTTAAGTTCAATATGCATATACTTATGAAGATGGAAAAGACAAGTGCGGTGTAAAATTAAGAGTGTTTTGATTAGCTTTCGATACCCCAGAGTCCAAGATGAATCTCGCGACGGGTTTTTAGTGTGCAAACAATCATTACGTAAAACCAAGCACATATAACAATCTAAGAAAATGAAGATTATACTCCTAATATTAGAACCACAAATTACATGTCAATTCGTAGGCCCTAACATCTGAGTGAGAGGCCAATGTTGTTGGCAATTTTGAACCAAGAGCCAAAATTTTTCTAAGAAGCTTGGTGGCCATTAAATTAGTATAAAGAAGATAGATAGAGCCTAAAGCAATACATAAGACTAAAAGGAGATTTAGGGAATGAGAAACGAATGGGTAGAAGCTCATCTGAGCTCCTAAGGTCAGCCTCCACCAAAGTCGAGCCCAGTGAATTAGCTCGGAAACTATTCCATTCACTCCACCCAGAACAATGAAATAGAAAGAAACGGGCCAGAACCCATTTCGAGCTTCCTCATCCTCAACTCATACTAAGACCAAGCTAAACAATCAACATGGAACTATCTCATTCGCACCGTTTGGTCTAATGAACATTCCAAAGCCTCCTAGAGAGATTTTGAAACATGATCATAAGAGGATTAGAGCACACGATAACTTTTACAATGAAAGCTCCCTGGAGAAGGAGGTCAATTATTTGAGTTATATCTTAATATTTCTTCCTTTGATTCGTTTACTGACTTAGGTATCAAAGTGAGCTGACATCCACCACATTGGTGTCTAAATTCACTCTTTTTCTACATGATTTTCATTTCTCTCCATACAATCGAATTCACAGTCGCTATCTTGTTCAAATTTCAGCATCAACAGCATAAAAAGAGAGTTAAATTCATGGATAATGTAATTTAATCAACAAATGACAAATTTGTGGCAGTTTGGAAATAAAATATTGTAAATAAAAAAAAAATTGAATTTGGGGGAGATGCAAAATATTGGCAAAAAAAAAAAAAGAAAAAAAACAAACAAACAAACATTAATTGAAAATGAAATAAGGTTAAGATTGACTACATCACCTTCTTAAATTGATTATTAATTAGCAAACTTCTTAATTAATTAATTATATCACAACTGTAAAAGAAATACTTTATAATGTTAAAATAAATATGTTTCTAATAGTTTAAAGCCCTTCTCCAAATTCATTTCTAGTGCTTTTGTCTTTTCCACGAAGAAAGCCAAGGCACTAACAACTACTTGTGTTTTAATACCACACTTCAATAACGTGAACCATTGAATATTCAAAGTTCTATTCTTATAATTGGTATTTCTTATTGTTTTTAAATTGCAAAATTATACTCCATTATAAAAATGACTGAAACTTAATTATTTTAATTCATTGGCTCAAATCTAAAGCAAAAACTAATTAATTAGAAAAGAGTAGCAGATATTTTATCATCAACTTGATATTTTTTAATCGTGGATTAAAACAAAACAAAAAAAAAAAAAAAAAAGAGTTTGAGAAATTTAATACCATCATTTAGTTGACAGCAAACAAAATGTCAACTATAGTAATAATTGTATCACTGTATTCTCTTCAACATTAAAAATTACAAAAATATGAGATGTAATATAACATACACATATGTATTTACTCCAAATATATTCATAATATTATATTTATTTCTACCGTACAAATTGATTAAGTGTAAAACATATTTTCTATAAAATAATAGAGAATTCGATGGTTTGATCTTCAACCATAAAGCTGATGAAAAATTGGAATGTAAGGATACACACGATATATATATATATATATATGTGTGTGTGTGTGTTTTCTGAATCTTCATTAAAGAGAAAGAAAGGTTGTTAATTTGAGGAACACCAGGAAAAGGCAGCTAGAATGGAAAATATCTGATATATATTGATTTATGTCCATAAAGTAAAGTTGTCCTGAAATTAAAAACAGTCCCAAATGAAGATGTATTGGAAAAATTGTGTCCAATGGCAACGAAGCAATGGTTGATTTGAAAGGACGAGTAATGAATGAAAATTAATAATTAGAGGAGATTATGAACGTGATGGAGACTTCAGTATTTGTGATATTTTTGCAACTTGTGTCCAGGGCCATGCATTTTTGAACCCTCCTTTTCTTTGATTTAACACTTCACTCACGTTTCGCCCAACAACACGACACCCTAAACTTCCAGTTACAAAAAAACCCTTTACTTTATTATTTTACTCATCTTTATTTTCTCCACAATCTCACTTTAGCCATTACAATTTTTGCCTCTACTTTTAACTTATTGTAATTTCCTTCCTACTTTAAGTCTTTGTGATTTGGCTTAATTTCGTGTATACCAAACACAAACTTTAATTTGTAGTTTTAAGAATATCTAATGAATGAAGTTGTCCTTAATCAATAATTTACTTTCTTAGTTTCATAATTCTTATATTTATATCAGACTGAGGAGAGATTACTAATAACCAAAATATGACAAACTAAAAAGTTAATCCATTTTGGTGTTGTTATTCATATCTATTAATCTACAGCTTTTTAATGAAAATTATAGCTAGCTGTTGAGGAGAGATTATTTTTTCTTTCTTTTTTCTTTTTTAATTAAAGTTGAAAAGGAAGAGTGTATCTTAGATTTTTGTGTTTGCCTACCCCATAACAATAAAATAAACATTCCTCTCTCACTTTTTCAAAATACTTTTTATAATAAATGAATAAAAGAAAAGAAAAGAAAAGAAAAGAAAGAACACAAATTGACTATACTTATATATATTGTGAGCTGCCCCCCCCTGTGACAAGAGGTATCTTCACCTATATTAATATTATAACTGTATATTCAAAGGCAGACAATGAATAGGCCAAATTTGTTCCACCCAATGTCCTTGGAGTCATTTTCCATGTTGCAGGGTGATCAAGTGTAAAGGTTGAAGCAGTATAATTATCAAATTGGGTGTTATTATTATTAATTCCCAAAATGGTGTGCATAAAGTTTTCCTCCCTTAAAAAAAATAATTAATATATGGTATGGCTGTCACTTATTAAAATGTGGATTATAGTCAAGCCAACACCCTAATTAGCTGCCTTCCACAATGTCTTCCTCTTCAACATTAGTACTAATCTTCATTTACACTTAACTAAATTATTGTATACCTAAATATCATTCTACCATACAAAATTCAATCCCACTTGCCTTTCTTTTTCTTACCTCTTCTTTATTAGTTAGTGGGCGAGTCAAATTAAAGTTTTAACTTTTCTAAATAAATTATAATATTAATGTGTTGGATCTCTAAACCCCTTAAATTTTATAGTTTAGTCTGAATACTTTAGGAAAATAGTTGGTTTTTTTTTTCATATACACTAGAGTTTACATAATTCAAGTAAAAAAATTTAAATTTTTTTTTTTTTGTTTACTATTTAGATTTTACTAAATAGTAAAAAACTGATTATAATACAAATAGGTATGAGAAATAATTTGAAATGAAAAAATTGATTAAAATAATTATAAATATAGTAATACAATTCAAAAACCTAGTTCCGTTGTCTTGTACTTAAAATCCTAAATCTTAAATTATAAATTGTAAAATTTATTAGGGTCGCCCATGGTACAGAGATTGAATATATTTGAGTAATTTATTTTGTTAACGAGTAAAAAGAAGGTGGGAGTAAAGTAGAAAGAATTAGCATTAGATATAGAAATGAATGAATGAATGAATGAATGAATAAAGGAGGAAAAATGTAGAGTATGGTGGGGGGGTGGGCATTAAAAAGAGAAAAAAGGGAATCTAAAATGAGAATGATTCCATGCGTGTGGCGGCCATAAAAAGAGAGAGAGTGAGTGAGTAGGGTCCGGAGATTGTGGAAAAGATTGGAGCGGGGGAAACTAGGTTTTAAAATTGGCCCTTTGAGTTCCCCAAATTCCATGGGCCACTTCTTACTCACTCACCCCTTCGCTTACCACGCGGCTAACCTTCCTTCTTCCTATTTCTTTCATGAATCACATGGCACCATTTTTATCCTTTCATCTCCACAATTCTACCTTCCTTTTACATTCACGCATCTTTCCTATCTCTATCTTAATTATATTATATCATTTCCTCTTCCTCTTAATACTACCTACCCTCATTCCCCTAAACCCTATTATACAACAATTTCATCACTTTCATTTCAAATCTTTTTCCTTACAATTCTTCCTTTCCTCTGACTTTCGTATTTTGTTGGAGTTGGTATCTACATTATCCTACTTGTTTTGTGATAGTGTAAGATGGACCTTGTCATTTACACATTGTTGTGCTAAATATTCATTTCTTTTTTTCTTTTTTTTTTTATTTATTTTAATGAATAGTGGATAGCACATTATTGGAATATTATATATATTTAAGGCATTCCATTTAGAAATCTTTTGAAACAAACACACCTACTCAAAGATTCTCAAGTACCTTGATAAATAATTTTACAAAATAAAGATAGTTATCTAAGGATAAGGATGTTTGATATTTGTAATTTCGGACACAATTCTAAAAAAACAAACATTTTTTGAGGATGTCTGGAATATTAAGTTTGTTGATATAATTAGTATATGAGTTACGATAGTAATCGGTTATAATAGTCAGTGGATTGAGTCCATACTATTTTAATTTAAGTTAATAATATTTTGAGATTATCATAAATTTTCACATAGATTATTTTCAAATATAGAAAAATGAACAAAAAAAAAATGAAAAAAAATCTTTACAAAATATAACATAATTTCATAACCTACTATATTTTGTGAATATTTTTTATCATTTAAAATCCTTTTTTCTTTTCTATAATATTTTATTTCTTTCTTACGATGAGTCAAGGTTTTTGTTCCAGTTTTAACTTTTGTACATAAATTCACGTGTTTGTTAATTATTGTATTTGTATTTTCTTTTCATTCCTCAATTATCTTTTGTTTAATAATTTCTATTGTAATAGTGGAAGATTTTTGTTTACCAAAAGAGAAATCATGTACATTAAGGTTGCTTTGAGTACATGAACACAAATTATTAAATACGTAATATGTTATTTTAAAAAAATAATATTTCAATTATTAGGGTCACAAATTTGTGTTGCAGCGTTAGGTTATTTTCAAGTTTTTCATTCAGATACTACATTACTTACGCATATATAGTTATACCCACATTTTTAGATATATGATAACAAATATTGACATAAAGAATGGACAATTTTAATATCAAGAAATGCTCTTACACAAATATTCAACACCACGAGTTTTACAAAATCATGTTTGATTGGACAATTTTCTTTCACTTTCCTATATGTGCTTTGGTTTTTTTTTTTTTTTTTTTTTTTTTCATCTCTTGTCCTCTTCAAGTTGATCATCTCCCCTAGTGGACAATTTGGTTTTGAATTTGACATTTTTGTCATTTCCTATTCCCCCCCACCAATAAGGCCCCCTTCAAAATTCTCCACACATTTTTTCCTACACAAATCGACCAATTAATTTCTTCTGCTTTAATTTCGAATATATACCATGATAATACAAAATAATAATTCTCAAGTAATACATGACAAAGGTAAACGATAACGTTCTTAATTAATTATCGTCCCTTAATGCATGAACACATCCAACAAGGGTATTTACAACTTAATATTCACATATATTCATTATATTACAAAACGAATCCAACGTCCTTTTCTTCAATTTTCGATTTCCATTGAAGAAAAAAAATTAAGAAAATAAAACATTTTATTAAAATTATTATTTTATTATTTTCTTCTGTCTCTGTCTACTCAAAACACCAACATGGAATTCTTGGTGTCGTAATTCATCTTCTCCAAATTCGGCTGCACCGCAAACTGAATCATCGGCGGCGGCCCACAAACCAAAGCCAAACTATCTTCCGCCGCTGCCGGAAGATGCTCTCTCATAATTTCCTCCGTAATAAACCCAAGACTATATTCCCACCCTTCTCTAATACTCTCCTGCACCACGTACCATACTTTCAATCTCTCGTTCTTTTTCGCCCACGTGTCCAATTCCTCCCTCAGCAAAATATCATCCTCCGTTCGATTCGCATACACAACAAACATCTCCGTCTCGTCCTCCGGATCCTTCAAAATCGCCTGCACAACTTGATATATGGGTGTTATTCCGGTCCCACCTGCCAGCATGGCAAGCCGCTTCGCGAACCGGGGTTTCCCATGGACCGTAAAGTTTCCTCGTCCAGTGTATTCGATGTGGCCCAACGGACCCTTAACGTCTACCGTTGAGCCCACTTCCATGTTGTCCAAAAACTGTGACATGATCCCCCCGTTGGGGAACTTGGGGTGCACGTTTTTGAAGTACACTTTGACCACCAATTCGAAGTAGCCCATTTGGTCTATGGTGCTAGAGGGCGTATAGGCTCTCATGCAAAGCTTTCCGTCCACTTTGGCGCATATGAAAATGTGCTTGCCCACGGGCAGCCCAAGTACCTGATCCTGACCGCCGGGCAGTTCGAATCTGAATACACGCGTATCGTGTGAGATTGCGGTTTTGGAAATCAGCTTACAGGGGATTTTTTCGTTAGGGACCAGTGCCACGCGTCTTGTTACCGTTGGGGCTTCCCGGATGGGGGCTAAATGGGAGAAGTTGGAGGCGCCGTGAGTGGAGTTGTTAGGGGAGTTGGAGGAGGAGTCGGAAGCGTAGCCGGTGGTGATCAACTCTCCGATTCGGTAATCCTCAAGCATTTTCTTCGCTTTGTCGGAGTGGATGGCGTCGAACTCTTCGGTACAGTCAGTGCCGGCGTTGATTAAGATACTATCGGAGCCACCGGGGTGGTCTTTGAGGAAGCGTGTGCAATCGTAGACATGGCCGTGGACAATGATCCAGGCGGACTGAGGAGAGTTGTGTTTTTTGACTTCGGATAAGGAGTAAGTGTTGGAGGCGGTGTTCATGAATGGAGTGGAGATACTCTTCTTTAGGGTTGGGTTTGATTCGGTGGACATTTCTAGATGTCTCTCTCTGTCCATCCATCCACCGGATTGGTTGCCTGGAACTGTTGGGTGTTCGAAGATGATTCCGATTTCTCCCTTGTGAGGTTTGCATACGTTGGTTTTCACTCTGAACCAACAGTTGTTCATCATTCCCATAAGGTTCCATATGAGTTTTTCGGGTTGGGTGTTGAGAGTTTCATCCCAAGCACGTACTGCAATCTCTTTAGCGCCGAGCAAATCTAGAACCTCCACCTCCAAGGACCAGAAACACCAGCACCAGTATTTTCCATATTTGTTTGGCTTCTCTGGATGGTCCAACGTGCACACTTGCCATGTCTCTCCACCGTCCATTGTCACCTCCACACGTGTCACCTTCTTTCCACCACCTACACGTTTTTCAAAATTTTACACATTAAAATAATATATATATATATATATATATATATATTTTACTTTAATTCTCTGGATCTACATCTACCTTTCCTAGATAACACTAAAGTAAACAAAGCCATTAATTAATATAAAGTTATGAGAGATTCCTTAATTAAAAATTAAATATATTAGGCCTAGGAAAATGTCAAAGATAAATATAAAAAAGAAATACAAAAGACGGCGGCGGCTCACCGGAATAAGAATAGCCTCTCAAGGTGTAGGGCCTCTGAGTGGTCCAGGAGTTGATAGGCAGAATCTCCTCATGGCAGGGAGTTGTTATGACTGAGTTTATGTTCAACTCGTTGATTATGTACTCTGGCTTGTACCACCATGCTGCATATTTTAATTAAATTAAACATTTAATTTTAATTAAGGTTGAATTTTTTTTTATATATATTTTAGGTAAATTATAGTAATTATTTTACCTTCTTCGTTAGCCAGCTCAGCGTCTACATGAGAAGGCAAGACTCTATTGTCCTTGAAATGGTAATAATTTTCTGATTCTTTGGTTGTAACGATGATGCGTTTAAGCCACTTGACCATTCTACCCCCGATGAATCCCGGGATTATCATCCTCACAGGAAACCCGTGGTCCGGTACCAACTGCTCTCCGTTTTGCATATACGCTAAAATGATGTCCCTAGCCGGATCCATAGCCAGCTCTATCTTGATACTAGTTCCGTACTTGGACCCACCGCCACCTGGCAGATCCTCAGCCCCTTCAAAGCACACATTCAGCGCCCCCTTCTTCCGGCTCATAATCCCACATCGTTTCAACACGTCACGCAGTGGGACCCCTCGCCATACTGACGTGGAAACTCCCGCCGCTCCCCAGTTGAACCCGATGCTCTTTTTCACCATGTTCTGCTCCTTTCGCCGGTTTCCAGCGCAGACTAGCGTGGCTGGAAACTCCCGGAACCGGAACTCGTTAACGAGTTGGTCCATGGTGAACTTAGTGGGTCGCTTGACGAGACCACAGACCTCGATGGTCCAGTCGCTCCAGTTGGCCTTAGGAACAGGTCCGTGGTTACGCACGTAGTGTAGTGGGACGGGGGTTATGAACCCATGGTGCATCAGACGGTTGAGAGGTGGCTCCGAGTTGAAGGGGTGCTTCCCTGTGAGACGGACCATGGAAGAGTTCCGCTCGATCCAATTATCAGCCGTCCCTTCATCTCTGGGGTCCACAATCGAGTGTTCCAGTTCACGGTTTCCCTTCTTGATCAATTCACGAAGCTCGTTGTTATCGTTCTCGTCTTCACTACACGAATCATCATCCTCTTCCTCCTGTTCCATCTTCACGGAACTCTTGAGAAGGCGATTATTAATGTTGGAACTGGGGAAGTTGCAGCCACGAACAGGGGAGTCGGAACGGTGGTTAGGACCGGATTTGAAGGAGCGAACGACGCCATTAAGCGGTGGCTGGAGAGAGCCAAATTGGCGGTTGTCGACGGAAGCCGCCATGGGAGATTATTTGTTTAGAAAAGAAATGAAATATTTATTGTGATTTTGGCCTCCACCACCTTGTGTGATATAAAGTTGTAGTTTGAATTGAAGGTTTAGGTGGTGGGAAAAGGTAATGAGGAGAAGGTAAGATTATATAGGAGATGTGTGTGAAGAAAAAGCCAAAAGTGGGGGCCCGACGCATTGGCCAAGAAATTTCGATGGGCTGGTGGCTGTTAGTACAAAATGACGCCGTTTGGGGAGTGGGGGTGTGGCCATAGGGGGAGCCTGACGCAGCAGTTACAAGTCAGAAGTAAGAATCTGTGGTTGGGTGTTCTTGTGGTGTGTGTGAGCTGTTGGGTTCATACCGGCCTCAGCCACACGATGAATTCAAACACTTCTCTTCAAATTAACAAAATATCCACCACATCTTTTATTTCCATAACTTTTCTTCTTACCAATTTTAATTGTCTTCTTTCTCCCCCACTTCTTAATTGCACTATTAATTTTCTCAAAATATTAAAAAAAAAAAAAAAAGAAAAAAAAAAATCTCTGCCCACAATTCTTACTTCCAATTTTCTTTTAAATTATTTTCTTTCAACCACTATTATGATTCAAACTTCTGATCATGCCCCTAATTGTATTTACTTTAAATAGACAGAGCGGTTAAACTTTCAAAACTATTCCATCATTTTTTTTTATACATATACATACAGTACTATTGTAAATCATTATATATTTTAGAAGTGCATCTAAGAATTTTTGTTTTCAAAATCTCCACTTCATTAGTACGGAAAATAAAAGAAAAACAATTATTGTATGTTTTTGGAGGTATAAGCTTTAATGGAATTAATTTAATCTTCTAAATGAAGGAGATTCCATGCATGTATGAGTTTTTATTTTATTTATTTATTTATTTCTTGGGTAAAAATACTAAATGTTTGAAAATTAAAATGGTATTAAATGAAATTGGGAGGAGAAAGGGAATATTTGGACGCAAAAATAGAAAAAAGAAATGGAGAGACGATGTTACCTTACGCATGCAAAGACACACAAGTCCACGTATATATATTATTGATAGAGATTTGTTGAATTAACTAAAATTTAGCAATATATTTTATTATCTTATAACCATACATAATTAATTTGTAAAAATATCTTGTTCAATTTGTCACGAAGATATTTATTAAAAAAACATAATATTATTTTCCTCCATTTCTTTTATAATACGTCTAACTGTCAATGAAAAAAAAAAAGTGTAAAGTTTCTATAAGAAAAGGAAAAGAGAAAAAGAAAAAGCGTAAAGGCAAGCATTTAAAAAGTGAAGTGATTCTTTAAAATACTATTGAAATATTTGTGTTTTTAAAAATAACTTTTTTGGCCATTACTATGTACTCCCAACTAGTTTTGCTACTGACTATAAAATAAATGAGCAGTTTTTCTTAACGGGGTTTTTATAATTGAGCCGTTTTGTTTAGTACTTTTTATTTAATTTTTTTTTTTTTACAATATATAAGGTGGGAGTAGAACCTTGGACCCCACAATTTATGGTATTATAAGTTGATGTTCTGTTAGTAATAAAATTACAATCTTGGACCAAAATAGCCGACAACAATTGTTTTTATTTTTTTTTTAAAAAAAAAAAACAAAAAACAAAAAACCAATAGATGAGTTAAGTAGTATTTACAGGGTTTTGTTTTCAAAAATCAAATAGTTTATCAAATTAAACACGACTTAATCAATTCGATTGTTTTACAAACGTGGGTGCAATTTGAAGTAGTTTATTAACGATACAATCTCAACCTAATGGCCAGATGTTAAAAAACTGCAAGATAAACAGAAAGAAAATAGTAAGTTTGTTTTAAAAGAAAATATTTATTTATTATTTCTATGGAATATTGAAAAGAAAATGGAGAGGAGAGAAAAGAGTTAGGAAATGTATAGATATTTTTGTTTAAATTTTAATAATTTTTTAATAGAATTATTAAAAAAAATTATGTTAGATTAGACCATATATCATTTTCTTGCCATTCTTAACTAAATTATTATATTTATTCTCCTTGCATTTTTAAGAAGCACATTTTTCTTTTTCTTTTTTTTTGTTATTATCCTCCTCCAATAAAATCAACATTTTAACTTTCTAATAATGCATGTGTTATTTCATTGAATACATTAATTAAATTTTGAATGAAAGTACAATATTGAAGACATAAAACATATACAAATTTGGTTGGAAGGGATAACAAAAACTTTAGAATCAAGGAGTGGGACAGATTTAACAGAAGATTTCAGAATATTAGGGAACCAATTAATATAATCTTCCTTAATTTTCATTTTCATTTTAAAAATTTGATCGAAAAGAAAATTTGTTTCAAAAGTTTTAAAATATAATTCTTTTAAAAGAAGAACAAAAAAGCACAACAATATAAATTGTAAAAATATTGATTTCATATAATTTGAGAAGAAAAGCAAATTTACTTATTTCTTTGTTAAATAATTTATAAGTAAAAAATATATATTTTACAATTTTAAATATAATGTACCTTTTTATGAAGACAAGGTTTAAATAATTATGTATTTATAACATAAATAAAATTTATTATATAGCAATATATTTATTTCATAATTTATTATTATTATTATTATTATTATTATTATATATGAAAAGGCCATAATATGAAAACACTAATTAAAAAAATGGGATTTTTTCAAATAAGGAAAAAAAAAAACAAACTATTTCTAAAAAGATTATATAATTCTCGTTACACGATGAAAATTTGGTATATTTTAAAACTTTAGTTAAAACTAGGAGACAGTGCACGTATTCCTAAATTAATAATAATAAGATTTGAATGAGAGGTTATTAGTTAATTAGTACAAATAGATTTAAATACTAAAACTGACTCATCCTTAATTTCTTCTAATAAACAATGATGTATTATTGTAAAAAAAAAATTAAATATTGATTTTTTAAATTATTATGGTTTTATGGATATATGTAGATATTCACAATAATATTATTTTCATTACAAAGATTAAATTTATATTTGATTTTAAAATGTTTATTATTATTGTATTCAAAAGATTTGCCCTTTAATTTTTATAATTCTTGATTTTAATGGATTTATATAAAATTTTATTTTATATTAAAGTTATATTATTAAACTTTTATATGTAAGTTATCTTTTTAAACTTTACCTAACACGTGCCATTCACGTGGTACCAAACTAGTCTAAAATAAAAGTTCTAAAGTAATTCGTTGATAGAACTTTATAAGTTTAGTTGAAAAACTTAAATGTTTTTCATGATACTTATCAAAGCAAAATATGAGGAAATGTATATACCAATACACTTAATTATAAAAGTTAATTCAAGATTTAAACGGATGTATTTATGAAGTTCAAAGTTTAAATTAATACAATCTCAAAGTTTAACTCTAAAATATAAATTGATATTTCTAAAATTAATTATTTTTTTGCCTAAGATATATATTGGTGGGTTGAGTTGAATTTCACCTTTTAGATTCAATTCAATTGTTTGTATAATAGGTTTCTCCAATCAATCAGTCCTTGCTAAGTAATTATAATCTCAACTTAAACCAACCATGAGTGAGGATTTTTTTTAAGGACTACTCAGAATGATTTGGATCATTATTTAAATTTTTATTTAATTAACACGTAAAAGGTTATTTCATTATTTCACATGCTGAATTAAGAATTGCAATTCAAATAAAATTTAAATGACTGTAAATGACAAAATTGTGAAAATATTTACAAAATATAATTTTAGATTCTTTCAATGATAGTCATAGATATATATCAATGTTTATCATTCATAAATTTTAAAATTTTGCTATATTTTATAAATATTTTAATCCATTTGTTATATTTGAAAATATTCGAGATTTCTTACATAGTATTAAAAAATATTCTTAATGGTTGTTGCATAAAAAAATAATCTAAAAGATAATGAAATTAAGTAAAATTTCAAAAAAATATGTATACATAATTATATTAAAATTAATAAAAATAATACTTTTAAAATGAATAATAAATTTTAATTGGTTTAAATTATTTTGGGTGAATCCATTAATATACCCATTTTATAAAAGAAATTAATTTAAATAAAAAAACTGTTTGTAATATTTTAGTACAAAATATATTAAAATTTCATAAGATAATAGATTATGAAATTTTACTATATTTTATAATTATGTTTACGTTGGTTGATTTTGGAAATTTTATTTTGAAACGCCCCTACTTTTAAGTTTTAGCCGCACTTAATTCAACGAGTTTGTTTTAATTTTATTAAATGATATTTTAAGTTTTAATTTTATTAAATGATATTTTAAGTTTTAATAAAATAGTGAAATAAATTAATACCTCTCGATCAAAGTCAAATTACAAAATAATTCAGAGACTAACCTACCACACGTGTTCTGTTTTTTAAACGATCTACCACGCAAAATTCTAATCTAATAAAAGACTTAAATGTAATAACCTACACGAATAAGGTTCTTAGGGTTTCATTCTATTTCGTGACATTTGTGGGAATTTGAACTGAGTCATTGTATTATCGAGATTAAATTCTGTTTTGAATGATTTTACTTCATATAGTGGACGCTTGTGGACTGTAAGATGATAGCTTTGGTTGTTGAATAATTCTCTTGTTGATTGCTGACAATTGCATGAAGCATTGAGATAGATTAGCTTGCTAACAATTTATTTGTACATTGTTCTAATCAACTTTGAATTGATCCATTCAAAAAAATAAATAGACGCATGAAAGTTAATTATTCAACCTAACTTTTCATAAATCTGACATGTTTTTCATCTGTTCGAATTAGGCTAGTTCGTTACCTAGAACGATTTAGTTAGCTTTTCTAATTAAATTGGTTAGGTACTAAAAGCAATAAATTTCATTTAGTGATGAAAATTCCATGAGAAAATGCTTTGCATAGATTGGACTCAGTTAACCCAAGCTAGGATCTTTTAAATATTGAATTCATTCCAATTTATCTTCCTTGCAATTTACATTCTTCTAAATTGAAATCAATTACAAACCCTCATCGGTTACCTCGAGTTGGAAACTATTTTCTCGAGAAATTATTCATGCTCCCTGCGTTCGACCCAAACTTACCACTAAGACTAGTTCTTGTGGTGCGATTTAGTTAATTATTTGGTCCAAATTTAGGCAATCAAATTTGCACGACCATTGATAGACTTCTATCAGTTTCTATCGCTGGTAGACATTAATAGACTTTTATTAAACTCTGTCAATGATAAATTTCTATCACTGATGGACACTAATAGATTTCTATTAGCTTTGTAAGCGATAGACTCCTATAAGTTTCTATCATTGATAAACACTGATAAACTTCTATCAACATCTATCAATGATAGACTTGTATCGGTTTCTATCATTGGTAGACTTCTATATCTTTCTATAACTGAAGGACATCTATGGACATCTATCAATGGTAGACTTTTATCAGTTTCTGTTACTGATAAACATTGATAGACTTCTATCAGTATCTATATGTTATAGACATTGATAACAATGATCACAACTATCTAAAATCAACAAAAATTTCAATAACAATGTCTATTGTATGTTATCATGAACTATCTAAAAGCAAAATGAAATACCAGCAACTAGCAACAATAAAAATGATTATCTATTGACAAACAATTGATAGTAGATAATTTTCCTAAAGTTAACTATATATCAACACTTTAATAATACTTTCCACACTAGTGAAAATCAACATTGATTAATTGAAAAATAATGAAATTTAGAAGTTGAAATACTTAGTTTTGTTGCACTGATACCATACTAAATTATCAATCAACCTAACTCAAAAGCTAAAATATATTAATGGTTTAGGGTAAAATTTGCAACTTTTTGGAGAAGTAGAAGTGGAATTCTCTCATCCCAAAATGGTGGCAACTATTTTTAGATTCATTTTTTTCCTTGAAAACAATGATATTTCGTGTTTTTAATTAATATTTAATATGAACGATTGGCGATTGATTCCCATGAGAAGTTAAATTTGTTTTCAAATTTAAAAAGGACATAGAGATTTTGTTATGGTTGAAATATATGTTGGAGTATACAAGATGATAAATGATTCATTTTGGCAAGTGATTAAAAATAGAATCCTCACTTTTACAATAATCATGTAATTAATATAATTAAAAAGAAAAAAAAATCAACTCATCCCTCTCTCTCTCTCTCTCTCTCATTCCTTTTGCTCCAAGTTTTTCCCTAAACATACATAAATGGTATTGCATTATTACTTCAAACGCTTTTATTAGAAAAGAAATGGGGTTCATAAATTTTAGAATTAATAACCAGTTTAGACTGACTTTTCAAAAGTTTACACAGTAAAATGATCATTTTGTTTAAAAAGATGATTTTAAGTATTTGAAAAGTGATTCCAAACAGCATGTGAAAAGGATTTTTAATGAGATTGAAGATAAAAAGTTTATACAAAAAAAAAAAAAAAAATGAAAAAAATCTAAGTTTGTGATTAAAGTGATGATGAATATCTAAGAAAGGGAGAGGAGATAGAACTATTATCTCCTCCCTGTGTGTGCTCTATAGTGTTGTGTGTTATACCAAAAATTGAAACCACACAGCATTTGTGACAAAAAAAGAAAAGTAAGTGAAAATGATTGATGTTTGGTAAGAGAATTATCAAACAAAATCCTTCAACTCTGACCTTTTTCCATTTGCAACCACAGAATCTTTCCTAAAATCCATTTCATAAACCTGGATATATGCAAGCTGTATCCATCCATTTCATACTTACAAATCATCTACCCATCAAATTTTAGTTTCACATCTCCACAATTCCATACATAGTCGTTAATTTAATACATAAAAATTTATATATATCTTCTTTCAACAAGGCCTTAACTAAACGGATATTCAAACTCAATTGACATCCGAATGTCCTAGTAACTACGAGATTTGAGATTCAAATATCTCTATCTCAATTAAAAGAAAATTTCATATCTTCTTCTCCAATGCAAATGTTGTTACTTAATATTCTAAAACTAAATGAGATTGTATAACTTAAATCCACATCTAATTTTTTTGAAAATAAATATTGTAATCACTGAATTATGCTTGTAAAAACAATACAATGTAGTGGTTAATCTCCAAATTAATGAGTTGGTCTAAAAAGGTTTGTAAGAAACGACCCACAAACTTTTAGGGTATGATATTTAAAGACTTCCCAAACTTTGAATTCAAAAAGTGCATTCTGCAATCTGTGTAGTGGGATTAGAAGATATATTAGCGTATCAATAAAGTGAACACAATAATATATATCGAAGGAAAAAAAACCCTTAAAATGCTATGTAGATTGCACTTATTTTTGTCCATTCAAAAACTAACAACAATCTTTTTAACATTGTTTTTTTTTATTATTATTATATTTTCCTGGTATGTAATAAATAGAAGATTATATAATAGATATGTGTAATCTAAATTATACCTAATATGTGGAAATGGAAATGGAAATGGAAATGGAAATGGAAATGGAAATGGAAATGCATGGGTGCCATGTAGCTACCTCCATGGAGCAGCAGCTGGTAAATGCAGTAAAACAAAAGGTGGAATAGAGAGAACATGTAGCATATAAATCCACAAAGATGAATTAAATTAATGAAAACAAATCATAAGCTATATTTTTATGAAAAGTAAAAGTATAAAGAATAAGGACAAAAGGAAAATATATATATATATAAATATATTGGAAGAGTCAAAGAGGCAAAATAAGAGAAGAAGTAGGGTTTTATTTGTTTCTAATATTTAATTTAAAATTTATGTTGAGAGTTGTGAAGCGGCGCATGGGAGGGGGCAACAGCCAAGGCAAAATGGTGAGGCTATGGCTCATAACCACAAAACCATACAAACCAATTCGGGTCCCCAAAAGAGAGAAGTGGCTAATTGGAAACTCTGAAAGGTTATATTTATCATTTTTTAGAAACTTGGCTTTTGGGTGGACTCTAAAGTCATCTTCTTTCTTTCTTTCTTTCCTCCTTCCTTCTAATTTCTCTGTCTATAGTCAGAAACAAAAGCCTGTCAATTTTTTTTTTTTTTTTTTTTTCTTGTGGGTTCCATAGATTTTAAGGGGACCAGAAACTAATGGAGCTATATTACTATATGTATATATACAGTTTATTTTTCTTAATTTCACTAATTTTTTTTTTTAAAATATTAATATTAATGTTCGTCTAATGTCCTCCTCATACATCTTGTCTACAAATCTTTACCACTAAATATACTGCTACATCCTTTTTTTTTTTAATTTGTTTGGGGAATATTAATTATCGCTATTTATTGCATTTGTTTCTATCTCTAATTCAACACTTTAATTTAAATATGTATTAAAATAGAGTAAGGAGCATCTTTTTGGAAAATGTACAAAATAAATAATTGCCTACCTAGCTGCTTGTTATATTATTAGGATAGGAAGAATATGAATTAAACACGATTTTATTTACTTTCGTCTTAGGGTGCTATCACCCACTTTTTCTTTGGAATATTTTACACTTTCTTTCTTCATCTTTACTTAATTTCCACATATGTAAATCTTGAATTTTGACAATAAAATTATCGATGAAAACATTGACGTTCTAAGCAAATTATACCCCCCCCCCCAAAAAAAAAAAAAAAAAAAAAGAAAGAAAGAAAGAAAGAAAGAAAAACAACTTTTTTGTATTTCTAAAATAAATATTTAAACATTAAATTACCAGTTAAAATGTTTAATATTTGAATTAGGTTTACATTGCTAACATTTTGTTCTTATTTTTTTATATTTTAAGAATTTTCTTAATGATATCAAAGAAACGTTGATTTATCTCTACCCATGAAGATATTATTAACGTGTAAGAAAATTTAATACAATTCTTGATGAATAAAATCTCCTATTCAAATCTAGCTAGATGAATAAAATACTCATTATATTATCTCAAACATGATAATTTAGTCCTTAAGTCCTTCGATTGTAATTTAGAGAAAAAAGGAGTGATATTAAATCAAATTATGAATGTTAGATAGATCAAACAGTCAAATACATATAGAAAGGATGGTAGAAAAGATGAAAAAGTTTTAAGAACGTTGTTGATAGATCCTAGGAAAGACAATAATTTGCGAATGAAGATGGATATGATTTTACTCAGCAGAAGAGATTAGTGGTAAGTTATATTTATAAATGAAGAAAAAATTACGATTTTAGTTTTAATACGTGCGTTTTGTACCTATATTTTCAAAATGTAATTTTTTAGTTTATTCTATTTTTAATTTTTTTTTTAAATGTACCATTTTATTTCTAAATAGGTTAAAACATCCGTAAAGATTTTTTATTAGTTTAAATTGAAATTTTAATTTAAAAAAAAAAATCATATTTCTTTATAGAATTACTTTTAAAACTTCTTTTTCCAATTCAAAGTCTTATATAATTATTAAAAAATTACTTAAGGGAATGGATTTTTTAAACAAAATAAAAAGGTATATTTTGAATATTTAGAGACCAAATGTCCTTCTAAAAAAGAAGAAAAAAATAATAATAATAATGACTGAAAAATGTATGGTTTGAAAACTTAAACTAAATGCAATCAGGTGGACCAAAAACGATAGTTTTATTATATATTAGTAAATATAATAAGAAGAAGGATGAAAGAGAATGGAATCTTATTTATATTCCTTTGAACATAAGTTGGAGGAAGCATGCATGCTCCATGTGAATCTGGGTTGTCTGGTTAATAATAATAAGTTGTTTTGAGATTGGATTTAAAAATTATTAACGTAAAGTAAACGCAATAATTAAGCAACAAAACACAGAGATTAAAGACTATATAATTATTAATAATTAATATATATTCCATTGGCAGAATCCCCATGTATTTTGTTTCTTGATTCCTGCTTCAAAGAGGGGAATAATCAATGAACCCAAAGAATGGAGCAGGAAAAAATAATAGCGATCAGATGCAGCTTTTAAACTCTAAAAAAATCCGACATTGATTTTAGTACCAAAATTGTAACCTTTCAAATACGAATCTCTCAAAATGTATAATTTATAATTTATATATATATAAACCAATAGATTTTTTGTTTCTCTTTTAGTTTGTTTTTGTTAAGAACACAAGATAGTACTAAGGAAAACGACAGAGAGTTGTTGTTTGTCTGTCCTGTCATCCAATAACCTTTTTCTTTCATATCCTCAAATTTGAAGTGTTTCTATCAATTACACCACTAACAGATAGTTCTGTGAGTGAGTGTATCCATTTACATTTTCTTTTAAATTTTATTTCACAAATATTGGGTGAAAACTTGTAATTTATGAATCCCCAATTTGTGATTAGGCTAAAACATATATTAATCAAAATCTCTAACTGCATAATTCTAACAGGGAAACACTCTCTTATGATTCTAAAAATGTTGTTATCACAAATATATATTATTGAATTTTAAAAAGAAAAAGGGTACAATTTGAATCAGCTTAATTAATATTAAGGAAACGAAAATTGCTAATAATATTTGGATATGGGGCATTTGTTTGAGTGTTGTTGGTTCAATATTGCTATAGATAATGTTTTATTTTCCTAATAAAGGGATGATAAAATAAAATAAATAGCAAAATATAATCTTCCCATTTTGAAAAATATCAAAATAAATTTTAAATTAGAAGAATGGTTAAATTATTTTTAGAGTTATTAATTACAAATTAATAATTTACCAAAATATTCCTTCTTTAAATCTTAACAACTAAGATTTCATTGTAATTAAAAATCATATATTTTGAAATGCTATGGAAACAATGACTAATCCAAAAAAAATTTAAATTTAAATCGTAACTATCAAGTCTTAAATATGTTTCTAAACAAGTTTTATTAAAAAAAGCTATGATCTATGGAAAAACATAATATTTTCAAAATAAAACTTAAATTACGTTTAAAAAAAACCTGTGAAACACAACATTTAAAATAATTATTAGTCCTATCCTACAAATGCAATATCCTAAAAAACGTGTATCGTCAAATAGTATTTCATAGAAATTAGACAATCAATTTTCAACATGATCAACACGTACACCATAAAATACTAAAAGAACAATGTGATAAAACATTGTATTTGTACTATCTAACAATGTGATAAAAAAAAAAATCAATTAGTTATAGATTAAGACCCCACAAATACATTATACTAAAAGAACAACTAAATACACTATATTCTTAAAATATAGTGCATATTCGAAAGAAAAAAAAAGTTCAACAAATGTTAAGAATAAAGTCGATTGATTAGTGAATAATACCTTACCTATCCATTTTGTCGGTGCATGATTAGCTTTCAAATTAAGAGGTAGGTGCATCACTATCATAAACTAAAACTGAGATCCAAATAAGAAAGGAATTAGTCCATATAGAAGAAGAAAAATAGCATAGGGCATGAGAGGGCTTATAACTTACAAAACGATTATTGAAAGTCAAGTACTTCAAGAGGATGGATAACACTTCTTTAAAACCCCTGATCCAAAAGACGACTTGGATAGTTGAGGCAAACTGATGAAAAAAAATCAAACTTTGAAAAGCTTGAGGGGTTGAGGCAAACTGATAAGTTTTTTAATAAAAATTACAACAATTGATGTTTTCATTCGATTTGCATAATTTGCTTTGGTTGAAAATGACAGACAACAAAATAAAAAAGTTCTAAATTTTAGCAAATTTGAAATTTTATAGTCTTCTCACTCAACCCCAACATTAATAAAATTGATAGCATTGCAGAAACTTCACATCTCTTAATCGTCATATCTTGATTTTTTCCTCAAATATCCACTCACAATTCAGGTTGCACATTGACCTTTATGCACCAATTAGAACTTCTTACTGTGTACCATTTGAAGATGAACTAATATCTTACTTCAATCCAAGCTTTTCAATTTTAAACCAATAAATTTACAAACTCACACTCATGTCCATACTCCAGTTCCTATTTTTTTTCTTTCAGTTTCATCTATTTACAGTTGGATGTCTCCTTCAATCCTTAAAACTATAGTTGCAATGTCCCTATCCCAATCACCTCATTAGGATCATTTGCAAACACAAATTTGGTCTTACCCATGAATGAAGTAAAGGACTGAGAGGGAGTGTTTGTAGGCAGAATAGTTTCTGTATTTTCTCTTAATATGTTGATACAAGATTACAATCATTTATAGGAAAGAAGAGAGAAGAAAGAGAACCAATAATTACAAAGATTACAACCACCTAACCCAAGATTTAAGAGAGAGTAAGTAGATAAGGTAAAGTATAAAATGATTATGACTTAACCTCCCCTCGCAAACGAGTGACCAGAGAGAAATGGGGGCCGAGTTTGTCTTGGAGGCACAGACGAGGACCAGAGGATAGAAGTTTGGTAAGACAGTCAGCAAGTTGTTTATGAGATGGAATGTGCTGAATAATCAACCGACAATCAAGTACTTGATCTCGAATGAAATGAGCATCAATTTCAATGTGCTTTGTACAAGCATGAAACATGGGGTTGTAAGCTAAAGCAGTTGCACTGATTTTGTCACACCAAACCGTTGGAGTGAATTGGAGAGGGACTCGAAGTTCAGATAGGAGAGAGCGAAGCCATGAGATTTCACACGCCACATGAGAAAGAGCTCGATATTCTGATTCAGTGCAGGAACGGACAACAAGAGCTTGTTTCTTGGAGGACTAAGAGACCATTGTTGGACCAAGAAAAACACAGTAACCATCTACTAACTTGCGGTCATTCGGACAGGTGGCCCAATCAGCATCAGAATGGCCTGTGAAAGTCAGATTTTGAGCTGGTTGAATATAAAGACCAAGATTGTGAATTCCTTGAACGTAACGAAGAAATCGCTTCAGGGCTTGCCAATGATGGATAGTGGGAGCTTGGCTGAGCTGACTAAGTTTGTTGACGGCAAAGGCAATGTTCGAACGAGTGTGAAGTAAATATTGAAAGGAACCAAGTGTGCTCCAAAATAAATGGGTATTCGAGAAAGGGTGGTTGTCATTGAGATGAAGTTGCTTTTCGGACACCATTGGAGATGCCACGGGTTTGAGATGCTTGAGAAAGAATAAGTCTCGTTGGAGTATGATGAACTTGGATGCCAAGAAAATAGTGAAGTGATCCTAGATCCTTTATGGCAAATAATGATTGTAAGTTCGTGATAACAACATCTATAAGAGAAGAATTCGAACCCTGAGGATGAGAGCATCCACATAAATCAATAGAAATATGGTCCCCGATTGAAGTGATATATGTCAGCCTTGGAATGACGAAAATTTCACTTAATGAGGGCAGAATGAAGGGGATCATACCAAGCACGTGGGGCTTGTTTGAGGCCATAGAGTGTCTTACTTAGTTTGCAAACATGATGAGGATGATTTGGATCAACATACCTTTTAGGTTGGACAATAAAAACATCTTCAGAAAGATCCCATGAAGGAAAGCATTACTCACATCAAGTTGCTTCAAAGGTCACTGCCATGTGACAGCCAAGGTTAGAACAATCCAAATGGAGGAAGGTTTGATCACCGGACTGAACGTCTCTCCATAGTCAAGACTGGGTTGTTGAAGATAACCCTTAGCCACCAACTGGGCTTTATACCATTGAACTTGACCATTTGCATCCCTTTTGATTTTGTAAATCCATTTTGTGCCCACTAGGTGGTAAGAGAGATTGGGAGGTACCAAGGAGCAAGTATGGTTGCGTTGAAGGGCTTGAAATTCTTCATCCATAGCAACTTGCCAAGAAGGACAAGAAATAGCTTGAGAGAAAGTAGTGGGCTCAATATGAGACCAGTCAGAGTGGTTAGGAGTAGTAGTGAGGCTAGTGAATGGATATTTGGGCATGGAAATGCCAGATTTTGCACAGGTAGTCATGGTGTGTGTAAGCCCTCTTTTCTTTTATTTGACCGAAATATCAATTATCATCTTGACAAGGAATTTAAGTATGAGAATTGAATTCAAGAACTCGAATTTTAAATAGTTGGATAATGTTTTTTTTAGATAAGATAGATTTGAATTTATTTATTAAAATACAAAAGAGAATTGTGTAAAGATAAATGTACCATCATTATTTTATTAAAGGTTATATTTAATTTTGATTTCTAAGATATTTATTTATAATAAAAAAGAAGAAAAAGAAAGGAGAAGAAAAGAAAGAATAAAGAGAAGAAAAAATGGTTTTATTTTTTTGGGTCGACTAGCAAAATTTGAGGTTTACTTTTGATAAATGACAAAAGATAATTTAAATTGTAAAAATGGCAAAATGAATTAAATATTATTAATTATTAATTAACGATGGACTAAAATACCCTTTAACTAATTTAAATTCAAATCTTAACAACTAAGATTTTCTGCAAAAATACTTATTTTAAAATCAACAATTTTGATGGATAAATAAATTTAAATAAATCTTAACAACTAAACCTCCTAACAAACCCTGATTTTCAAAATCTAAATAAATTTAAAATTAAAATCAAAACCATTTTTTTGAATTATTAGAAACGTTGAATCTAAAAATATTTATATAAAATGATTATATGAAAAAAATAAAGGAAACAAAAAGTTACGATTAAAAAAATTATAGTGTAATCCATATTAGAATTCTAAAACATTTCTAGGAGATAACATGAATTACAGTGTAATTCATTTTAGAAATCTAAAACAATCTTTAGGGAGATAACAAAAAATCTAAAATAGGGAGATAACAGTGTAATTCATTTTTTGAAATCTAAAACAATCTTTAGGGAGATAAAAGAAAAACGAATTACAGTGTAATTCATTTTAGAAATCTAAAAACATCCTTGATAAAATTAGGGAGATAACACAAATTAGTTAGGAAAAAAAAATGAATTACCTTGTAATCCGTTTTGATATTGATAAATTTAGAGAAACGTTTTATAAAGAGAAACGAGAGAGAAAAAAAAAGAAAATAACACACCTTTGGATTTCAAAAATTCCTTCACATCAGTGTAATTCATGTTATGATGGATTTCAAGGCTCGAGATGGCGAGCTTCGGTTTGCTAATGCTACCTCTCCATTATGACCAACCAAATTAAACACCCAATTCCAGTTCCACTTGTGCCAAAACTTGCTTTGCTGCTATTTCTAACGATCCTTTGCAAAACAAGTGTTGTAATTACTATTGAAACAGAAGCTCTATTGAAATGGAAAGCAAGTTTGCCCAAGCAATCAATTTTAGACACATGGGTGATTCTTCCATCAAACTCAAGCTCCTCCAATGCTTCAAATGCGTGTCAATGGAAAGGAATTACTTGCAATAATGAAAGCACTCATGTCGTAGAAATCAATTTGGCTTACACTGGTTTGAATGGTACTATTGAAATTTTAGACTTTTCTTCATTTTCCAACCTTCTTAGATTGGATCTCAAAGTGAATAATCTCAATGGATCCATTCCACCTTCCATTGGAGTTCTCAATAAGCTTCAATTTTTTGATCTCTCCACAAACTCCCTCAATAGTACTCTTCCTTCTTCTCTTTCTAATTTCACCGAGGTTTACGAGCTCGACGTATCTCGAAACAACATTACTGGACGCATGCATTCAAGCTTCTTCCCATCTGAAAATTCAAAATTTGGTTGGAAAAGTATGCAGAACTTGCTTATGCAGAAAACTTGAGAAATTTAATCAGTGGTGAAATTCCTGAAGGTATTGGAAAATTGACAAAATTAGTTGATCAAAGGCTGTTTGGTAACAAATCGGCGTCCATCACCACTGTACCAAATGTTGCTGGGTGTGTAAAGGGGACCGCCTTCCACCGTCTTTCACCGCCATCCACGTTGATGTGCATCTTGATTTCTCTCTTCTGTTGTTCAATCTCACCGGTAATCAAGAGGATGTGTTGGAAGTACTGGCGGAATATTCTGCGTTTATCATCCTTCCTCAACTTGAGAAGGAGCGATAAATGGTGCTTCAGCCGATATTGATCATTATGCATCTCGATTTTCCAGCGGAGTTTTGCCTCGAGGAAGGAATCGTGGACGGGTTGAAGACGATGGAAAATATCGTCGAGTTTTGCACCGCAAAATATGTTGGCAAAATTGGAATCCTCTAGCGAATGTTGTTGGTTTTTCTTGAAGATATTTCTTTTGATTGTCGCTGGGGATTTGTGGAGGTGTGGGACATATATAATGTGAGAGAATCTATTTTAAAAAGATACAATTAACCGAATTCAACTTAAATTGGAAAAAGATTTTGTTTTAAATACGTTTGAATTATAATTTAATGTAAAAAATAGATTTTACAAATCTTTTTATAAGGGCATTTTCAAATTTAAAAAAATAAAATTGTCGTGCAATCAACCACTTTGCTATTTTTTCTATTTTAAAAACTTTTTGCCATTTTTCTAATCGCCCCCCTAAAATTTGTCATTCTTCCAAATTTCTCTATTTTTTTTTTAAATTTAATTTCTGCCCCAATTCAACCTTAAAAGCCTACCACTAAAATGAAATCATGGGCTTAGCCCAAAATCCAATTTCACCTTATGTTTCGAGCAGCCTAGAAGAGTGTTATTGAATTCAGTCCAATAACAAACAAAAACTAAGTCCATCAAAACAATGGCCACTTAAGTTGTTGTTGTTATTATTATTATTATTATTATTATTTAAAAATAATAATAAAATCAAACTAGGGTTGACCGATCGAAAAGGAAGAAGAAGGATAACTTTTTTTTTTTCTCTCTCAAATCTTGCAATTGGATGATTCAACGGTGGAAGCTTACTAATGTTTTAATTAATAAATGAAGAATGAGCTGGCGAACAAATAAGTAAAAGAAATTTAAGTTTTCAGAAGGAACTTCGAGGTTATTGTTCTTTATAGCAGTATTAATAGTTTGTAGAAGGAGAAGAAAGGAATGCAAAATTGAGACAATCTCATGAAAGAAAATTGGGCCTTTTGGTATAAAGTTGATATAAAGGGAGAATAGAAGTTTGAGAGTTGTTTAATTGAGGAAGTTTTGTTGGAAACGTTGGTAAAATGAAGGATTTTGCTGAAATTAAAGTGAACGAAAAATAGAGAGGAACCGTTGAAATTGTGACGAATTTATGGTGTTAAAGGTAGAATTGAAGCCTCAAATTCGAAGGTAAGTTAATTTAAAAGTTCCTCTGAGGTTTGATTAATACTAATTTGATTTATTGTAGTTTAAATCGAGGAATTTTAACTCTGAATATTGATTTTGTAAGCTCGCCGGAAAAATCGAATGTTGTGAAATTAAGTATCAATTTAAGGTGTTTTAGAAGGTTTTAGGCAACCAAAATTTAAAATAAGGTTGTTTTGTTTATGGGTAAAAGATTTATAATGTTTATTGTGGGAAATTTTGACTGAAGATAAGGTTTCTGAATCGTCGTAGTCTCGTTGGAAAATTCACCGAAAACTGAAAAAAATTTGGAAATAATTGAAGGTTGAAGATGAAATTCGCCCGTCATTGTGTGTCCATCTTCATTTGACTGTCATTAATGACCGTCATTAAAAGAAAAAGATAGACTGCCTCCTAAATTTATAATTAGAATAAAACTTTGAAATTGTAATTCAACCAAGGATGATTTGAGATGTTTAGAACTAGAGGAAAATTGTTATACTTGAAATTAAAATTTTAGATATAAAATGACCCATGGACCATGGTTTATTTCAGGATAATTAATGATAGCGGAAGTTTATAAACCAAGAAATTCAAGTGGTATTTGTGAGTGACAATTAATTTTAAATTTTTATTTTAAGCATGATTATTATTATACTCTTTGATTATCCCCATATTTAATCTTGAATATATTTTCAAGTAAGCATAAGTTTGGGAAAAAGTTTAACGAAATTGAGAATTTCTAGGATTTATGAGAATTTATTTATAAGTAAGATTGAGATACTTTGAGCTCGTATCTAATGTTATATGTGTGCACACAAGGACAATTCGTTGTTTGTGTCAGTTTACTCCACAACAACGGTACTGTCATGAGTGCCGGACATGTTCTATTACGACAAAGATGTTGGGAGTACCGAGCGTGTTCTACTACAACGTAAATAAATAATGAGTAAAGATAAGTCAAGCTAATAGTTTGAAATATATATATTATTTCATTATATTTCCTCAGTAATTATTTATATAACATACTTATTAAACTCAGTCACTCACTAAGCTTTAGCTTACGTTTTCAAAAAAAAAATTATTTTCAAGAAGTGATCATAATCCTAGAACCTGACTTATTACTGCTAGTCTACTGTTTAGTTTTGTAATTTTGTCGTATGTCGAAATCTTTGAACATGCATTTTGTCTATAATTAGACGAGAATGAAAGGGTAAATTATTAATTGGGTATGTTTTGGACGGTGTAAATAATGTTTCAAGTTTAATGTCTCAAGACAATAATTATAAACAAATGTTTTTATTTTATTATCATTATATATGTTTTCTTAAATTATTATTCATATTTGAATTTTATTCGTCTAAGTAAGTAAGTTGTCAGTAAATGATGCTAAGATAAATGCGGTGTCTACTAACTTCCCACCATCCTTAAGATTTAGAGAGTAATGTCTAGGGGAAGGTGTGACTGTGTGGGAGTTAGTAGATGGGTTTGGAAGCGTCACAGTAGGATTAGGATGGGAAGGTGGTGTTTGAGCCACGGGTGAGGAGAAAGAAGGATGGCAAATGGAAGAGTTGAGATGAGGTGGTGATGTAAGGGATAAGGATGAAGGAGAGCTAGGTTGGGCATTTGGAGGAATAAAGTTTAAAGTGGTAGTTGAGACATTGATAGGCATAGGAAGCCAAGAGAAAATGGGCTGTAATGGCATTTGGGAAGTCTCATCATTGGGTGAAAATAGTTCACAGAAGGAAAATTGTCTTCATTGAAGTAGACATGTCGTGAGACAAAAAAATTGTCATTCTTGTTCAAGCATCTATATCCCTTATGATACAAGCAATACCCGAGGAACACATATATTTCAGTATGAGAAGTGAACTTCTGCTGGTTGTATGGTCGTAGGCACGGATAACATGCTGTACCGAATGCACGTAAGCATTTAAAATCAGGGTGTTTGGCATTTACAAGAAAATTAGGACTTGTACCTTTTAAAGTAGGTGATGATATCTTGTTTATTAAGTACACATGTAATACCTGATCCTTGTATTTCAAGTTGTTTATTACTAATAAAATAATAGAAGAGTATTTTAGTAATTTTGTTAAAAATGACAAAATGGGTAATTTTATAATTTTGTAAGAAAAGAAAAAGAAAAGAAAAAGGAAAAGGAAATTTAGAAATTATTATTATTATTTAAGTGGGATTTGTATTTATTATTTAGTTATTTTAAAAAAAGAAAATCATGGAAATCGACCTGAAAGGATAAGAATGGAAGGAAAAAGGAAAATTTTGATTTTTTTTAAAAACTTTCTCCTCCAATTCTCCAATTGGATGATGGGTAGGTTAATATTGTCTTTATAATCAAGCTACAATCGATTGAATTGAAGAGGAAGAAGAAGAAAAGGAGAAGAAGACCGAGAGAGAGAGGCTGGAAAATCTGGGCAAATTCGAAATTGAACACAGTAAAGAAAGAGAGAAAATTGAGCTCAAATCTTGACCAAACTGAATTCAATTTGTGTCTAAATTCTTTATAAAAGAGAGAGGAAGCTAAAGGAAAGCTCAATTTGAAGAAATTTGATCGAGAAAACCAAGAAAAATGAAGAAATTCATCGACGGAGTTGGAAATTCACAATTTTGAGCAGTTTGAAATATTGAAGAAATTGAAGGGGTTAGAGTTGAAATTAGAGCTTCAAATTTGGTGGTAAGCTCAATAAGAAGTTCCTCTTTGATTTCATAATAATTAATTTTATTAATTTCAGTTGGAAGTGACGAATTTAATGTTTGAAATTTGTAAAAAAAAACTTGCCAAAAAACAGAGAGGAAAAACTTTCAGCTTGAATTCCCGTGGATTAAGAGCAAATTGTATGGCAAAAACTTAAAGTAACACTACTACAAAAAAGGGTTTACTTGACAGTGAAAAAATTTCCAGTAAGAGATTCCTTGATGGTTTTAAATCTGTCAAGTAATCCAATGTCAAGAATAAGCATTTTTTCTTAACAGTGGAAAACTGTCAAGAACAAGAGTGTACTTGACAGTTATCCGCTGTCAAGAATAAAACTTTAGTTGACAGTTTTTCACTGTTAAGTAATCTAGTGTCAAGAATAAGAAAAAATTTAATTTTGCGTTTTCTACTGTCAAGGATTCGTTATTCTTGACGGTTTATCATTGTCAAGTTTTATACTATACTTGACAGTGTTTCACCATCAAGTTAATTTTATATATTTTTTTAAATTTAATATTTATTGTACACTATATTTGCACCTATTTTGCACCTGTATTTTCAGTCCTAAAACCGTATATATACAACGTAAAGATATGAACCAAGAGCATACATTCATTGGATTTTACACATCCAACGCTTGAATCAAATTGAAAAAGTAAACCGCATAACTAACATTTAAATTTCGGATATAAGTACTCTACTACACATAGGAGCAAATGTAACATTCTACTTAACATCAAATATACTCTACATTAAACTTCAAACTTCAAACAAACCCTCCCGACACATCAAACCAAATGTTATTGTTTATGTTATGGGTAATTGATTTGTAATGGTTAGAACGTCTGAATTTGGTCAAAAAAAGAGTATTTAATTGTAACATCCCAAACTATTTAAGGTAAATTGTAATTTTATATTATTAATTATCTTATTATTTTTGGTAAAGTTGTATTTTTGGGTTGTTTATATTTTTGGGTTAATTTTGGAAAGAATAAAATAATAGAGGTTATAATAATATTAGTTATATTATTATCATTATTTTATTTAATGCATTGGGAATAGGGCAACCTCTCCAACCTTTTTCTTCATCAAACCCTAGCCGCCACCCTTCTCCTTTTTCGCCGCTGCCGCTGCTCCTTCACGCCGCCGTCTCCGCCAGCCGCAGCATCCAGCTGCACCCCACGCCAAACTCCATCAGCCCAAGCACGCGCCGCCAGACGAAGCTTCTCGCGCCATCCATTGCTCACAGCCGCGCCCAACAACGCCGTGAAGGACGTCACCTTCGTTCGCCACGCCGCGCGCCATCCTCGTCTCACCCAGCCGCTCGCACACAACCGATCTCCATCCGCTCAGACGCCCTTCGTTCACAGCCGCACACCCGCGCGACAGCCATCTTCTCCGTCAGCCACGTCTCCTTGCGTCGCGTAGCCCAGCCGTCCAACTCCAATCGCGTCGCGAAGCCCAGCCGCTCCTCCACCTTCAACCACGAACAGCCGCGCCTCGTCCGTCGAAGCCACGCCGCCGTCGCATCTCCCCAAATCCACGAGCCAGATCTGACGCGCCTAGCCTCTCCAGCCCGGATCCGAGATCCACGCGCGCGCCTACCTGCTTTGCCCAGATCTGCTACCCGAGCCAGATCTACTTCTCGAGTTGAGCCAAGCCGGGCCGAGCCGTGCCGAGCCAAGTCGAGTCGAGCCAAGCCGAGCCGAGTCAAGTTTCTGGAGTTTTGTCATTCCTGGTCTTCGCTGCCTTTTTGCTCGTTGTTGGTTCTTTGGTAAGTTTGGAAGTGACTGTAATGGTTGGAATTGATTAATAATCTCTGTTGGAAGGGAAAAAGTATTAATTTTGGATTCTTGTGT
>JBBPDJ010000026.1:6104520-6131906 GCA_037974625.1 Cucumis cinereus
ATTTAAATTTTAGATGGGTGGAATTAGTTAAGGATATTTTGGTAAATCATTAATTCATAATTAATAATTTTAAAATTTATTTTGCTATTTTTATAATTTTAAATTTTTTTTACTATTTTTCAAAACGAAACCTTATATTTTGCTATTTTTCTTGTTGCCCCATTTGTAAAATTAGAAACCCAATTAGCGAACCCCTAATAACAAATTCTAAAACCACCGAATCAATTTGACAAAAACCCAAGGGAATGGATTAGATTTGGATTACCTTTTGATCAAAGACCAAGAGATAAGGAGAACTAGTTCCTCACTCCAAGTTTGAACACTCGATGATCAAACTTACTTGAATGTTCTTGGCTTGCAACCCTAAATTAAGAATTGTAAAAAGGCGACGATCAGACTTTGTCATCTACCAAAGAATTTTCAAAGAAAACCCTAAATCTTTAATTATCAAAAACTCCCTTGAAACAACCTAAACCAAGGCTTAAATAGTCTCCCAATAAATAGTCTCCCAATAAACCCTAATTCAATGGAAAAAGACTAAATTATCCTAAAAATCGAAAAAGATAAAATTGAAAAATATTAAAAATACATCATAATTGTTAAATAAAGTATAATTAATAATTTGATGCTTGGCCGATTCATATCAAAGGAATTGATCATGATTTTCTCCTTGTGAAAAATAGGTGTTGTTAATTCTATAAGAGACAATCAAAACAAAGTTATAAAACTCGAATCTAAAAGCAATTATTTCTACAAAATGTAGTAAGATTGTAAGATTGAGTGTCGATCCACATGGAATCTTTATTTAAGTTTCTTGTGAATTCAAGAATTCCATAAATCGGGGGATTCAATTGCAAAAATTGTAAATCTGCAAAAATAAAGAAAGATTATTTTTTGTTTTTGGTATTAATTAGAACACAAAATTATTAAAAATTTCTATGAATCAATTAATTGGAAATAAGGAAAGCTAGATTGAACTTCAATCATAGAATCAAAGAAAAATTTAGAATTCATACACTCCACAACCAGTAAGTCATAAAAGATCTAATTGCTCTCTTTTAATGAACAAGAATGAGTCTTAATTTATACTAAATTCTTCAACAACTCTTCTATCCTTTAGCATTAAGTTCAATTTAAAGACTGGTGTTAGCCCTAATCTTTATCTTGATTAATGGAGTGAATCTAATTAGTTCAATTCATGAAAGATTATAGAAAAATTATCTAACCTAACTTGAAATCCCTAATTTTGCAACTATATTCATACATTGATGCTTGCGCTATATGAAACTTGCATTCAAGAATCCTAATTTCATAAGTTGTCAATTCAATCAAGAAGAATTCCATTAAATTCATCACAAGATTCAACAAAGATTGCATAAAGTTCATCAAGAAAACATGGATTCTCAAGAAATTTTGATCAAACTTCCTATTCCCAAAAGACTTCCCTGAGTTCTTCATCATCTTTTGCATTTTCAGGCACAGCACAACTACGATTCAGGATAGTGCAACGAAGCTCTTCACAGTGTTGTTTGGGGTTTTCACACCTAGCAAGTATAGCGACGTTCATGGTCGACACTTCCTGTTGCATTTTCGTAATTATCATCAATTTGTGTCATTTTGTGCTTCCAAATGATTGTGTTCTTCAAATAAAAGGAATTCTTCCTTGAGAGATCATCCCTCCATAACTTTTAATAACTTCCTTGAGAGAATGAATTTCTTTAGACCAATGCTCCAATTTAAGTACATTTTTCTTTAATGCTTTCACTTTCCATTATGAACAAAAGAATCAAACTTCCTTGTGAAGTAGAGAACGCCTTGTCATCAAAGAAGGTATTAACAGAAACATGATTTTGAATTCATCTTCAAAAACTTCTTTAATCCCTCCCCATCAATAATCGGTCATTAATTTAGGACTCGTTTGACAACATTATTCTTGTTCCCTATTTTCTGTTTCTTGTTTCTTCTTTTTTTAGAACAAGAAACTGGGATATGTTGAAAACTATTTATGTTTTCTATTTCTTGAAAGAAAAAACAGAAACGTATTTGATAACTGTTTCTTGTTCCATGTTTCTCATTTCTTGGTTTTTTAATAATATAATATAAAAAAATAGGTCCTACATTAAACATAAAAATGAAAATTATCAATAATTCATAACATTTAATACAAATAAGTCAATAATTACTAGTTACAAAAGCAAAAACAAAATTGTATTTATCCTTAAAATGTTGCTCAAATTTGCTTGACAATATCATCTCTCACTCCGGCCATTTGTCTTAGATGATGCCAACTCAGATCTAATTCAATTATATCACTTTGTAAATTGTTTGACAAACTTTGTGTATCATCAACGATCATTGATTCATTGCTAAAGTCGTTGAATAGATTGTCTCGACGATCATTCAATCTAATGTAATTGTGAATTACTCAACATGCTATCGGTATATATTTTTGTGTGTTGATAGGGTAAGGAGGAATTTACTTAAGAATAGGAAATCGAGCCTTCAACACTCCAAAACAACGTTCAATGACATTACACAATGAAGAATGTTGATAGTTAAACACTTCTTCTCTATCTCAAGGACGATGTCTCCTTTCTCTAAAATCTCATAAATGATATCTTTGACCGCAAAATGGTGTTAAGAATCCAAGCATATTTGAATACCCAGAATCAACAAGATAGTATGATCTGCATAAAATAAAATAAAAAAATAATTATCATAAAGTCAAATATTGAATTAAAATACTAAAAAACACATAACTATTTACCTCTTTTAGGCATAAAAAATTTATTGTCGGGATACTTGATACATTCTAGAAGTATATGCGAGAATCATTGGTCGATCTTTTCCAACCAGACATGACATATGAGAATAACATACCAAATGAACAAACACACATCATATTTCATGTCGTGTTAGTTTTTCTTCCACGAAACGGTATTTGTTCGTTTTGGAGAATACTTGCCACAAACATGAGTGCCATCAATAGTACCAATACAATCCTAAAAGATAAGCATAAACGTAAATATATTTCAAAATATTATATTTCTGAAAAATAAATCAAAACATTAACTCAAAAGTATTACCTTAAAGAAAAGGTAATATTTCGGTTTTGATACGATCTCTAGTGGTACGTGTTCATGTTGGGTGGGCCAATAATTTCTAGCCCAAGCTTGCAAAGCTTCCTCAAAACAAGTCTGAAAGCTAGAGAAATAGTTTGACCTGAATGTTGGAAGTTTTCTGCTATTATACGATTGATTTCATTATGTGATATGATTAATAATAATATAGCAACTTTTTCTTGAACAGTGAGGTACCTAGATGCTTTCAGAATTGTGTTGGATTTTAAATCTTCACAAAACCTTATGAATGTAACTTTTTTTTTCATCCTAAAACAATCAAAACATTTTCTATCGTTTCCATTTAACAACTCGATCACATAATCATGTCCTCTCAGTGTAGGGGTTCTTCATCCATTAAGTCAACAAATAGAGTCTCACTCTTATCTGGTCCCACACTTCTTAATCCATAAATTTCAACAACTTCATCAACACAACGTTGTTTGGATAATTTTTGTGACATCTAGAATGTAATAGTAAAATTGGAATAAAAACGAAAATCAATAAAACTAGAAAGATGTTAATTCATCTATTGTTTACATCAATTTCAAGTAAGTTGACACCAATTTCGTTCACAAGCTAATCCATCTATTGTTTACACACTAATGCACAAACTTTAGATAAGTTATCATTCACTTCATTCAAATATTATATAGTGAATGACAATGTTAATGCATCTAAAACATAGAAGTTCACAGCTATTCACCATTTTTCTCGACAACCTGCAAGAGTGATACTTAAAATCTCTTTGAGGCTGTCATTGTTATGCACTAGTTTCAAAAGATATATTTTTTTATCCAACAAAAAAGGAGTCTTTAGTTTGGGCTCAAGTTTGTTTGAGCTTTGTCATTTGATTGAATTTTCATCAATAATTTGACTTTATTATCCTCATTCGTGCACAAACTTCTGTTGTAATAGGTGAATGATGGTCTTATCAGAAAGTGAATTTAGAATGCAACCATCCAGCTTGTTTAGAAGGGGAACCATATGGGCCTTGGGTGCAGGAAATATTTAAAAAAATTTCCTACTCTCATTGTGATACAACAAGAGCGATATGTTTTTTTTTTTTTTAAGGAAGACACAAAATATTCAAATTGTATAGTAGCAAGGCATGTGGTTACCAAATGAGGTGACAATAATAAGTCCGATGATTAAAAGAGAAATAAAATAAAATAAAAAATCCCCAGCTTTGCTCAGAAATACCTCAAAACCCGTCAGTGAATCCCAGCAAAAAAGTTCTCCAGCATTGCTCCCACCTACAAGATGCTTCTAGACCATTGACCAGGCAATAGAAAGAAACCAATTTTTATGCCCTGGGAATTAAGAGGAAAAAAATTTCTGACTATAGCTTGATGTATAAACTATGGATAGTACTAAATAGCAAAGCAAACTAGTTCAAAAATCTGATTTAGAGGCGGATTTTCTCATGCTGACTCTACCACCATTGTCAATAAGCTTCGACAAAGAGGGAGTGAGTTCCATTTCCTTTCTAGCAATCATTTGATGAAGATTTGGAGAAAATTTGAATTTAAATAGAACAAAAAATGCAACTTACCTCTGAAATCCCTCAAAGAAATCTTACCCACAAGTTTAAACCAACGATTTAGAGAAAAAATTAGACGGAGAAACCTATGTGTGTCCTAGCTTGAGAGGAGAAGAGAATTTTGTGCGTACCCTACCGAACAGAGATCAAAGGAAAAAAAATACTTGTGTGTGCCCTGGCTTGAGAGAAGAAGAGATTAGCTGCTGGTTTGATGGAGAGGAAGATTTGAAGGAAAAGAAATACTTATGTGCCCCTAGCTCGAGAGGAAGAAAGATTTGGAGAGGAAGAAGATGCAGACGAAGCAGCACAAAGGTAATGAAAAAGGAGAAACCATTTTTTTTTTTTGTTTCCACAAATTTCTAACCATTTTAGAAACGTTCCTAAAATTTTGGAAATAATAAACAGGGAACGTTATAAAAAAACATTCGATTCTTACAAAATTAGAAACATAAATAGAAAACGGGAAACGGAAAACGGTAACAAACAGCCCTTAGTAACAACCCAGGAATCATTAAGCTTCAGATCTAAAACTTCATTGTCTTTTTTAAACCAAATAGACTGTGCAACATGGTCTCGACTTGAAAAAGGCTTCGCTTTAGGGCATTGAAATTTGATTGGATCACATCAGTATAAGCTCATGAAGAAATGGCTTGCTCTTCCCAGGGATAGTCCCTAAGGAACAGTTAAAAATTTTGTGGAGTCTTGAAGTAGGGGAAACAAGGGAACTGTAGATACAAAGACTAACCATTTCTTTAAACATCTATCATCCTTTTATTGTTAGCACCAAAAGAGAAATGAATATTCTTGCTTCCACTCGTCGAAGGCCAAATTGCACACTCCATTAACCACCAACCATGAGCACAAAATTTTGAAAGACGAGAGCTTCCTTCATCGATTTTTTCTTTAATAGAACAGAAAAATACAATGCAGTAAACAGTTTTTTCGAACTAATTTCAAACCATCTTGTTATTGAAAAACCTTCTGACCATTTTTCATGTCTTTGACATAGAAGCCTCTTCCATCTTTTCACATACAGAAGAAATGATTGTTGATATTGCAGCTTTTAACCTTCATGTGTGATTCTACTTTTGGACACTCTGCTTAATCAAAAGATGGACTCTAGCTTAGTAGGAATGGGAGGAAACGTTAAGGGCAAAATTCGAAAGAATGCTGAAAAGGAAAAGATCAATGATCGGATGTAACACATGGTTTAACAATGATCATTTCAGGGTTAAGTTAAACTTAGTAATCAAGAAAGATTGAATGCTTACATTAAGGATATTTTTATTTGATTAATTCAGGAAAAAAATCAGCAACTTTTGTCAATGATTTTCGACCAATCATCCTTACAATATCATTTTATAAGATTATTACAAAGGTGTTGGCCGAAAGAATAAGAAGGAGATGACTGCCGTACTTTATTTATTTTTTGTTCTCTTCACAGGAATATCTTTGGAGACGAGGATTTGATAGGCGCGACACAAGATTAATGAACCCCTTCAAAGATCAAGGGGATTGTTGTGAATATAATACCCAATATATATATATATATAGAATTGATGTGAGTATATTAATTTTGAATACATTAAAGTTAAAATATATTTGTTTATTTTAGGTTGCTGCTGGGAAATAACCGTTAATATTGCAATTGAATTTTTATATAATAAAAATCATATAAATAAACGAAACTGCATTCATTTACCTCTACAATTATTGTTTGATCACGTAGTAAGAAATTCAAAAAAAAAAAAAAAAAAGTTCATGAGATCATCAAATGTTGTGGATGTAATGAACGAAGTACATTCAGCTTTGTAAAATATATTCATATTTGCTGAGAGGAGGCTTGTCCTTTCAAAGCAATATGAAGAGAATAGCTGAACGAAGTACATTCAGCTTTTTATTGCTTTCATTTTTTTTTAAAAAAAAAAAAAACAATTTGTTTCTCTGTTTTTTTTTTTTTTTCTTATTTACAAAAGCGAATTCAAAATTTGAGAGTACAAAAGTTTGAAATATTATGATATGTGTACAAGATTGATTGTCAGTTGATAATTATCACTATAAAGTCGACCGATGAGTTTGCTTGCTTAAAAAATGTAAGCTTTAAAAGCCAATTTTAAATGAAAATGAAATAAAAGTTAAAATCAAATTTTGTCTATTTTTGTAATTTGCAGAACGATATTTTATGTGGGACTTATTAATAAAAAATTTTTATAATATTGTGATCATGATTGTGATGGTGATAGTAATCGTGATCATGATTGTGTGACTGTGATAGTGAATGTCATTGGGTTGATTGCGATTGTAATTGAAAAACAAAAAAAAAAAAAAAAAAACGAGTGGTTTAACATATTAGTTGCAGGCTTTGGAGAAGAAAAAATCGAAGAAGAAAAACTCTTTCATTTCTGAATTGTAAAAAACTCATGAGAAACATATTGGAGAAACAATGGATAGGGGAGAATAAATGCAAACTCAAAGAAGACACATCGAAGTCTAGTTTACCCATTGGACGACTACATAGATATCAAAAGTGAACAATAAAATATTTGAGTTAATAAATTTAGTTCACAATCACTATATGTGTATGCATGTATATCTATATACATATATACATGTTAGAGCATTTTAAGTAGATACATATATAATATAATATGTGAGAATGAAACCCGTTGATTGCTCTGACCTCATGTATCAATAGCCTGGTAGATGCACACATGGTAACACTAGAATTAACCAATCTGACCTGATGGAATATTAGAGTTGAAACTTACCTCTTCACCTTAGGAGAGGGCATACCACGTGAGAATGCAATAGTCGTACCAACAAAAAGATAAACCAAGATCTATGTCAAGAGAGTACAAAAGCTTGAAATATTATGATCTGTGTAAAAGATTGACTGTGCAGCCAATAATTGTTACTGTAAAGTCAGCCATGTTGAATTTTATGCTCTAAAATTTGTAGATAGTAAATGTAATCCATTGACTGTTATTAATAAAGAGTTTTTATTCTAATTTTAATATAGAGTTATTGATTATTTTATTTTTGTCTTACTAACCTAAATCCAATAAACTAACATCCTAAGCTGTTTTATGAGTCTTGAACTGTATGTGAAGACAGAGAGATCAATGTTCGAGATAATGCTTATAGGCTCTATAGTCTAGGAATAAAGTTGGGTACCTTATCATGATAACATTATCGATACAGTCCACTTTGTATTTGATACAAACACAATGATCCAACATATTCTATGCAATGAGTTTGCATAAGAATGGATCACGAAATAGTAACCACTAGATGTAACTTCTTTGACTAGTTAAACTTCTATTTCAATAGGATGACCTATGCAACTTAGTTTTAATCTTGAGTGTATTATGAACTCTTGTTTACGAGGAATTGTTTTTTTAATTGTATAGGTGAGAGTGGCCAAATTGTTGACTCAATAAGCCTACGATTTTGAGGACAAGACTGAGTGGGGAGCTCGAAACATAATTACACAAGATGGAATTCACTCATTTTCAACTTTAGGGTAAATAGATGAATGTTTTCTTAACTGGTGCCTCCAGGATTTTAACAAAGGGTCCTACACTCTCTATGGTACGAGAGGAGTTTTTGTTTATTGGTTGGACCATAAACAGATTGTTTATTAAAGGAACACTGATATTTAAGGACTAAGAAGTAACCTAAGGGTAAAATGATAATTGACTCAACTGGTGTTACGAACACTTAGTGAAATACTAATTTGTTGTTATTGATCTATATCCGTTGACACATAAATATATCTACAGTGAAAAAAATTCAGTTGTGAGTCTTAGTGAAATGTAAACACAATTAACAAATATTGATTAATATGGTTAATGAGTTTAGTCAATAAATCTCATATCGTTTCTTTATGTCCATTAGATCCCTTTCGTAGCTTGTAAAGGGTAATGAGGTTAATATATATTGAATATAATTCGAAATGTTCAAATTGACTTAAGGAATTAATATAATATATGGTGATACATTATAATATAAAGTTTATATTTTAATTAAACTTTATAATATAATTTTATTTTGGATGTGATTAAAAATTAATTTATGAGAGAAAAAAATATTTGAATAAGTTCAAATATTAATTTAATGTGAATTAGATTCATATTAAAACTATAAATTAAATTTAATGCGTATATGATACATATTAAAACTGAATGTTATAAGAAAATGTTATATATGAATATGATTCAAATTTAGATTAAATTAAGTATAAGACATTTAATTTAGTAATTAATTAATTACAGAACTAATTAATATAGTTTAGTTTAATTATATTTAATTAAATTAAAACTATAGATTATGTAAGAGATATACATTTAAATATGATTTAAATAAAATATTAATTAATTATTTAATTTAATTTAATTTAATTTAATTTAATTTAATTTCAATTTAATTTAGTTTTAATTTAAATTAAACTAAAATTTAATAATGCCCTTAAAAGGAGTTATTTTTTTGGAACTCAACCACGTAATCCAAAAATCTCTCTAACTTCTTCTCCTCCATCTTGAAGAAGAGGGAAGAAGAACAATATCTTTCGAGGATGCAAAACGTAAGAATACACAAAAGAAAAAGTTTTCTTTATTTTTTTGCTCTCTCAGTAATTTTTTAAAAATTCTCAAATCCCAAAAGGTTCCCCAAACCTTAAGCCTCTAATACTTAGAGAATAGGAAATTTCCAAGTGGTGATGACTTCAATTTGACGATTTGTAGATACATAGACGACAACGAAAGCAAGTCACGCTTTCTGTGTAATTCTAGATTTAATTTTTCAGAAGCATGCTTAGCCTTAATTAATTTACAGTAAATTTATTTATGTAATTGCAAATGTTTTGGTATTTTTAATTTCTCAATTATTTTGAGTAATAGTTATATAAATATTTTGCACTGTATAAAGGCTCAATGGGTTCACACGCTTAAAATGTGTAAGCTTTAAAATCCAATTTTAAATAAAAATGAATTAAAAATTAAATTTAAATTTAGTTTTTTCGTTATTTGCAGAACAAAATTGATGTGGGACCTATTGATCAAAATCTTTTATTAGCACTGTGATGGTGATGGTGATATTGATCGTGATCATGATCGTGATTGAATGTCATTGTGTTGATTGCAAATGTAATTGAAAGAAGGAAGATGTGTGGTATAGCATATTTACTTTCTTCCCTCTTCCCTAATTTCTCTTACCTATCTCCTCCAATTTTTCTCTCCATTTTCTATGCTCTCTTCACACTAAAAAAAATTAATTAATTAATTAATTAATTAATTAATTAATTAATTAACCATTTTTTCTATAAATTGAAATCTCAAGTAAAGAAAAGGAGGAAGGATACGAATGTCACTTTTCTTTCTTTCTTTCCACTCGTAAGAAAATCTATTTCATACTCAATTCTCAATTTACACTTTCAATTGTAAGAGTTGCGAAAAAGAAGCACTAAAACTTTTCCACTACATTAAAATCTTCTAAGCTATCTTTTCCTTTCTTTGGTTAGCTTTAGTTCAAGTTGGCATTTATTTGTTATTGTGAACTTGTTCATATTTATTATTTTTAGATTTGGTTTAATTTGACATTAATTTGTTACGTCATAGTGCACCATGATGTTGATTAAGTTTGCTATATTTTGTTTAATTTTTCATTCATTTGTCACTATGTTGTAAATATAGATTTCATTCAACTTCTTTTATCGGTCCTAAATATCTTTCCATTTGAATTTTTAAAATGTCAATTTTAATTAGCCATTAACTTGTTAATGTGTTGTAAATGTGAATTTTACAGTTTTCCCTACCATAATTGTTATGTAACATGAGGTATATATTTGCAAAATGACTAAATATACATGTATACAGTGACAAAGTAAATGAAATATATATCGTAGTAGAAATTAGACCAAAATTCTAATATAGAATATATACTATATAACAACCTTAAATCTATAATTGTTCTAATATATTTGAAAAAAACAATGTATATATTTGAAATAATGTCATATATGTTCGAAATAAACTTAGAATATATTTGAAACAAAATTTTGGTTCTAAAATTATTTATTACATGTCATTCACCAAGTTTGGAGATTCTGAAATATTCCATTTTTTAGATATGTTGTGGGAAAATTATAATATTTGTTTTAGCTTATTTTATCTACCATTAACCTACACTTCTCGAATTGTTAAACAACGATTTTTACATAAGATATTTTTCCATTAACCTACACTTCTCGAATTGTTAAACAACGATTTTTACATAGGTTATACTTTCAACTTCTACCGTTCCTTGATTGTCATTGTTGAAAAACGGATTAGGATCGTACTCTATCAGTAGTTACACTGATAACTCAAGATTATAAATAGATGCAGCGCAACAGCAGTTAAATAAACTGAAAGAGACACAAAGACGTTGATAACCCAGTTCGGCAATCCAGCCTACATCTTGGGGGTTTTCACCCTGACGAGATCTATTTTATTATTATCACCAGAAGCTTTACCCATCTTACAAAGTTACAATACAAGTTATAACTCGTGATAATAACTAAAGCCACACTAATACAAGATTGATATCTCTGTGTCGTATCCGAGACTCCCCATGTCTACTACTGATACAAAATACAAGCTCCCCTTGTACGAGAATTCCAATGTGTCTTCAGCACATTATGATCTTGTATCCACTGCTTTCGTTGACCTCGTTCTATGGATCATAGAACTCCCCCTGTGTGAGTTCTTTCAAGATAGTTGATAGGTTAGGCTCCCCCTAACACAAAGAAACATTTGCATACATACGCTTCAACACCAATAAACAATAACAAAATCACATGACACTACTCTGGTTACTTTATAAAATCACATCAAGAAAACCAACCAGTGAAGTAGCACACCTTTTCACGGATAGAAAGATCAGAATTGTTCAAGTTTTCCTACTCCCTCGTTTTTCGCTTATTTATTTCTCTATAGCAACAAAAACAAATAATCAGAAATCCTCCAATCATAACTACACTCCCCAACACCGTTGGATCACCTAAAAAGACTCCAAGAAATCTCAACCACTTTTCAACCAAGAAGAGAGAATAAATATATCAATATGGTTAGGATATTTTCTATCAAATTAAAAGAAATATGTCAAGCCAATTAAAATACAACAAGCTCCCCCTTTGGCTGACATAATTTCTTTTCTTCACTCACAAACCAGACACAACCAACTTCATCACATAGTTAAAACACAGATATCCATAATGCAAACAATATTAAGTTCAGCATATCCAACATAGTCAATAGGACAGACTACATACCACCATAGAGAAAATAACCACAATCATCAATCGTTCACCATCACCACATATCACCACCACAAAAACAATATAACCAGCAAAAAAAAATCAGCAAAGTCATAACACAGTCAGAGTCATAACCATAGTCATAACATCTACACATATCTCCCCTTGGGTGAGAGAAGAAATTAAAAAGAAGCTCGTGGAGACGACGATCCCTCAAGAGACTGCTCATTAGGAACATCTGATGTCTTACTCTGGCTTTCTTTAACCTTCCATACTTGTCGAACACGCTTTGGTCTCTGATGTATCCATTTAGATTGAGTTTCACGGTGTATATCATAACAGAAAGGACGAATATGTCCTGGCCTTCCAGAAAAATGGCATGTCCATCTTTGTCTCGCTTTTACACTTGGACCACCAACAACTTTTACACAGAGAGAATAAATAGATCAATATGGTTAGGATATTTTCTCTCAAATTAAAAGAAATATGTCAAGCCAATTAAAATACAACAGTTGTATAACAAATAAGGATGAATTTGGATGTTAGATGGAATGAGGGCTCACAGTACCACAATTATCGTGTTGTTGAGACTGATATTTCAATTGATTCTTCGTTCCAACAGTTTGTTGATTGCATCCAAGGCAAGTTATTTTTCTCTTCCAATTATTTGGTTTCTCGGTTGACTATTTATTGGGCTTGCTCCAACAATTCTAATCTTATTAGAATTATCGATGATAAGGATGTTATGTGACTTATGGGAGTTTTATCAAGATTTTCTCATAATGATTTGTGTGTTGTTGTTGACACGGTATGTTTGACACGTTAGAAAATACAGGGTATTTGAATACGGATAAAGCAGCACCAGAGCCTTCTGTCCAACCGTCAGAATTGGACTACAGAATAATTGATTTTGAAAATTTTGAATCATTGCATTCTGATGTCCTCATTAAAGAAGGTGCATTGTTTAGAAGCAAAGCTATTTTTTTAAAAAAAAAAAGTTGTTTATTTGAATGCTCTTAATAATAGTTTTGAACTTCCTACGGTTCGTTCAAATCATACTTCTTTTGATATTCGATGTAAAGATCTAGCTTGTTCTTGGTATTTACGTGCATCGCTGTATAAGAAGAGTGAGGTCTGGGTTGTTCGTAAGTTTTCAAATATCCATCAATGGTTGTTGATATTGTCAAAGATGACCATAAACAAGCAACATCATGAATGGTTGTTGAATGGACCAAATCCTTCTTCAAAATGAATGACAAAGTCCCATTTCATCCACGTAAAGTCATTACCTGTATGAAAAGGCATCATGGCATAAATATAAGTTATGACAAGGCATGGAGAGGACGTGAAATTGCACTGAATTCTATCCATGGTACTCTCGAGTCATCATATGCTCTTTTGTCACCATTTTCACGTGCACTTATTGAAAAAAATCTACGTATTTTATTGTCTCTCAAATACAAAGTAACACAATGCAATCCAGTGTATTTGTGTTAGTGTCAGATTTTAAATTGACAAGATGTTTACAGTTGACTACATTTATTGCAGGAACATAAACGTCGAAAAAAACTGAAGAAGATGGAAGGTTTAAGTATTATTTTGTGGCTCTTGTTGCTTCTTTAGATGCTTGGACTTACTTTTTATTTATAATATCAGGTGACGGTGTGTCTATGAAGAATAAATACATGGGTACTCTACTTACTGTAGCGCTTGATGGTGATTCAAAGACTGTCCTGACTTTTGTTGTTGTTGACTCAGAGAGCGATGCGTCATAGTCTTGGTTTTTTCGTAACCTAAAGGCTGCATTTGGAAAACCAAATGACCTTGTTATTGTATCAGATGCTCACAATAGTATAGCTAATGGGTTTAGCTCGGTGTACCATTCAGTTGAGCATGAGTTACGTGCATTTCATTTGTACAAAAACCTAAAGAAGAACCTTAATTCAAGCATGATTTAGGGATCTTTTCGTAGTTGTGCTAGAGCATATACCGTTATAGAGTATGAATATCACATGAGAAAGTTGGGTGACATTTCTCCAAGAATTAGGTATGAGTTAGCAGGTTTGGTAAACAGAGGTGGGCTAGGACATTTTTTTAAACGAAAAGATATTCATTAATGACAACCAACATATTTGAAAGCTTGAATTCATGGTTGAAAGAAGGATGGAATTTACCTGTCATTTTCCTACTTGAATCGATCAGGAGTTTGGTGCAAAAATAGTTTTATGAACATCGTACTCATTGGAGTTTCCAGCATACACAACTCTCCACATATGTGAAGGGTATTATTCGAGAAGTATTGAAAGATAGTCGTGCAATGAATGTAAGTGTTTATTTTTGTGTTAAAAAGTTGTATTCATTATTATTAAGACGATATTTTGGTAATTTATATTCTTTTTTACCTTTTGCTAGATTTATCCCATAAATCAGCATGAGTTTGAAGTTCATCACAAGACACAACAGTTTCTTGTGAACATTTTAGACTGTACTTTCTCTTGTCGACGTTGGGACCTTGATTTGATTCCATACGCACATGCATGTATTGCATTATGTTCAAGGAGGCTTGATTCATATGTACACTCACCAATCCTACCATGTTTCCAATTTGGCTTAATTATATAGAAAGGAAACACATCATGTTGGCAATGTAAAATAATTTACAAGTATGAACCCCGTTGTTGAAGATCCAGTTCTTCCTCTTCAACTCAAACGTCCTGCTAGGAGGCCTAAGAAAAAAAAATTGTTTTATATTTAAAAAGAAATCAACAGTTCGGTGTAGTAGGTGTGGTAGGTTGGGCATAACCGTAGATCTTGTAAGAAACCTTTAAGACGTTGAGTTCCAATAGTATTTCGTAGGAAATAATTTTTTATGCCTTTTGTTTGTTTAATCAATCTCTTATATGTTTGTTCTTATTATTTTGGATATTTTGTAATTGGTTAATGTTCCCAATCAGAATTGTTTATGTTTTTGTTGCAGTTTAACCATTTCAAGTTATTCCATGGTAACGTATGTTTAAAGTATGTATTAAATGATCAATTATAATGTATTCGATCATATGAAATAACAAGTAATAATTTTATCGAACGAGTTCAATAGATAGTTGATTATGAAATAGCATTTGCTTCAATGAATACACTGTATTTTATATCAGTAACCAATATGTGGAATTGTTTTATCTCTAATGATTATCACCTATTACAAGCTTGATACGTGCTTGCACATATATTGTCAACCTCCATGCTTAATTCATAGACAGATAGGTGTATTATTATTGGATGAATTTGAATTTTATCATGTACAGTTATTGTATCCCATTGTATATCAACTTGGTCAAGATTATGTTGATTGTGGGAGTTAACAATTAATTAATGAATGTTGGGAGGGAAATACTTTGTATATGGAATATAACACATCACATCACTCTTGACAAACACACATTTATTGTAACAAACTGTATATCAACTTGATCAGGATTATGTTGATTGTGGAAGTTAACAATTAAGTAATGGAGGTTGGGAGGAAAATACTCTGTATATGAAATGTAATACAACACATCTATTGAAAAGCACTCAATAAATTGCAGAACTATGTGTTATGAAATAAAATTGATCAATAACTTCATATATGTGGAAATATCTAGAAACACACACTTATTGTATCCCATTGTATATCAATCTTGACAAACACGCACTTACTGTATCAAATTGTATATCAACTTGATCAGGATTATGTTGATTGTGGAAGTTAACAAGTAAGTAATGGAGGTTGGGAAGGAAATACTCTGTATATGAAATGTAATAGAACACATCAATATTGACAAGCACCCAATAAATTGCATAACTATGTGTTATGAAATCAAATTGATTCATAATTTTATATATCCGAAAATAACATCCTCGGTAAGTCAACATACGTCTAGAAAACTAAACAAAGGATTCAAAACAGTCTAAATATTCAAGACCTCAATAAGCAACTATAATCTATGTAGCCATTTACAAGCATTTTATGCTTGGCTTAGATCCAAATCAAAAGATGGACACAATTACCTTGTGTGGCTGGTTATGCATCAGGATTTGTGTTTAGTTTAGGCCTTTTCACCTTCGTCATCGACCTTTGTGCTTTCTTTTCAATTGACATTTCTACCAGTTCGACTGTAGTTGTGTTCAGCTAAAAATGTAGTGAAAACAATTATTAGTCGGTATCAATAAATTAGTGGGAGTAGTGACAAATTGCAATTAGTATTGTACTTACACGTTTTAGTATAATTTTCGTTGCATGGTTGTTTTCATCGATGTTGGACAATCTATCAGACATTTTCAACTTTCTATCTACCTTTTAGTTATCATCAAAGACAATAATAGTTTTGTAGGTAACTCATGGTTTTAGGAAGGATTATAGTAGGATAATAAATTTAATACCTACGACTTTTGAAGTACTTGTTTGCTCGTGGACCACGATGGTCTTATTTTGTCCATAACCATCGTAGTTGTCTTGGTGAAACCAATTGTCTATAAGGGGTAGTATGTATGGATAACTACTCAATATATAAACGAAGCATATAAACATATTTGAATATAGTAACATACCATTTTTTCCAATCGTTGCTTTTTTTTTACTTCTCCAAGCTTTCGTATGTTTGTTCTTCTCCTACTGATAGTATGACATTATTGATTGTCTCCTCTGTATCTTCAGCATCCTATGACAAATATGTTAACAAGTTAAAATAATGTACTTTTAACATAATCAATTAACATCAATAGTATTTTTATTAATTACCTGGTAGGCGCTCGTTTCACGTTGTTTTTCCATTATTCCACTTGTATCTTATTGCTCCTTTTCTCTATTTTGTTTTGTTTCATCAATCCCTTTATTCATATTTTTGTTTCCAACAAGTGCCTTCTGTAAACTACTGGTAAAACATCAGGTTCAAGATCTTTTTTATTTTCTTCTTCTTTTTCTTCTTGTTCCTTCTCTAAGTCGTTTAATTTTTTTTCAAATTCTCTTGCCTGTTATTTTTAAAACAATTGTTAACTACACATAATTTACTGAAGGTTTGATGCATACCATATATGGAGTATTTGAAGAAGGTTTTGCTTGTTGAATTGTCATGGATTCCATCATTTTCTTTATTGTGTTGCACAAGTTCTCTATTTTCTGACTCATTCCTTTTTCAACAGTCTTTATGTCGTCACGCATTTGTTGCATTTTTTTCTCTGTTGACTATTGACACTTTTCTATCCTCTCTAACACCTTGGTTACTCCATCAACTTGGGAGGTGGAGGACATGCTTTTAATGAATTAGAAGTACACCACCCTTTCAACAAGTCGTTTCTTTTTCATCTCTTCTTCAACTTTTTTTAATATATGTGTCTCATCCTCAATGAATGGGGTAAAATAGGGCATGTTTTTTTTCTTCCTCTATAGCTAGCATAGGACAGATCTCAAGCTGTTACAAGATTTCAGAACGTTATGTTAGATAAGATTTCAAAATTAATAGAAACGATCGGAATCATTTTAAATTTGTTCATACCTCTGTAGAATCAAAGACCTTAGTCTTAAGGTAGATTCATTTGGGTTGCGTATCTGCAACCCAATTAATATTTCTTCCCACTTTGTTTGACACTTTTCTTGCAAAAATAATTGGTGGAGAGCTAAGTGTAGGATTAACCTCATACGCCCAAGTTAGAAGGAGAAATACAAATCCTCCTAAGGATATTCCAATCTACCCTTTGCTAGTAACTACTCGATTGACGTATTCTACTAGCAGTTCAAATGAGACCCGCCCCCCAAGGGTAACTATCAAATAGGTCATCATCATCCGTCATAAGTATATGAGTCCAATCAAGGTGTAAATCTTATTGTTTGGTGTCGAGAAATTTTCTAGAAAGTACAAATTTGGTCAGCTTAATTCGGTCACCATCTGTCCCGGTCATGCTAAGATTGAATATGAATTTAGGTACTGTGTTGTGATGGATTTTAGGCTATCAAACTATTTTTTCTTTAGATTACCCCCTCCCTTTATTTCTTCTTCATCCACAGTTGGAATCTCTCCGTAGTTTAGCCCTGTTATTATCGCAAACTTACGTAATCCAGATTTTAGCACCCTACCACCTATAAGATAATTTAGTTGGTTCACAGGTTTGGGCTTGCACATCCTCTGAATAAGGTGCAACAACAGTTGTGATGATCGATTTACAATTGAAAAGTCTAAGAAGTGGCCAAAGATTCCTTTCCTAAATCTTTTTGTGAGCTATTCGTCTAGATTTTCTTTTATCTTATCAATTACACCACTACTCGTCTGCAAATTTACTTTTAGTGGTTTGTATCTTCTTGACGAAGACATTAGGTACTGACAGTCCTAACAAAGTGTTAACAAGCAATTAGTTTAAAGATGAACACATGTATGTATTATATTAGAACACAAGCATAAGCATATACACAGTATAATAGAACACAAGCATAAGCAATTACAAACAACACAATAGGTATGATAATAAAGGTGTAAGCAACGCTTGCACAATTACCAGGTCCCACAAGTGATTAAGGTACAATTGTAACATAGATTTCAAATTAGGTAATCCATATACAGTGTATTTGTATATCAAATTCAGTCAGTTCAAATAATATAGTTGTATTCTATGTAACAAAAACCAAGGATTCAGTCACATTTTAAATACTTAGGATTCACAGCTACAAATAACAGACATAGAGACCTTCACAATGTACAAGATCAAAGAACACTTGAACGTAAATGAGATAATAGAAAAAATATGAACTTTCAATCACACCTAGAAAAACCAAACACTATGTATTTTATAGTTTCGTACTAAAACAATTTTGTGATATCTAAATACTGGACTAATTCCAAGAATATAGTTTTAAAAAAATAAATTGACAAAAATGAGGTAGAGTTGAAAAGAAAAACAAAAGTTTGGTAATTAGCCAAACTATTGTCAAAAATAGGGTTGTTTTAGTGTTTATAGAAGTCGTGTATCCGGTACACGACTTTCTTTTGTCCAGTCACGCCCCACGTGGAGTGTGGACTAGTTGACTGGAGGTAGGAAGTCGTGGACGGACACAAAAATAAATAATAATAATATTTAAAAAAATAATAGCAAATCTAGACTAAATGAAATGATTTAATTTAATTTAATTTAGATTTGCAATGATTATGAATAAGCCTATTTAAGGAATAATATGCATAGAATTATCATAAATATAGCAAATCTTATTTTGACACCCTAAAATGTCTACTTGATTTTTTTTCCTTTTTATTTTAAATATAAATAATTATTTAAATCTCAATTTTTTTGTCTAAAAATTTCATATCTACATCATATTTTATTAAAAAACATTATTTTAAAAACAATTCCTAAAATGTTGTCTACTTGATTTTTTTCTTTTTTATTTTAAATGTAAATAATTATTTAAATCTCAATTATCTTTTTGTCATAAAATTTCATATATACCTCTTAATTTCACACACCCTAATTAGATTTTATTTAAAAGAAAAAAATAATAATAATCTAAATTAAATTATTTAAGGAATAATTTGCATAGAAGAATTAGAATTATAGCAAATATATTCTATAAATAATTATTTATTTAATTTAGATTAAATGAAATGATTTAGATTTGCAATAATTATGAATAAGCCTATTTAAGAAATAATAAGCATAGAATTATCATAATTATAACAAATCTTATTTTGACATCCTTAAATGTTGTCTAGATGATTTTTTTTCTTTTTTTATTTTAAACGTAAATAATTATTTATTGTCAATTATGGGTTTAGGGTTTTAAACCCTAATTATTTTTTTCTCATATTAGAAAATTGTTAATTAATTGGGGTCCACGACTTCCAGCATGGCAGTGGTCAACAGTGCCACATTGACGTCGTTGACTTCGCTGACGCCACCTGTATCGAAGTCGTGTACCCCGTCCACGACTTTGGGTAACCGTGGACTGTGTACACGACTTCACTACCCTATTTTTGACATTTTTAAAACATCCACCATATTTTTGACATATTTTATTATAAAAAATTCCTAAATACTCTATATTGTAATAAACTAACCTGTTTTATTTCCTGTATTTTTGAACTTTTCCCTTTTTGCTTTCTTGTATTCATGTCCTTTTTATTCTCGTTCGTTCTTGATACCTATAGGTATGAAATTCAAGTAAGTAGACCTTTATAATATACACACATTTGGTTGTTTTTATTTGAAAATGTCACCTTTTTTCCTGTTCGCCTTCTTTTCTTCTTGGATTTCTCACTATTTGACGACCTTCATCTTACAATAATCCGTCTTCATGGATGTTTGATGTTGATCCTTCCTTCTCTTCTGTTTTCTTATTGTCATCTTCCTTTATTTCGTTTTTCGTATTATTTGTTTCCTCTGCAGCAGTTTTATGTCGATGTGTACCATTTCTTTTACTTACAAGTTCTCAATTCGTTCTTATCAAATACACTATATTTTATAAATCATTAGAATAATATGACTATGAGACATCATACCTTATACTGTTGCTTTTCTTGTCTATCTTCTCCTTACTTTACATCCTTGTTTATTTGCTTTCTTCTTCTCGTAACCTACAAATTAATATAGTGTATTGAATACATTATTTACATGAGATTTTAAGGTACCAAGCTTTTTATTCTCATTTATTTTGGTGGATCACTGGACTCTTTTCTATCTTTATCTCTTCCTCTTATCGTTGTATTTGCAGCACGGGTTGCTACTGAAGACCCAACCATTGTATCTTCCTTCTCCTGTTGTGAAAATGTTGTTAGTTTTTTGTTTACAAAATGGTAGAATATGTAAATTAGATCAATATACCTCGTCTTCAATTTCGATAAGTATTGGATCTTCGTTGGCTTTCTGTTTTCCACCACTTATTCCAATTTGTTCACAAAAAAAAATTGTTGCTAAAGATCTTATATTTTGTTTGTTGAAGATGCGTAAAAACTAGGAAAATCTAGGTATTAGATATTATCCATGTTTTTCTAACTAATTCAGATAAGTTTTCATTGAAAATAATTTTTCGATAATTATTTTTGTTTGATATATACTTCTGCCAACGTCTCTAAATTAAAAGTTTGAAAAAGCTTGGTGCATTGCTTTGGAGAACCATTTTCCATAGTTTTGGTTTGGGTATCTCAAATTTAAAATTTTCAAGAGTGCAGAATGTGAACCTTTTGTCGAATCGGGACTAACAGGATTGATCTCCAGATGAAGTGGACGGTTGAAACAGAAACGGTCAATCGAAGCAAACAACTGACAGTCGAAGCTTGGAGGGGACGGTCGTGACCTTCAGTTGGAGCGAAAAGGTTTAGCCTACAGCAGTGACCTTTAGTCGGAGCGAAGAAATGAAGAGGCAAGGACAGTGTGTTACCAATGTGGAAGGGAGATGAAAAGGCAGGGAGAGTTGTTTAGGAGATGAAGAGGTGGAAGTCTAGAGGAAGAGGATGTTATCGATTTTGAACTAGCATAGGGAAGCATGACGAAGAATAGAAGAGGTGGAGAGAGAATCTGTAACTAATTACTATCCGAATTTATTTTGATTTGATGTGTGTCAGATATGTTAATACTTTTTATAGTTGTATTTGGTGGGATATTTTGGTTGTTGGGTTTTGAGTATAGATAGGGGTATTATTGGCATTTTTTTAATCTGTTTTTATTATTTATTTTGGTTTTACTATTATTATTATTTTCTCATTTTTTTTCTATATTTTCAAATAAGAATTAAAAAGTTACTATTTATCTCGTCGGCTAATGGAGCGCATGTGAGGAGTTAACAAAAGATTGGGCCAAGGGGCAGCCCGTCTAACATTAGATTGTTAACAAAAGATTGCAAGCAAAGCAGCGATCTCGTATTGGGTTCCTGGAGAGTTGGCTGTATTTTGTCGTTTAAGGCAAATTTCCATGCATATCAACATCGTATCTAAACTTAGCAATTACACAATTACAATTCACTCTCTTTCTTTTTTATCACCATTTTCATTGAAACACAATTCATTCTCAACAATCTTCTTCTTCTTCAAAGAAAACGAGATTCAATAATCAAACCCGATGCCATGCAAAGCCAAGAAATGCAGAGCCACACGAACAACCAAACACTTCCCAAAAAACAAGAAGTAATCATCACTGTCTACGTTGAATCTCCCAAATTACAAAACAATAATTCCAATAAAACCTCAATTATTCCCCACAACAATAACAGCAACATCAATCCAACGCCTTCTTTTCGCAAAATCCCCGATTCCACCGGCTACGACCGCCGGGCTCAGCTTCTCGCTTACTCTCGCCACCTCAGAAATGTTCATTCCTCTAACACCCAATCTCCCAAACCCAAATCCAAGGCAACATTTCCGTACCCTTTTGTTTATTTTTGAATTGTGATTTGTGAAATATTCCCAAAAAAAAAAAAAAAAATTGAAAATCGTTGTTGCTTGCTGCAGAAATGGAAATGGAAGGTCCGATCAGAAGCGCCAACAGTGCGGCGGATGCCATCGAGACGGGCGTTGCAACGGTGGAGATATGAACGAGTTGGGATGATGAGAGAAGAGAGAACAGAGGTTGTGGATCAGCCATGCCGGCCCAAGTGCTTGGGTGGAAGAAGCAACAAGAAAAGCACTGCCAGATCGGGTTCTTCTATATTTGTAAGTTGCTCATTGCATTGAATATATGATTCAATATGAATTGAATACCCATTTGATTGTTTTTAATTATATGATATATGGTATGTTAGTATGGTGATTATTGATGAATGAGTGTGTTTCTGCTTTCAGAGGAAATTGAAGAGTTTGTTGGGAGAGTTATCAAAGGGCTGCAAACGCAGTGGTGAGGCTTGAGGATGAGAATGGCGGATGGTGAGATAATCAGATCCGCCATTTGTGTTTAGTCCCTTGTTTTTCTCCACGCCTTCAATTCTGTTAGGATGTACACTTGCTTTGCATCGATTGGGCTGTGATTGTGAAGGACCGAAATTAAGTGTTTTGTGTATGTTGATGATTTGGGTGGAAGGAAAAATTGTTTCTTCTCCTACCCCTTATGGGGTGGTTGTGTATCTTTTGACTTCTGACGTTTAACACTAAAGAGTGGTTATGTTGGTTTTGTTTTTGCTTTGTTGTTTTCTTCCACCATCAAACATAACCTTTTTTTCTCATTGGCGAGTGTTTCCATCAAATGGTGAGTGATTATAAGCCATCTTGTCTCAGCACTACAGATGCCTCTACTACCCTTAAATCTTTTTTTACTTTACCACGTCAAAAACAATTTGTTAGCACAAACATATTGTCACTGTCCTGTTTGCTTCAATCGTTGGATTGGAGTTGCAAGTACACGTTTTGTAACGAAGTTCAGGTCGTGCATGACAATTGGTACGACCTAATTGAACCACCCATGACTTAAACTTGAACTAGAAGTCACATGGATAATACCTAATGAGTAATGAGGTTCAAGTCATGCATGACACTCGAACTCGAAACCCATATGGTACATGAATCCGTGCTAGTCTCCAACTCTAACGCAATTTAACAATAAATAAATAAAAGAGTTGTACCCATGTGGAAAGTGACTTTTTCTCCTCACCATGAGATTAACATACAAAGTTACACGAATTCAACTATATATAAATTAAACTTGTGCTTTCACACACCTGTCCAAAAATCACATTCCATGCTCAACTTTTGAGGTCATGATAATGTGAAGTATATATTTACACAAATACATGACATCAACGTAATTTACAAGCAAAGTACAAACAAAGATTTGGGGAAAATTTTACACTATAAAATAATTCCAAGTATGAATAAAAGACAGCAGTCATCTTCTTGCAACAAAATCCCACTATACAGCAGAAAAAATTCTTAAAAAATTAAAATTGAAGACACGAACCAAGTGGATTGCAAAAAGGATAAATGCAGTCAAATATTTTTGAATCAGTATTTAGTGGTGACATGAATGTGACTGGTCAAGACCATGCCACAATGGGGTAGTTTAAGTGTAAAGCAGAGCATGGAGTCCTGGAAAACAAAAATGGAACATCCAAAGAACCATAAAAATATTAAATGTTATTTAACAGCACAAGGGATCAGAAAAAACAAAAATATTTGTTCCATTGTCTTGTTCTGTTTGGTCGATCAATGTCAATTTCCAAATGTCAATAACAAATCAAAGCAGCTCAGAAGGAGTAGCTCCATTGCTGAAATACCTTCCTTCTTGCTTTCAAGCTAAAATCTGAGACGGATCCTAACAATGCCAATGCCTATTCCTCCGAAGGCCGGGGGAGAAAAGAACACCCAAGACTTGGCTGTTAAAACCAAATTCTTGACTATTAATGAAACAGAACCAAAAAAAAAAAAAAAAAAACCTACAAATGAGCTATGCATCGTGAACCTGAGTGGGTATATGACTTCTAACCGAAGAAATAATGCGGATAGACCATTACAAGAACAGTTTTAAGAGAATATACATGCCCTATCTCAACAAAAGCCTGTTTGCTTGTCCCCTAACTCCCACTCGTTCTACTTCTTTCCTATATAATAAGTTACGGAATTCTGTTAAGTCCTCTTTGTCTAGGCCGCCTTGACCTCCCAAATATAATTCTGCGAAAACCACGCCCTGGTCCACCAGCTGCCGTAGAACCAAGACCTGCAGCATGATGCATCCCAAAATCAATCTCATCTGCCCTGTTATAGTCCATATGATATCTATTGCGAGAAAACAAACCACCATCCCGTCCAAAACCAAATGCATCCATGGAAAAGAAAGTATCATCATCCAAATTATCATCCATATCAGAGTCGTACTCACTATAAAAACCACTTTGGTTAGGCTCCAACACGTAATCCCCTAGAACAACAGCCCCAGGGATTGATGATATAATCGTGCTGATCACATCACTACGCTCCCTTTCATGCTCAAATCTCTTCCACTTCTCTTCAAGCACAGGGTCCACTTGGCGGGGTCGTGCTAATGGATGCTTTGCTCTAACGTGCTTCTTCAGCTCCTTGTAACGTCCAACAAATGAGCAGTTATCCTGCATGCAACTTCTCTTCTTAGAATTAAGATACTTCCGCGCTGGTTCGACCACTGTCCAGCCTTTAACCTGTCCCCTACAAAGAGGACATAACAGCTCTGGCACATTAACCTTTTCACTTGGCTGCCCTGCGTCCAAATTGAAGCTTACATTTTCCACCGGCAAATTCAATAGTTCTGAACTTTGCGTTGATGTTGCTTTTGTGTAGGCTTTCTTGTATTGATCGAGACAATTTGAATATCGGCGGCCAGTTGCACACATATAAGGCCGGCAACCCTTATTATAGGAGGAACAAAGAAGAAGTACGGCATTGTGAGGGAACTCCATACAGACTGAGCAGGTAGCATCCTCCCACTCTTTCTTCTCTGACCCTTTGCAGTTTTTTTTCTTGAGGTAAACATTTTTAGCAACTTTCAATGGACTAGATGGCAACGTATATGAGTTTGCCCTAGAACGTCTAGAGTCAGAGTTGCTCTGCATCTTTTTCATAGCCATTCACAAATTGAACCTGAAATCATTTAGGGGGGAATGGGGGCGTCAGATCACAGTGAACCTATTAAGATTTTCACAAACCCATCTGCACCTTAATTTTATGAAAATCTAAAATCGAGAAGGGAAAATCAATACCATAAAATTGCTAAGCCTTAATAAGCATTTACAAGCAAATTCAGCTTTTGGACGTAAATTGCATAACAAATTAATAATAGCAATGCAGGCAAAATTACATAAGAATATCAACTCTCTCTATAAACAGAGAATGACATGGCATAGCAAGATAAAGGAAAAACCATAGACAAGCACAAGATGAAGCAGGTGGGATTGAAACAAGAGAAACCAAACCTTACATGCACAATATCCATTCCTTGACAAAACCAAAAGAAAATTCTCCAAAGCAGGTTAAGGAACTGAACCAACTAAAAAAGGTACAATTTTTACAGTCTCAAGAAAAACGTCTCAAACTAATAACCTGCGAAGATAATTAAAACATTTAAATTTTTAGAAGAATAATTGTCCAATTTCAGTCCCTTTCCATCCGAGTGGCCAACCCCCTAAACTAAAAGAGACTTCGAAATCACGCTTCACTGGTCTATGAATTACAATATTCAGAAAAACAAAACAATAAATGTATATTATATTGAAAATTTTTGCCATATTCAATCTTTTAGGTCGCAATTTTACCTCAATAGCCATCATGGATTGCCTTAGTGGTAAGAAATGAGACAAAAGTCTTTTTCTTTTTTTTTTTATAAGAAAAAAGATGAGACAAAAGTCTTAATAACTAGTTAAGAGGTCGTGGGTTTAATCTATAGTGACCACCATCTCCATAGGAATTAATTTCCTACAAGTTTCCTTGACACCCAAACGTGGTAGGGTTAGGAAGGTGGTCCCGTAAGATTAGTCGACGTGCATAAAAGCTGACACAAACACTAACGAATATCAAAAAAAGAAAAAATTATGCATCAATGAGTCATGCCACAATAAACTCCATCAAATATAACATATATAGCACAATTACTTATACGAACACAATAATCCGTCACCTATGAAGCACAGATTCGTTAAGTGAGTGACATAAATGGTATTGGATACGTATCCAATATGGATTCGTCCAAATACGCCTTGGAACGTGTCGGATACGTGATTTTGCATATCTAGCTTTTTTTCTTTTTCCATTTTTGAATTTCAGATACACAAATCTTTAAAAGATTCGTGGAAGGACAAGCTATCTCCCTTCAACGCCCATATCAAAATTCAAATAGATTTTTTAAGTTAGAATAAAAAAAATAAAGATGAAACACATAAAAAAAGATCAAAACCCCCAAAAAAAACTGTAATATCGTGTTTAGGGTTGTCAGCGTGTTGGTTGGAGAAGAAGATGGAAGTCGGCGACTATGCTGTTGCTGGCGATTAGAGAAACAAAAAAAATGGAGGAGATGAAGTCGGGTAAGGAAAAAAGGAAAGGACATGTATCCCAAATGTATCCGTATCTTAGTCTTTTAGAAATTGGCATTGCCAAGATCCTATCATATCCGCATCCTTGTTTATACTTCAGTCAGTCACTGTCTCATGTTTCTTTTTTCCTTTTTCTTCATCTATTTTTTATTTTGACAGTAAACCAAACTTCCATTGAGAAGATAAAAAAGTACTAGGGTATCCAAAAAAATGAAGCCCACAAAAGGAAGCTTTACTACAGAATTATCTCAAATGAAGCAAAATAAGTCCGAACGAATAATTACAAAAAGATTTCACCCACCAATCCCAACAGACAAAATGAGACCTGAGACTGGGATCCTTCTCTCCTCTAAAGATTTTGTTGGGGGGGGGGGGGGGGGGGGGGGGGGGGGGGGGGGGGGGGGGGGGGGGGGGGGGGGGGGGGGGGGGGGG
>JBBPDJ010000026.1:6136419-6149713 GCA_037974625.1 Cucumis cinereus
ACATGTGATTTGCTATATATCAAAACAAAAATCCGGTTTGCTATTTTTCAAAATGGCTCTAAAAAAGGTGCTACATATCTGATTATCCCTTCATATTATGTATGACCCATCCTTTACGAAAAATTTGGAAGGATGACAAATTTTAGAGGGACAATTAAAAAAATGGCAAGATTTTTTTAGGAATAACAAAAATAGCAAATTCGATGATAATCACGTGTATGATTTTTTGATATTCCAGATTTACCCTCATTAGGATCAAATAATCAACTTAAAATATCTTTTAGAGAACCTAGGTAGATTGTAACTATTTTAGTAAATATCTAATATTTTATTTAAAAATTGAGATTTAGCTAGTAAATCTAGTTTATTTATAATAACATCTATCTTTACAAATATATTTTTATAAAAATACATATTATTATTTTTTTATATAAGATAATTAGGTTATCTTGGAATGCGTGAAAATTAAAAAAAGAATCCTAATTTCTTCTTCCTCTTCAACGTCTGTTGCCCCCCTCCCTTTTAGTTTTCTTTCTCAGGTTCTTTGGTTTCAACTTTTAATGGATCCCCCTTAGTTTCCTTTCTCAGGTTCTTTGATTTCAATACTTTTAATGGATCCATTGTCTTTAGAACAAATTTTCTTGTTAATTTTTTCAGGATTACAACACACAACTTTGATAACCACTGACCTCTATTTCTCATTATAAACTTGGTCTCGTATTTCTATAATAATGGAGGAATTCTTAAATCAATAAACATTAGAAAAAAAAACAAGGGATTGGGAAAGGAATGGAGAGACGTATGAGGGAATTTGACAAAAACTTTCTTGACTTTTTTATAGCAACGATCGGATTCTAGGTCAACTTTCAACACCATAAACACTACCTGCACTCTACCCTTTAGTTTTCTTCTTCACACGTCGGCCAAAAATTAAAAAAAAAAAAAGAAAAAAAAATCTTAATCTTCTTCTTCCTTTTAATTGTATGTTGTGTCGCAACTCCCTCCCCCTTTATTTTTCTTTGCACGCCGGCTAGTCGAGCTCCACCACGTCAATCTCTCCTACTTAGTCGTCGGTGACACTCCACACGCAACTGACGTACGTGTCGATCTGGACAACGGCTTCCTCGCGTCGCGAGCCACACTACCTTCGTCTGCACCCAGTCACGAGCTTCGAGCTCCAGTTGACGTTGTGCCGCTCCGCCGCCATCGTCTTTGTCAATGCGGCGGCGCCGATTGACTTGCTTGGTGTTGTGTGAGTTGTTTAGTTTGGATTTTTAATATGGGTTTTTGGATATCCATTAAATAATAATTTGAAGATTTATTTGGATTAAAGTGATGTTTATTGTTGTGACTGAAGGTTTCGATTTAAAGTTTTAAAGAGTGGAAAATTCTTCCATTGACAAATCAACCGTTGTCATTCCCACTCTCATCCTCATCTTCCTCTTCATCCAAACCTACAAACCTGCATTCTCCCAAATTGTCCTTCAAAACCCCATCTCAAATCCTTTAAATCCTCCTCTGATTTCACTCATTGCGCTCTTCTCCACTGACAAGAAAGCTGGCCATGAGGTAGTGTTCGATTGTCTACTATCGGTAAAATGAATTACATCATAATTAATTTAATTCATTTTTTATGTCCACATCTAACTTTACTTTCTTTACCTTAAATAAAGTTTTAGTATCTGAATTACACTGTAATTCTATTGTTTCTTTTATGATTATTTTTTATTTTGTTAAGTTATTTGAATTACACTGTGATTCTATTTTTCTTTAATTATTTTGTTTCTTTTATGATTATTTTTTATTTTGTTAGGTTATTTGAATTTTACTGTAATTTTTTTCTTTAAATATTTTGTTTCTTTATGATTATTTTTTATTTTATTATGTTATTTGAATTACACTATAATTCTTTTTTTCTTTAATTATGGTTATTTTTTTATTAGGCTAGCTCAAACAAAATTAAACTTTTTGTTTTTTAATATAATCATTTTATCTAAATATTTTTTTATTCAACGTTTCTAATAATTCAAAAATACAATTTTTTGTTTTGATTTTAATTTTAAATTTATTCGTAGAATCAAATCTTTTAGTTTGTTAGAGGTTGTATCCATTGATATTAAAATATTGATTTTTGCAATAAATTAATAGTAAAAAATCTTAGTGGTTATGATTTGAATTTGAATTAATTAAGGGTATTTTGGTCCGTCGTTAATTTATAATTAATAATATTTAATTTATTTTGCCATTTTTACAATTTTAATTATTTTTTGCTATTTATCCAAAATAAACCTTAAACTTTACCATTTATCTGGTCTGACCCATCATTTATTGGATCCTGGCCTTATTGTTAAAGCTCCTTCACCTGCTAGGTTGCCTCAAAGATATTGGCTTTCATATATCCAGATATTAGAATCTTCTTCTTACTCTAAACACTTTTCAATGCACTTGGTGAGAATTGGTATTTATCCAAATATATTAAATAAGGTCGTAAATTTGAATTACAACTAACCTTTTTATTTCACTGGGGGTGAAGAATGCAATTGACTAGATTGTTGGGTTGATGTGTAAGTTAATAAGTTAGAAAATGTTTCTTTCTCTTTCTGTTATAGTGTTGAAAATTAAGTTGCTCGCTATATAGTTTGTTATGTTGTTATATTTATGCCTCATTTTGATTTTTTTTTTCTTTCAATTCTCAAGGTTTATAGAGGACTTAGAGCTCTTGTTTCATTCAGTGTTTTTTCTTTTTATTGTAATTATCTTGAATCTTTGTCCCGGTCGCTCCCTTGAGATTGGGGTTTCTAAAAAACATTGGTTTTCTTTAAAAAAAAAATCAAATGTGTAATAGGTACCTAAATTTATGTCTAAGAAATTTTCAAATTTTCAATCATGTGTTTAACTCCTGATTGTAAATTTTAAAATTTATAAAATTAGACGATTTTTGGGTAATAAAAACATTTTCATATAATTTAAATATTGTTTCTTGGTATTTGAAGGTTGTCATATAGCATCAAAAAAGAAAAAAGATAATTCTCTGAAATTTAATAATAATAATAATAGTTTGGACATTGAAATATTAAATTTTAAAGATGGAAGACGACGCAACATTAAAAAAAAAATAGTAAGAAAATGTAAGAAAACGAATTTGAAAGTCCAACTTTGACCAAAATTCAAGTCTCGATATACAAGATGGTCAAACCTGATTAAAAAAGAAAAATTAGACAAAGTTCAAAGTTGAGGAACGTACAGCACACATAAATATATATATATATTTTTTTTTAAAAAAAAAGGAAAACAAAAAAGGAAGTAAAGAAAGAAAGAAAGAAAGAAATGAAGTGCCTTAGCCTAAATCAGGCAAAGTAAGTAATATTATAATTTTTACAAGTAGTGTAAATGTTTCTTCTTTTGTACAGTTACACACACCTTAGCCTAACTCAGGCAAACTAGCTAACCAAATTAACTTAACCAACTTTAATAAACAATCATAAGCTGAATCATCTAAATTACATTCTTCTTGTTCTATGTTCTTACAGAAGAAACTAACTAACAATAACTACAACCACTGTTCTTCCATCAATGCCACACAAACTGCTTTCCCTTTCCCTCCCTTGTAGTGTACATCAACATCTACACTTGAATTCCAATAATTACACAAAAAAATATCTCAACTCAAGCTTTTACAGCCAAGATTGTTCAAAGAACCAGAACTGGATCCTCATTCCTCAGCAACCCATTCAACTAAACGACACGTAACCATGTCAGTTGGACGTATATGTCTATTTTCGGCAATAGAACTGAGAGAATAGGAAATAATATATATATTTCAACCCAACAAAATAGAGAACAAATATCACGTGCAAATATGGTAATTTTAGTGTCCGATGAAGTCAGAAATTCTACCTTGTAAATTCAATTCTTCACAAGTTTAAATCCTCCTGCCTGGCCTGTTATAAGGAGATGCCGACCCTGATAAACTGGAGACTGGTCTTTTCACAAACGAGTGATTTAAAAGATCAGCAGCAGTAGGACGGTCCTTTGGATTAACTTGTAGGCACTGCAGAATGAAATCCTGTGCATCTTTTGGGAGAGACTCGGGAACTGCAGGCGGTTTGCCTTTCCCGATCCTATATAGTGCCTGATGCTGAATTCAAAGGAAAGCAGTTTAGAAACTAAATAATTGGCTATCCTATCTCCTATCATAACCAAAAATAGTTTGAAATCACTGATGAACAAGAGAAAGCTGAGCGTGGCAAGGTTTTGGACACCTTCAAACCATTTAGCTTGTATTTTCTCAGTTTCAGTTCAAACTGTGAGCTTAGAAATCCAGCAAACAGCAAAAACAAAGTTTGTAGACAGAGAAGGAGAATAGAGGTAACACGTACAGATTCGAATTCTGAATATGGAAGCTTTCGGGTTAACATTTCCAAAACTGTGCACCCAAGGCTCCAGATATCGGCGGGTAGACCATATCCTTGACCCTTCCCATTAACCACCTGCACAAATCACAATAATGACAGGTGAGCGATGCATGAGAATACTAGAACATGTATTGAGAATATTACTGATGCATGAACATATAGAATATTAGTAGGATATGAGTAAGGGTACATAGCGATATTTGGCTAAGAGGGTTGATTACATATAGAGAGATTGTAGGAGTCTGGAGAGACAGCCCTCTCCAAAGGGTATTGATGTTACACAGTAGTATCTTTGTTCTTTCCTTATATTTCTTGTGTTTGGATATCTTACAAAATGTTTTTCAAATAAACTACAAAACTATATACTTGATTCATTTTCTTGACTTTAAGGAAGAAGGCAAACCTCAGGTGCCATCCAATACGCAGTTCCCTTGCAAGATTTAACATCGTTCAATTTTGTTGCCTGAAAAGTATAAAAATAATGATTTTAAGGGAAGAAACACAAAAAAAAAAAGAAAAAAAAAACGCCGAAAACAGATGTAATAAAATGGATTGGGGAAAACCTTCGCCAAACCAAAATCTGCAAGCTTCACAGATCCGTTCACGTCCACCAATATATTAGCACATTTAATATCCCTTTATTACAAAATAAATAAATAAATAAATCAAAAACAATAAAATAATTATATATTAGAGGAGAGGGAAAGTGAGGAGGAAAGGTGCACGTGGGAGAAAAGCAAGAGTTAGAGCAATAAATATGACGTTTTCCTCAATAAAAAATTAAATACTCAAAGAGAAAGGGAAAGAAGAAAAACTCATTCGAAATAATTAAGTTTTGAGATGTATTATTTTAACATGAACAGAAAAATTCTACATGTAATCTCATCAAGAAGAATTTTACAGATTTTCAATGCAGGGCATCGTATATTTGTTGCATATGCTTTAAGATCAACGAATTCTTTTAATAAAAAACTGAGAATATGATAGAGAGGGATGACATCCCCACAGGACTAAAGGGTTACAAAAGAAGATGCCCAATTGGACAAAATACGTTTGCTGTCATAATTACAAAAAATAAAATAAAATAAAATCATGAGAATTTACCCCATAATCCCATTAGTGGGCCTATGTTATTCTCTCACACACCTCATTCCCCCCAAAATGTTCGATTTCATCTATTTGAGGATTAAGAAAATGTTTTAATTTTTTATTTTAAATATTGGGAACATTAATGGATAAAGGACAGTTACGTTATGCTGTTTTACAGACTATTGAATTTCCAAAATTAATTTAAAAAATTAGGTAGACTGGGATGTTAAGACACTGTTGAGTTAAATATATTTCAGAAGGAATTTGAACTGTTGGAGGATTGAATTCAGCTTCTTCCAATATGACCAACTGAAGATCAAATAATGCTAAAAATCAGAGGGTGCAAGAAATGGTGAAAAGTTTTCTTCTTTCACTAGGAAACCTAAAAAAAATGTAGCATGGACTTGACAACTCATGATTCTTTCCCCCTTCCTATCCACAGCAATGGTATTAAAGATGAACACAATGAATACAGACTGATCCACAGAAGTCTCAGGCTACGATCATAGTAAGATATAATGATATGTGTACTGAACCAAAGAAATTATTAACAAAAAAAAAAAAATACATAAAAATGTCCAGTATTGGTAAGCCTTAGATAGGATAGGATGTCGAACAACTTCATTCACAAGCATGATTCATAAACAATTACATAATAGATTCATTTGTATACCTGTGAACCACATTTCGCTCGTGAAGGTACTTTAAACCCGATAGAATCTGCCTTGTGTAGGCAGAAACAATGGAATCCATAAGGCTTGTCCTCTGATATACACTCATAAGGGAGCCTTGAGATACAAGCTCCAGGAAGATATATAGTTTTGACCCATCCTGCAAATAGAATCAATAAATTATTAACTATGGAATATTCAAAGTTTTATCAGTCAAGTAGCCCAAAGAGAGGAAACCTAAAGTACATTAATTGCCCATTAGCTAAAATTGATGAATGAAAATTTTAGATAGCCATGCAAGGATCCGTGATATGTCTTGATTTAAAGCTCAAATCTAAGACAGATCAGGAAAATTGGTTAGATTAATTTGTGCTCCAACATGTGGTTTCATTTTCAGTCATAACCATACGCGTTCCAAACCCATCAGTGCAATTACCAACACATTTCCAATAATATGGAAAATTAAAATAAGACAAGGTCGGACAATTGGCATGTCAAGTTCATATAACAAACCACTTTACACATGCTGGCAGAAAAAAAGGCATCAAATAATGTAAAACTTGCGAATTTGGCCTTTACATGTGGTTATGTTTTGCGTGTGTACTCAAGTACATTGAAAAGCATATATCGCCATACGCTAAAAGTAAGTTTTATTATTGAATACACTGACTTCAGACAAGTTTGTAAAGAATTGTAGAAACTTAACTTCAGGCAATAGAAGATAAATTGTATAAAATTACATGAGACTTTTGAAGCATATAAAAAATTCATAGGAGATCCTGAGTTTAATATTATGGCCAAAGAAGATGCAATGAGAAGGGGGAAATCATGGTGAAAAGGAAACAAACAAACCATAAGCATCTGGGTACAAATAATAATTTAGGCAAAGTATCAAATCCGTTTGTGATTACAGTGGAAACTTAACATGTTGAACACTCCATGTGTCTACTCAATCGTAATTAAAAATGTATCAGGTTATAAAAGAGCCAGGAGAAAGATCAGAATTGGAGGAAATGGATTTCATTTCAAATGAAGAATATGCTAAAAGGCTACAACCAAGATACTTTAGTTCTCAGAGAGAGTTTAAAAATACTAAAAGTAAATTTAACTAAATTAATTAAGCATATTTTTTTCGGACCATGCAAAGAAGATTTATAAATGCCTAATAATTTCAATTCTTGAGGATCAAGGCCAATACCGAATGTGTGCCATAGTACTGAACTATGTTCTCATGCTCAAACTCACTTAGAAGCGCTATCTCCTGGAAGACAAATCAAATGAAGAAAGTGACAAAAGCAGGTTAAGAATAAGACCATAAAGACTTCATTCATTAAAAAGATGATGAGAATTTCAAATCATAACAAGGATCCATTTGGTAAAAACTTCGATTTTAGTTTTCAGTTTTTGAAATAACACTTGCTTACTCACTACTTCTTTAGTATACTTTTCTCACCGTTATAAAAGAAATGTTTGAATTCTTAGCCCAATTCCCAAAACAAAAAACAAGTTTTTGAAAACTAAAAAATAGTAGTCTTTAAAAACCTTATTTTCTTTTTCTAAATATGGCTAAGAATTCAAGTGTTTACTTAACAAAAAGATAAAAATAAAGCATAAAGTTGTTATCAACCAGAACCTAAACTTTACAGCATAACAAAATTATTGTCATGAACAAGTGTAAATCACCTGCTGAAGTTGATAGATACTTTGTCTTCCCTGACTATCTTCATCGAGCAGTGAAACTTCTTTGAGTGCAAAAAATGTCCCATCCCTGCAAAAGGGAAATAAAAACAGATGAATTTTTCAACTAATCAAAAATTGAGACGGGGGTTTAGGATGAGCCCCATTCCCATCAGCAAAAACAATATCAAATCAGACACCAGAAAATTCCCAGGTCAGAAATGCCAGAGTCATATTAATCGTGCAACAAGTTTCTCCTATCTACAAGAACCCCATAGAAAAACAAACAAACGTTGCCGAAGAAAATAAGGTAGAAGAAACACTACGTACTCTGAAATTGCTTCGTATACTGATCCAAATGAACCACGCCCAAGAAGCCTGCCTACGACCCAGGATGTGATAATGGGATTACCTCTCATATTGGGTGAAATATTTGCAGGCTCCGTAGTACTGCTCGAACAATCATCGTCATTCGATGTCGTGAAGGAACCCCAAGACCCTATGAGCGCGTTTTCCACAGGCCTCACTATATTTCCTTCTACTTCAACTAAAGGTTCCACACGTTCTGCTACTTCCTCTTGATGTTCATCCTCAACTAATGGAGCAAAACCTTTCAAAATGTCCCAAGTAGAGCAAGCATTATCAAAATTTGGTAGCCGCATGGACGGCGGCGGCTTAAGTAAAGGAGGCCGGGCACCATTGATTCCACTTCTCGAACTACATCCAGTAGCAGTAGCCATCCGGCGTTCATTCAACTCTGCAAACTCGGTCTTAGTCTTGGAAAGATCGACGCTAATTCGAACTGAATCCTTAACCCTCCGACATAATTCATCTTGAATTTCTTTATCTTCCTTATCCTTACTAATCTCCTCTGTCTTTGGGGAGGTATCCATAGGATACAGCCTGGACCTCGGTAGTAGCTCGGAAGATGAACGAACCTTTCTGGCCTCCCAAGCCTCCATCGGAATAGCAAAATCGTCAGGGCCAGCTAGCCCTAAAGTCCGACATATGAGATCAACTTCACCGTCAAGGCCTTTAATCCGAAAACTGGAGGGATCGGGGTTTTCCATGGAACGAGTGTAAAGAGAGCCAGAAGAATCTTCGAGCGAAGAAGACGAGGAAGCAGCATCGTAATCAATATTCTTGGCAGCATTAAGTCGGCCAAGCTTGGGTTTCCCAGGGATTTTCCTGGGATCCATGGGTTTTCTTTTGTTCCTAGGAGAGAAAAACTGAGGGAGACGATTCATGGAGACACAAGCCCATTAAAACATCCCACCGGCAACGGCAAGAAGAAATTCCCGATGAAATCAAGAGAACCCCACAACAAAAAAAAAAAAGAAAAAAAGAAAAAAAAGAGAGATGTTTTGGAAATGAATAAGCCTCCAAGTTTGAGGAAAGGGAAGTGGGAAGAGAGAGAGAGAGAAGAGAAGAAGAAAAGGGTTGAAAGAAGGAGTGAATTGGACTGGTAAACGCCGGAGAGAGAGAGGAAAACGCGGTGCTACGTGGAAGGAAAAGTAGTCGAAAGTAGAGGCGAGGGCGAGGGCGAGGGCGATTGGGTAGCGAATTGGATAGGGAATTTGGGGAAATGGAGGGACCTGCCCTTTTTGTTGTTGGTTGTCAGGGACCGAGTCCAGTATATTTCTTAGTCTTTCTGTGGGGGAAGTGTTCAGTGGCTACACCGGTTTACGATGATTTCTCCTTTTTTTTTTTTTTTTTTTTTTTTTTTTTTAACCATCGTCTCCTTCTCATAATTATCACTGTCTTCCATTTTTTTCCTCTCAAATTCAAACCCCACTTTGCCCACTCCCTCCATACACAAACTTTCCTCCTGCCTTCCTCACGTTTTCCACACAATAAATAACCCTTTTAAAACTCATAAACACTATTATTTTCTGTCTCACAACTCTTTAAAAAAAAAAATTACAATTTCAAGTTACATAACTCTCTTCAAAGTTTGAGGAATATTTTGTATGATGTAACTTCAATTATTTTGGTCACATAACATTCCCCTCCTGCCCTTTCTAAATCACTAACATTTTGCTTCATTGCATTAGATTATGGCAACATTAACTTAGTCTTTATAAGAATTTAATTACAACTATCGCATTCCAACCATCTCTCTAATTTTTTCGTTTTTTTTTTCTCTTTCTTATATTTTGGTTTAATTTTAATTTTTTTTTTATTAAAAACAAAAATCATATTCTGTTTGGTAATTGATTTTATCTTCGGTTCTTTAAACACAAAATATATTTAAAAACAAATTTCTCCTTAAAAAACATTGTATTAATTATTGAACACGTCTATTCTTTAAAGATTAATTTTCAAAAGCAAGACAAATCCCAATACATCCCAAAATATTTCAAAATTTAGCTTTTGAGTTGGAGGATGAGCTATTTGAGGATCCCAATAAAGCCTCCATCTTAATCCTATTCTGTCGGGCTCTTCAATCATGTTTCTGATCCATAGTGTAAAAATGGGAAGGGAGTTGCAAGCTTTTGGATTGTTCTGTTTAGAGTCCACGGTGGTCTATATTACTTTATGATTTATGATTTTTGGGAGGGTCTTTATTTCCCAATTTGTGTCTAATATATTTTTCGAAATTTCTGATGTATTTCACCTTAAAAAACAGGGATAATATTTTGGTATATGTACATGTGAAATTAACAAAACTTAACAAATTAGTCTTATAAATCTTAACAAAATATATAGTTACATTAACACACCCTCAAACTCTAATCGTAGAGTTGGGGATAGAGCTTTGGTTAAAATGTTTGTGGGTTGCTCGCTAGTGGACACTGAGTGTTTACGAAGGGTGGAGCTAATATGAAGATGAAGGCAGATAAAGTCACGATTATTCTCAATGTGCTTTCTCCATTAATAAACACATCATTATGAGCAATTTGAATAGCACTATCACTACAAGAAATTGGATATACCATGACACTTATGAACAGTGCAAATGAGAGGGGGAAGAAAAATTGTGTCATCTTTTCCAAAAATCGGGTTTTTGGCGAAAAAAGACGAAATTTTTCAGATTTAGGAAAATTCGTGACGCGTCGTCTTTTTCATTAAAAGTTTTAGCTTCTGCCCTAGCATTAAAAAAACACACGACCCCCCTTCTTTTCTCACGTTTTGCCCGAAGCCCAATCAGTCTGTTCACCCAGTCGACCAATCTCATCTGTCTTCAACGTTCGGTAGCCACCGTCGGAGGTCCACCCACTCTGGCGTCGCATCTCTATCTGTCGACCTTTGTCTCCGTCAACAGCCACGCCAAACATCATTTTTGGTTGTGCAATATTAGATGACAGAATTCATCCGCCCCTGCAGGTTTGTTCCCTTTCTTTTCATTGCCTGCACTCAATTCATGTTGGCAAATAGGTAGGTAAATCTATTAAACATTTGTGTCCAAAAACCATGTCCAACACTTTGTCTCATCACACGGATTACAATGTGTTTGATGAAAGGCCTCGATGAAAGATTTTGTTGCTTTTTATTTTATTTTTCTTTGTTCCAATACAAAATCCAACCTAGAACCATGTATCATTTTTTGTTCCTAAACCATGATTTGAATACTAATTATGTTTGTGGAAATGATGGCACACTGTAAAACATTGACTTTGTTGTTATAATTTGTGCCTTCTATAATACTAGGTTCCATTTTCTGAATTGTATTCACGTTTTGAGAATAGACAACATATTTTCTTGCCCAATTGCATTGAAGCATGAAGTGTGTGAAATTATGCCTTGTTAGATTTTATTGTACTAATCTTAATTGGTATAGAGTCACTCTTTACTTGCTAAATTGTTATTTTTGTAGTACGGTATAGGTCATGTCAATGTTGTTATTAAACTAGTATGCTTATTAATGGAGTAAAAACTCGCATCCTCATCTTAGTAACATTGAGCAATTTTGTTTGTCAATGTCTCACTATGTTTGCTTTGTCAGTTTAGTTTAAGAGACTGATTGCTACTATGTTTGTTGTAAACAGGTGTGTGAAACAACTTTGTAGAGAGTATTTTTTACAATGGACAAATCATGGATGATGGAGAATAGGATGTCTAGGGAGTATGAAGTAGGAGTTTAAACTTTTATTGAATTTGGTTTACGTCATGCCAACGGTTCCAATTCAATTAGGTGTCCATGTTTGAAGTATGGGAATCGTGTGTCCAATGAGGTTTCAATAGTTAGATATCATCTATATGCAAATGGGATTGACCAAAGTTATAAATTGTGGTTTTGGCACGACGAAAATTTGACGGGGGAGAATAGTAACAATGAATGTCATAATGGAAATGAAGAAAACATTGAGGACGATGATGATTTCTTCAATGTACTGAATATGGTTCCAAATGTGCATGATCAGTTTTCTGACGTGCCGAACATGTTTGACACTATGTTCGATGATGCTAAGAAGCCTTTATACCCTTGATGTAAAAAAATCATAAAGTTATCAGGCTTAGTAAGATTATACAACCTAAAGGTTAGGTTCAGATGGAGTAATTCGAGTTTTTCAGAATTATTGGCGACTATTAGTGATTTCTTGCCTGAAAAAATTGAAATCTCAGTATCCATGTGTGAAGCAAAAAGAACACTTACTGCCTTAAGCTTGAGTTATCAAAAAATTGATGCGTGTCCAAATGATTGTTGTCTCTATAGAAAAGAGTATGAAAACTTGATGTAACTTGTCCAGATGAAAGAGAATTAAGAACACCACAGAAGTGATGAAGGGAGTTGTTGCTAAACAACTTTTGTATTTTCCAATTGTTCCAAGGTTTGTAAGGATGTTCAAGAACTATGAACATGCCAAGAATTTGTGTTGGCATGCAACTGATAGGACAGTAGATGGTATTTTGAGACATCCAGCTGATATGTCATCTTGGAGGTTGATAGATCATTTATGGCCAAGTTTCGGGTCTGAACCAAGAAATCTTAGACTTGGTTTGTCCACAGATGGCATTAATCCTTATGAAGATTTATCCACCAAATATAGTTGTTGACCGGTGATAGCTACAATATACAACCTTCCACCATGGCTATGTATGAGACGGCGGTCCAAAACAACCAGGATATGATATCAATGTCTATCTAGCACCTTTGATAAAAGATCTAAAGCTTATGTGGGATGAAGGTGTTAAATGTTTTGATTAACACAAACAAGAATATTTTAATTTAAGAGTTGTTTTGTTATGGACTGTGAACGACTTTCCTCCTTACGGTAATCTTTGTGGATGTACTGTGAGAGGGTACAACGCTTGTCCAATATGTGCTGAGAACAGTTCTTCAGTTAGACTGCAACACGAGAAGAAAAATGCATACTATTGTCCAATATTTGCGTCGTTATTGTTGGATTTTATGTCCTAAAATTCGTAGATAGTAAATGTAAACCGTTGACCGTTATTAATAAACAATTATTATTTCAATGAATAGTAATTGATTATTTT
>JBBPDJ010000026.1:6149813-6176019 GCA_037974625.1 Cucumis cinereus
TTAATACTTGAATATGATTCAAATATGGATTAAATTAAATATAAGATATTTAATTTAGAAATTAATTAATTAGAGAACTAATTAATAGTTTAGTTTAATTAGATTTAATTAAATTAATTAAATTAAAATTATAGGTTATATGAGAGATATTCATTTAAATGTAATTTAAATGAAATATTGATTAAATATGATTTAATTAATTTTTATTTAATTTAATTCATTACTTTGTTAATTAATTAAATAATTAAATTTGATTTTTAATTTAATTAAAATTAAATATCTCCCATTTGGAGTTATTATTTTGGAAAACGTGGGATGCTCCCACGTTTTTCTATTTTTTCTCTAACCTCTCCTTCTTCATCGTGGAGCAGGGAAAAAGAAGAACAGTTCTGCGATAGTGTGTTTCTGAAACCTACGAATTGCAGAAGGTCTGCAGAAAAAAAAAAAAAAAAAAAAAAAAACCTCTCTTCTTTTTTCTCCCAAAATCCCAAAAGAAAATTTTCAAATGGATTTCCACAAGCAAAACCTCAATTACTGAGAGGATAAGAGAGACTCCAACTAGTGTGGCTACAATTTGGAGATTTTGTAGAATTCTGAGATTGCAACCAAAGTGAGTTTTTTTTCTCTGTAATTTTATTAATAAAAAGCATGCTTTAGATTGTTTTGTTATTTCTTTTCCAATGTATTAGTATTTTAAAGTTTCCTAATTAAAATCGTGAATGGTCTTTATTTCTTCCGCTGCGATGGGTTTTTATCCCATCATGAAGGACTGTTAGCATATTTTTCTTTTCCTTGCTCGGGACGTGCAACAGCTAAAGTTGGGGGTATTTGATAGCTCTGTAAATGAGCTAGGTTTTCTAGAATCACTTATTCATTCAATCTCTTATTTTGTAGGAAATAATAATCTACAGGTCTCAAGGAGTCCAATGCAAAAAGAATCACTGAATTCAAAGCCAAAACAATAAAAATTCACAAAAGTTCAGCACCCCGATAGTACGAACATCATAATGCACAAAAATTCACACTTTTTACCCCCGAACCGACCTTAGATGCATATTTAAGCCCTTTGTTTGTATCTTTCGTAATATATTCACTTCATAATTCATTTCTACCAAACACTTGTGCATTTCTCTTTTAAATTATCTCTAAAATCAATAAAAATTCTCTCTCAATTTTTCCAAGAAATGTCTCCTTTCTTTGAATCTCTTCTTGAAGCTACTTTAGGAACAATGAAGAACTAAGGTACTTTTCTTGGAGAATGGAAATTCTAGGAAGTCTTTCTTGCAAACCATGTCTAATTTGAGCTATACTTTTAATCTTTAGTTGACTTCCAATCTTGATTTTGTAACTAATTCTTGTTTGATTTAATTGGCCTCTCATTAAAGCATGAATTTTCCTTAATCTTTAATGGCGCTAAGCATGCTCCTTGAAGCAAGATTGATTGAAAGTTGTTGATTTGATATGAAGCATGTCTTCCTTTTGATATTTTCTTGAATTTTCAATTAGAATATCAACTAATTAATAGTTATTGAGATAGAGGATTTCCTTGCTCTTGAATGTCACAACATTGAAACGTAGAAACTTAATGCAAATTCTAAAGATTTGATGAAAACCGCTAAGATGAAAATGATTTATTTTAGTTTAGTATAAATTAGATTTGATTCTTGTTCATTATCAAAGGTTGATTAGTTTTCTAGAACAAATTATTTGTGGGTTCAATTAGATTTCAATGAATTTATTTATTCTATGACAGAAAGAACGCTAAAATGATCAATTCCTATTTTAATTTGATTAAGAAAACTCTATTTCTTTTTGTGGCAATATTATTCTTAAAATTCCACAAAACCATTTACTTATTTTTTCTTTAAATTTCTTGCATTGTCACATAACAAACCCCCCCCCCCCCTATCATACATTAGAATTCTTGCATTCTTAATTCAACATTTGTGTTGCCTAAATATAGATTCTTTTGGGATCGACCCTGAACTTAGTGTTTGCTACGTTTTTACTAGTTTCATTGAGTTTGGATTATGAATAACTTTGTTGGTAGAAATTGATGGTTCATTAACCCATTTTTGCATATTGATTTTCTCTTAGAACACCCATGATATTTCGATCGAACAAAATAGTGTTGTTGCCAAGGAATCATGGCAATAGGTTCCACATCTTTGATTGAAAATCTTGAATTCTAAGTAAAAATACAAAAAATCATTTGTTTGTGTTTTTATCTCTCCTTTGTTGCATGCCCCGCTCTTCCAGGAGTTTTGAGTTTGATTTTTCAAAGATATAACCCGTGTTGAAAGGAGACTTCGAAGAGAGAGAACAGAAGAAAGAAACCATAAAAATCAAGATCCAATAAATAGAGTTTGAAGATCTTCAAGACCCAAGAAGAGAAGAAAATCAAGAAAGACAAGAGATGGGAGAAGTTCGAGAGAAGACCTTGAGAAAATTTCCTGAGTTGAACCTCACGAAACGACCTCTTTGCATTGTCATTCCAGTAACCACCATCACATTTGAGTTGAAACCGGAGATAAACGACCCACACAAGAATCTTAAACACAAGCAAAAAGATGGCTTAGCTACTTGCCATCCAAATCAAAAATGACTTGGAATGGTCTCAAGAAGAAGCTCCTCGAGAAGTTCTTTCTTGCTTTGCGTGCCTCACGAAACGACCTCTTTGCATTGTCATTCCAGTAACCACCATCACATTTGAGTTGAAACCAGAGATAAACGACCCACACAAGCATTTTAAACACAAGCAAAAAGATGGCTTAGCTACTTGCCATCCAAATCAAAAATGACTTGGAATGGTCTCAAGAAGAAGCTCCTCGAGAAGTTCTTTCTCGCTTTGCGTGCCCACAATATTAGAAAGAAGATTTGTAGGATTCGTCAACCAGTTGGAGAATCACTTTGTTAGTATTGGAAGAGATACAAGGAGTTGTGTTCAAGCTTCCCACACCACCAAATCTCGAACCAATACTTCTACTCTGGTTTGTTGGCTCCGACTGAAGTATGATCGATGCGACTGCCAGCAGTGCTCTCACCGAAAAAACTTCATCCAAAGCAAGCGATTTATTATCTACTGTGGCGAAAAACTGTCACAACTTTTGGAAGAGAGCAATTGAGGCAAACTATTCATCTGCAGAAGAAGTAAATGAATTACAGTCTCAACTATCTAATCTTATGTAACATCTGAAATTTTAAGGTAATTTGTTATTTTATTTATAAATTATCTTTTTAGATGTTGGTTAATTTTAATTTGGGTTGTTTGTATTGGATTTGAAATTGGGTTAATTGTTGGAATTATTAATTGTTGTGGTTTGTTTATTTGTGGTTGGAGAGAAAGAAAAGCTGAGTTTTGTTGAAGAGAAAGGAAAGTGGGTGTTAAATGTGGAAAGAGAAAAAGTGTTAATTGAAGAGAGAATCTTGGATTTGATTTTGGAAGAAAAAATGAAAAAGATATAATAATATAATATTAATTTTATTATTATTTCTTTTTTTTCTTTAAAATTAATGGAATAGGGTTTTTCATCCTCATCATCTCCTCATCCCCAAAACCCTAGCCGTCGACGCCCATTCCTTCTCTTTTCTCCATCGCTGAGCAAGTCAAGCCATCATCTCCCATGCCACCCAATCGTCGAACGCCTCGCCGTCAGCCACGCCAGCCGCGAGCCGTTGTTCTATCTGCGAGCCCAAATCAGCGACGCTGTTAGCCACACCAAACCCCATTCCGCGTCGGCAGCCGTACCTTCCAGATCCGCTGCACTGCTCTTCTCTGTTAGCCAAGCTGAGAAGCCCAAGTCGCGCTTCCCTTTCTCTCTGTCATCCGAACGTCACACCAGCACCTCCTCGCCTCCACCTCGCGCGCCGCGTTACAATTTTGCCAAGCAAACGTCACCTCGTCGTGAAGCCGTGCGTCCAGTTGCGCACCGCCATCCATGTTGAAGCTTAGTGTTGCGTGCACCGTCTAGATCCGCTAAGCCGAGCCCAAAGTCGAGCCGTGAGCCGAGCCGACGTTGTTTTCCTTCTGTCACACCACCTTCTGTCACAATCGCCGCTACTATTTTTTAGTTGTTTGGTAAGGTTTAGGAGGAATTCAAATTGGTCTCCTGTTTGAGAAACGCTTATGTGTTCCAGTAGACAATGATGTTAAGAGGGACTTGTTTAAAGCTCATAACCCTCCATTTGCTATGCATCCTTGCAGTACCAAGATGTACCAAGACTTGAAGCGTTTTTACTGGTGGCCTAATATGAAGAGGGAGGTAGCAAACTTTGTTAGCAAGTGTCTGGTGTGTCAACAAGTGAAAGCACGAAGACAGAAGCCAGTGGGTTTGTTACAGCCTCTTGGAGTTCCAGAGTGGAAGTGGAAGAACGTATCGATGGATTTAATTACGAGGTTGCCTAGGACCCCGAAGGGCCATACTGTGATTTCGGTTATTATTGATAGACTCACCAAGTCCGTACACTTTATTCCAGGTAGATCTACATACTCAGCGAATAAGTGGGCTCAGTTGTATTTGAAGGAGGTGGTGAGGTTGCATGGTGTTCCTGTGTCGATTGTTTCAGACAGGGATGTCCGTTTCACCTCTAATTTTTGAAAAGGTCTTCAGAATGCCTTGAGTACTCAGTTGGATTTCAGCACAGCTTTTCACCCACACTCTAATTGTCAAACTGAGCGTTTGAACCAGAGTTTTCAGGGAGTTGGGACTCTTACCCTCATTTAATGAAGTTCGCTTACAACAACAGTTACCATGCTACCATTGGCATGGCACCGTTTGAAGCCTTGTATGGTAAGTGTTCTAGGTCTTCTATGTGCTGGGATGAGGTTGGTGAGCAGAGGTTAGTTGGTCTTGAGTTGGTGCAATCTACTTATGAAGTTATTCAGCAGATTAGAGCCCGCATGAAGACAGCTCAGAGTAGACAAAAAGTTATGCAGATGTGAGACGAAAAGACTTGGAATTCGAGGTGGGAGATAAGGTGTTTCTGAAGGTAGCACCTATGAGGGGTGTTTTGAGATTGGCAAAGAAAGAAAAGTTGAGTCCCCGCTTCATTGGGCCTTTATGAGATTCTGGAGAGAATTGGTTCTGTCGCATACTGGTTAACGTTACCACCATCTCTCTCTGCAGTTCATGACGTTTTCTATGTTTCGATGTTGAGGAAGTATGTAGCTGACCCATCACATGTCGTCGATTATGAGCCTTTGGAGTTCAATGAGAATTTAAGCTACGAGGAGCAACCAGTGGAGATTCTGGCAAGGAAGGTGAAGACGTTGCGCAACAGGAACATTGCCTTGGTAAAGGTTTTATAGCGAAATCAGCAAGTAGAAGAAGCTACATGAGAGCGGAAGGAGACATGAGAGCTCGATACCCGGAGTCGTTCGAGGATTAGATCTTTCGAGGACGAAAGCTTCTTAAGGAGGGAAAACTGTAACATCCAAAATTTTAAGGTAATTTGTAATTTCATTTATCAATTACCTTTTTAGATGTTGGTTAATTTTAATTTGGGTTGTTTGTATTGTATTTGAAATTGGGCCAATTGTTGGAATTAATTGTTGTGGTTTTGTTTATTTGTGATTGGAGAGAGACAAAAGGTGAGTTTTGTTGAAGAAAGAGAAAAGTGGGTGTTAATAAATTAGATCTCAAAATAAATCCAACTTATTATTTTAAGATAATTGACCTAAAATTGTCTCAAATTTTTATGGGATGTTACAGGTTAATTTTATGTACACTCTACTATAGACTCACAGTTGAGCTCTTCTCACTGTAGATATATTTTTGTGTCCATGGATATAGATCAATAACAACAATTTAGTCCTTTAAAAGTGTTCGTAACACTAGCTGGGTCAAATTACCGATTTACCCTAGGTTACTTTTAATTCTTAAGTACTAGTGCTCCTCTAATGAACAATCAGTTTCAAGTCCAACCAATAAACATAAATCTCTCTCAAGCCATAGAAAGGGTATGGCCATTTGTCCAAGTTCTGGAGTCGTTATTTAAAGGAACACTCATCTACTTACCCTAAAGTCGGAAAGGAGTGAATTCCGAAAGGAGTGAATTTTTATCTTGTGTGACTATGTTTTCATCTTTCCACTCGGTCTTGTCCCCAAAATGAAAGGCTTATTGTCTGCAAACTGGTCACTCTCACCCATACAAATCAAAGGTTAATCCCTCGTGAACAAGAGTTCACAATATACTCATGATAAAGACTAAGTTGTCTAGGTCATCCTATTGAAATAGAAATCTAACTAGTTAACGAAGTTACATCTAGTGGCTACTATTTCGTGGTCCAGTCTTATGCAAACTCATTGCATAGGATACCCCTACTCAAGTGTCACCTGCAAGAACAAGTTGGATTATTGTCTTTGTATCATGTACAAAGTGGGTTGTATCCATAGTGTTACTAGGATAAGGTACCCAACCTTATCCATATACTATAGACTCTTTAAGGTGTATCTTGAACATTGATTCCTGTATGTTTTCACATACAGTTCAAGACTCATAAATCAGCTTAGGATGTTAGTTTATTGGATTGGGGTTAATAAGACAAAACTAATCAAATAATCAATAACTTTTTACTGAAATTAGAATAATAACTCTTCATTAATAACGGTCAACGGATTACATTTACTATTTACAAGTTTTATGACATAAAACATTACCGGGAGAAGTTTCGAGAGAAATAAAGTGGGGGGTTGTCGGTCTCCACGACTTAGAATAAGAAAGTTCTCTTTTTCCTTTTTTTATTTTTACTTTTATCTTATTTATTTAAATGAACTTAGGAAAAGACAATTATTCCCCTCACTTAAAAACCTAACATCATTTTTGTCGTTCAATTCATTCTTTTCAACACTTACCAAACTTTCTAATTTTTCACCCACATGAAATTTATTCTAAGTTTTCTCAACCAAGTGATTCAACCCAATTGGTTTATTCAACTTATCAACTTAACATCCAAGTAAGGAAAAAAATGTATTCCAAACTTGATTTTTTGTAACTTAAAAAACATTAGTATAAATAAAAAAAAAATGAAATAAGAGCTTACATGCGATGATTCAATTCTTCCACCTCTTGAACCCAAACAAAGCCTTACTCTTATTGAGGAAGAAAAAGTTGAACCAAGATGCCCACTTTCCAGTTTATTGAAGAATCTTCCTCATGAACTTCTTATTGACCCACAAGTCAAGGGCAAGTCTTTGCTCCACGACTATGATGGTGAAGCAAGTTCCCATCTATGCAATAATTCAACACCTAAAAGGACGACGAAGAATGGTGGATGGTCAAAAGCTAGACATTTTTCAATTCATCAAGGAAACAATCTCTGAACTAATTAATAAAGTCTGGATCACGTGAGGAGCACTCAAAGTGATCTTAAGTATCAATTCTACAAATTTCAAGATGAGCAGAAAGAGGTCTGACGTGAGCTAAACAAGATGAATGCCTCAGATGCTACCAACTCCACTATGTTGACGTTAGAGGATACCTTGAAGTTTTGGAGCAAAAGTTGTTGAGTTTGCAAATGAGAAATGTTGAACTCAACACAAAGGTGGATGTGGTCATCAATGAAATTAGAGTTGAGAATGTCGCGTTAAGAAGTATGGTTTTCCAAATGAACACCTTGATTTGACGCATCTCTAAGAGACACAATGCGCAATTCAACACGTTTATGCCTCAGTAGTCCTGCCTCAGTAGTCCCACCAAAATTACAACAATACATCCTCTTTGAACCTAAAAGCCTTCCTCCCACACCAATTGGTAATCCAGACACGAGGAAATACTAAATGACACTATAAGTTATCTTCTTTTGAATTTTTATGACAACTTTTGTAACTTGTAATTGTATTATCTTTTTATGCACTGAATGACTTCACAAGTTGTCTTCTTTCTTATCACAATTTTTCTTTACTTGTTACTTGCTTAACTTTTAGGAACATAAGTACTGTTTCTTAGTTTTGATGCTTTTGCAAGATATCTTCAATGATATTACCTATGTTTACCATAACTTTAGTTTAATATTCTAGGCGTTCAAACTTTAGTTAAGGAATCTGCCTTAGGAAACATTTCTAAAAAATTATTAGGCGACCAAGCTTTACCTCAAACCTTTTTTGTAATTTTTGTAATTCACTTTCAGCAATGAGGACCTTGTTGCACTATAAAATTTGGGGGTGTACGAGATTTGAGCTAACACATTCAAAACTCTAAAATAAACTTCCAAATAGCTTATTTCTAAGAAAAAAAGTAAAAAAAAAAACAAAAAGAAAAAGAATATGAACTTATTCTTTCTCCCGACTCATTCTTTTAAAATAAAAGAACTACAATGTCATCGCAAGCCTAGTTATAAGCTAAGGATGTGAACGGCCTTTGCGAATAGTCAAAAACAATGAGCATGACTTCAATGGCTGCTCAATGAAAATAAATAAAGGCGACCAAAGATTTAAAGTTGTGAAAGGAAGAAATTAATAGAATACCAAAGATTTCTCAAGCAACGTGATTTGTATAAATGAATAAAAGAAAATGCAAGGATGGGCAAGTATTTTAAAAACTAAAGCGCACTTCTGAAAAGGAAAATAAGATTTTCTGGAAATGAACAAGGGTATTTGAGACTTAAGCTTGTCGCGTTTAGAGTCTAAAAGTATTTCTATAGATAGTAGTACATGACCAAAGAATAGATAGTCTCAGTATTTAAGCCAAGGTCGAAATGCATGATGAGAAGTTTAGTGATCATATTAAAACTTTTGAAAAATTTCATTTTGTCTTTAGAATTGTGCTGAAGGACAAGCATTGTTCAAAATTTGAGGGTCTAATAACTTGTAGAAATACAAGTTATAATGGTCTTTTATTTAGAATAATGGACAATGATTGAGAGAAAAGTGACACAAAAGGTAATCAATTTATGGAAAAAGATAAACTACGCGATCATCGAGTTACAAAAGTCAAAACGCCTATTTATCATGTGAAATGCGAGTAGCGGCAGGCGATCTAATCTGGCTCGCGCCAAACAACTATGCTGTGAAAGATGCACCACACAATGAAAACCGCAATAGGATAAACGAGTTGGTGAAGATGTTAGTGTAGATATCAGAAGACAATCAGAATGACGAACGGAAGAAATGCAGCAAGATAGAGAATTTATTATCCATGTCAGATTCCATCAGAAGATGTTGCCTTCAACGCCTATAAATACACCTCAAGAACTCGTTTTAATACATAGACTTTGAGAGGGGGATCATCTTTTTTAAGCTCTGAAAATTTCACCATTTTCATCCCTTTTCCTTTCTCATTTCACTGAGGTTCTAGATGAGACCTTAGTGCTTCTTTGTGATTACAGATGGAGTCCACTTCTCCCATTACCCTAACCTCATTATAATAATCAACCATTGATATGAACTGGTCAAACATCAAATTATTAATTAGACTTTATTTAATAATTATGATGTATTTTTATTATTTTTTTTTTCAATTTTACCTTTTTTCAATAACATTTAAAAATGGACAATTTAGTCTTTTCCCAATGAATTAGAGTTTTATTGGGAGACTATTTAAGTCTCGCCTTTAGGTTGTTTTGAGGAGTTTTTGATAATTAAAGTTTTACGGTTTTCTATGAATGAAAATTCTTTGGTAGATGACAGAGTCTCATCACCGCCTTTTGGCAATTCTTGATTTAGGGTTGCAAGCCAAGAACATTCAAGTAAGTTTGATCACCTTACTTGTGGAGTGTTCAAACTTGGAGTGAGGAACTAGTTCTCCTTATCTCTTGGTCTTCGATCAAAGGGTAATCCAAATCTAATCCATTCTCTTGGGTTTTTTGTCAAATTGATTTTGGAGTTTTAGAATTTTTTTTTTTAGGTGTTCGCCAATTGGATTCTCAATTTTCAAATCTTAGGGTTTTCATTTCATTTTGTATCAGAGGCTAGGCTCTAGATTGGGTATATGTTAATCGTTTTTTATTTTTTATTAAAGTCCAGTTTTTAACTTGTTTTGTTCTTGATTGAAAAAAAAAATAGCTTGTGACAGGAGGAAGAAGAAAGAAGAAAAAAAAAGAAAAGAAAATGTAAAAAAAAAAATCAATGTTGAGCCGACGGTCCTGTGTGTTTTTAAAAGAAAAATTGAAGCACGTCAATTAAGCTGGTGAATTTTCATAAGTTTTATGCTGCTTAACTTTTATAAGAAAATTAATAGGTTTTAAAGGGCAATTGGTTGTCTTTTTGAATTGAGTTTTGGGTAAAATTAGTATCGTTAGATTCTATTTTTAATTATTCGTTTCTTTTTATCATTATTTTGTCTAGTAGTTTGCTTTTCTTTGTTCATCTTGCATAATTCTTGAATTTTGAATATTAGGTTCTTAATTCTAATTATCATATTTTTTTTATCATTTCTTGTCTAGTTTGTTGAATCACGAACATTAGGTTCTTGATTTCTAGTTTTCACTTTTGTTGCATTCAATTGGTTCTTTGCTTGAGTTGGACACTTTACATGCATTCTTGCTTGGTTTGTTGTTGTTTTGCTCTTTTGATCTTGGTTGCAAAATCTTGGCTATCACGCAAAGAGTCCATATTTGTGAGAGAGATACAATTTGAGTGTAAACATAAGTGAACATCGTCTAACGAGGAAAAACACGTGAGGAAGTGATTGTGAGGTCCACTTTTTTTTCACTTATTTTTGTTATGCATCAATGGCAAGTAATGGAATTGTTCAACAGGGGGAGTTACAAGGAGGACTAAATGAGGAATTCATGCAATGCTTGGAGACCTTAATCAATGTGAGCTTCGACAAAATAGAACAAAGGTTTCAAGCTAGAGAGAAACCTAAAGTAAGGTGAGATTGTGCACAGCGACTTTAGGCGTTACGCCAGGGGAACAAAGTGTGAACACTTACTATGAGGAATTGTTGTTACTACTTGAGAAGGCTAACATATATTAGAAAGAGGAAACTACCATGGATCGATTCTACAATGGACTTAATGAGAAAGTTGTCGATATGTTTGTTGATCAAGAAGAAATTCAACCTTGTGAGGACTTAGAAGAAATGGTGCACGTTGCCATCAAGATAGAAAAGTGACTCCAAAGGAAATCTTCAAGGTAAACTAAGTCCAAGTTCAATTTTAATAGCACCACTAGTAAAGAGAAGCGTAATAATGTTGAGTCAATGTATCAACATGATGTTTTGTCTAGTAACTCATTAGATTGCAAGGACTCACATGATTGTAATCTTGGCACTATTGTTGAACCACCTATTACTAGAGAAGCATGTGTTAATGGTAGTGGGAAAGAGGAAGTAGATGGTAATGAACTTGAATCTGACGTACTTTCTAGTCCATTAGAGTCCAAATGTAATATTTGATCTTACTGTTGTATCATTGCTTCCAAAAGAAGAAAAACTTGTTCGGTGTGAGTTGAAGAGAAAAGGCATGAGGCTGAAACAAAAACAAAAAAAAATATGTGAAGAAGAAAAGCGTGCAAACATTGATGAGAGAAAAGCCAATAGTGTGAGTTTAGAAATTTGTGAGGATGATAAAGGAGTCTGTTTTCTGACAGGTGAACTTCTACCAAGTTTGCCTAGTTTTTCCTTTGAATTTTTTCAAGAAGTAAAAGTATTAAAACAAAGCTCCACGAGTGGTCCAAGTTCTTTTGATGGTCACAAACTAAATGAAGATTTGAATGACCAATATTCTTTCAAAACTACGAGGAATCCAAGATGGTGTCTACCTTTGACATCTCATGACTTAGATGATGCTTTGCCAGGGAGACCAACCAAAAGAAGTCCAAGAAGATTGACATTATTTTCTTCTCATGACTTCAAGACCGCTTTACAAGGCTTCGATTTGGATTCAAGGACGAATCCTTCAAAAGAAGGAGAGGAAAATATTAACCGGTCAAGCATCAAATTATTAATTAGACTTTATTTAATAATTATGATGTATTTTTAATATTTTTTTTCAATTTTATCTTTTCTCAATCTTATATTTATTTAATAACATTTAAAAATGGATAATTTAGTCTTTTCTCAATGAATTAGGATTTTATTGGGAGGCTATTTAAGACTCGCCTTTAGGTTGTTTTGAGGAGTTTTTTATAATCAAAGTTTTAGGGTTTTCTATGAATGAAAATTCTTTAGTAGATGACAGAGTCTCATCGCCGCCTTTTTGCAATTCTTGATTTAGAGTTGCAAGCAAAGAACATTCAAGTAAGTTTGATCACCTTGCTTGTGAAGTGTTCGAACTTGGAGTGAGAAACTAGTTCTCCTTGTCTCTTGGTCTTTGATTAAAGGGTAATCCAAATCTAATCAATTACCTTGGGTTTTTTGTCAAATTGATTTGGAGGTTTTAGAATTTGTTATTAGGGGTTCGCCAATTGGGTTCCTAATTTTCAAACCCTAGGGCTTTCTTATCAACCATGGAGCCAAGGAATGTAAGAGATTGCATTCCACGACTTGACACATCTTTCTTTCTTTTCATTTGTATTTTCTATTTCGATTGTACTTGTATTATGACTCTGATGGTCGAGAGATCTAAAGTTTTATAAATGTAATTACATTTCATTATCATTCTCACATTTCTTTACTTACCTCACTTTAAGCTATTTGTATTATGATTGAAATGAAAAGATGACAAGAGTTCTTTGAAAAGTATCTACAAATGAAATACTCATTTTGTTCATTACAGCTATATTCAACGCCTAATTCTATTCGAGAGAAAGAATTAAGTATTGGTAGTTAACTACTCGAGAGATCAAGTGACTGAGACCTCATTAAACAAGCGAAGAAATGATTTTAGAAAGAAAATCAAGACTTCAATTTGAACCTCATCATACATATCAGAAATGCGAGTGTGTGTAGCATTTAAGTGTCGAGAGGTTGCTTTCCTTAAATAGAGGTTGAAACATGAATATTGTGTTCGTATGTACTTAGATAAAAATCAAGTATTCTAACTCCAACATTTATTGCTCATCTTAATTTGAATTTAAATATGAGATTTGTTATCACCTCAAAGGAATCATAAATCTTTTCAGCTCGCATTATTTTATAGAAATGTTTTTCCTTCACCCATCCTCATGTTTCTGCTAAGTGAAAGTTAGTTCAACATCATTCATATTCATCCACTTCTCTATGGCATTCATTGCATTCCACCTCTAATGTAAATAATAAATTTAGTTTAGATAAAATAGACATTGTTAACATAACTTATACTATATTGACAACGAATAAGATAAAAACTAGGTGTTCAAATCCATTTGTCATCAAATCCCTGTGTTCGACCCTGGCTTACCTAGAAAACCTCTATTTCAGCTTATACTTGGGTGATGGGGTGGAGAACTTGTACTCAATAGACATGTAATAAGGTTTAAGCCACGAAATAGTGTTCCACGATTGCACCTTTATCACATAGTGTGATTTCATTGCCTAGACTAAATTGCATACTTAAAGCCTCAATGATAAACTCATGAGTAGTTCAATTGCATAGAGTCTCCATGATACATGCATATTTATACATTGTGATTCTCCTCATCGAACGAACACCACCAAAGAAATCTTTCCCGTTGTTCTTTTAGTTTCTAAAGAAGTTAGAAGGGTGGCCTATAACTCATAGGGAGATAAAAAAGAGAATGTACATGGAGAGTAGATTTAAGGGTGGCCTCTAACTCACAGGAGATAAAAAAGAGAATGTACATGGAGAGTAGATTGTAGAATGTGGAGAGGGATGTTTCTTGAGAGGTGTTAACATGAAACTAGGGTAGAGGGACTAAAGAACATTTTTGGTCTCTCAATTAGTTTTTCACAATAAAGCCATAACCCTAGAATGAGTATAGTGTCATATATATATATATAATATATAGTCCTCTCATTTATCTAACCGGAAGTCCATTAAATCCATAAATATCCCAATTGGTTAATTAGCCCATTAATTAACCAATAACTATGTATTAGATCATATTTAATACAAAACAGTTAATACTTATAAATATTCCATATTTATAGATCTCTCTATATTATTATTTCATATCAATCTAATTCTTATGATTTTAATATTCGAATCTAATTTAAATATATCTTTACAATAATATAGTTTATATTATATATCACATCTATCATTAACTATATCTAATAATGTATCAAAATACACTTTATTTTGTATAATAATATTAATATAAAATTCTCTCAATCGATTTGAACAATTCAAATTATTTCTTATAATTATCCGTAGTGAGCCAACAAGTGGATCCAATGGACTACATATTAGAAGCTCCAATGTATGAGATTAATAATTAAACTCTTTTAATTTAATTAATCAATATTCATTAACTACCAATCACTCTACTGAAGACCGCTAGCTACACTTTTGACACTGGAAATGTATTTTTGTGTCCATGGATATAACCAATCAACAGTGAGTTGACACTTAACAATTGCTCATAACTAGCTAGGTCAAATTACTGTTTTACCCTTGTAGTATCTAACTCCTTAAATGTCACTGATCCCTCTAATCAATAAATAGTTTATGATTTCATTTTATATATAGTTAACTGTTTTAGGAAAAATTATTGTAAATGAAAAATCTAGGAAAAATTTTAGATACTATCAATAATAGACACTGATATAGTTTAATTTAGCAGTGATTGTCATTGATAGAATCTGAAACTTTGCTATATTTTGTTTCTTTTGCTATACTTGAAAATGCCTCTTGTATTAATAAATCAATAATAATCTAATAAAATATTTGCTCTAACTTATTTTTACAATAACATTTTATTAAACAAAGGCAATTACATAAATTATTGATTAATTAGCTATCAATATCTTAAATATATTTATTCATTCTGATTGAATGATATTTATTGTTTAATAAATTAATACATTAAAATTTTATAAGATGGTTATGCTTTAAGTTCATAGATTAAATACAAATAAATTTTTTTCTACATAAAGTTTTGATAGCATTAATCAAACACAATTATCTTCGATTCTTAGACATCGTTTTTTCATATAGTTTTTATTTTTAAGCATCTATAAAACTTTAAATCTTAATTCATTGTTATTCTTATTGCATTCAGCATTTTTTTTAAAAAAAAATACAAATTTATGAAACAAAAATTAGGAAAGTCAAAAACATAGTATACACATTTTAAAGTCAATACCATACAGACAAAAATCTACCTATCCAAAGATGAAACTTGTAATATTATCTTTGTTATTTTCAAAATGTATAGTTTTCACCTAGTTAGATTTTTTGTTTAAAATAATATTAATTAAATAAATATTGTCAAAAATAGAACGGTAGAAAAAGTATTCACAAAATTAGGGTAGCAAAGTTGTGTATCTGGTACATAACTATTGAAAGTCCTAGACAGGGTACATGACTTGGAATTGAATTCGTGTACCCTGTTCACGATTTCAAACGCACGTCTGCAGTTGACTTGCCAATATGGTTGTTTGGTTCAAATGGAAAGATGTCGTTAAAAAGAGAAACTAACTAGCGTCAAATAAGTTGACGAGAATATCAGCAAAATATCAGGCGAAATTTAGAATGACACAAATTGCAAAAACCGAAGAATTTAAAGTTAAGTGCAACCCCAACGTCTTAATGACACGTTGATATTGAGAATGACACGTCTGCAACATTGGAGTGTCTTAAAGAGTCATAAGAATTTATTATGAAGTCAGAGCCAAGTGCAACTGCGCCATTCAAACGCCTATAAATAGACATCACAAGCTTCATTTTGCGTACTTGGTGTAGTGTGTGAAAGAATCGGAGAAATCAGATTTTTGAGTTCATCTTCTCTAAAATTAGCTAATCTACCATTGTCATCCCTTACCCTTTCTTCCTCTATATCCTTTGGTGAGAGCTTAGAGTGTGAGAATAGAAAAGAGGTTACCAATTCTCATTCCCCTAAGTTTGTAATACAAACAACCATGAAGCCAAGGAATGCAAGAGATTGCATTCCGAGGCTCTATGCGTGTCTTTATCTTATCATTGTTACCATTTTTTATTGCATTTGTAGTACAAACTTCATGGTTGAGAGGCCTAAAGCTTTTAATATTAATGCAATGCACCTTCATTATCATTCTCTCGTCCCTTTACTTGTTTTGCATTATAGTTTACTATGTTGTGATTGAGATAAAAAAAAATTAGAATGTGTCTTTGAAAAATCTTGATGGGCCCAAATACTTAGTTTGTTTAGTCAGAGTTATAATCAACGTCTCCAATACAAAAATAAATTATGTATCATTCTCATACTGGTGGCTTCTTTGAATAGATCATATACTAATTCTCTTTCTCTGAAAATATAGAAGAAGGGAGTCTTTTGTGCCAACATCCAGCATAAAAGGGCCAAGCCATAACAGATGAGAAGCTATACGATTCAACTTCAACATAATTACTTTAATATAGCTGGCTCTTTTAAGGACTTGAATATTTTCCAACTGTTTTGGACCATTTACGGTTATTACTTTTGTAAACATAGTTTCTAAATAATCTTGTGTTCCATCCCTTTGTGTAAATAACCCAATATTGGTTCATAGTCAATAACATCTTCATCATCTAAAGTATGGATGAGTCGAAGAACAACGTGTATTGATGGGTGGTGAGGTCCAATATTGACTATCATGAGGTCTTTTCTTGTAGCTGGTCCATGCATAAGTTTTTTTTCGATACATCTTTCCATGAATTTCTAAAAAAGAAAATAAGTTCATAAAAATACAAGATCTAATAAATCAAATAATTCAAAATTACTAAGTTTTTTACTCCCAAATATCCCATTGATTAATTAATTCTTTGTAAGACATTTTATTTTTCTTTGATAAATAAGAAAGTAATCGTTGGCGTTTGCCAAGAATTTTACGTAGACTTCTTTGAGATAATTAGTCTTTTTTGTGCAATTCCAATGTGAAGCAAGTCTTTGTATCTCATTGGTGAAACTGTGTACATGAAATTCAACAAATCCTCTATTTTCTTTATTTTTCATCTTGTGAAATAACTGAGTTGAATGAATCTTTTACCATAAAATGAAACCTCCTTAGCCTCCTCTTTTCATTTTTGTTATAAATTATTATTGATTAGTAACAATAATGTTACTCATTTTAATTGTATATACACAATAATCTTACTTTGATTAAGAATTTCTATTATATTTTAAAATAAAATTTAGCAATCCAATTTTTTAAAATTGTATGCAAATAGGTATACAAAAATCTTGTATATTTCTACATGCATAAAAAATATATAGACTAAAAATTTTAATTTAAAAATAAATAATAATATTTTATTTATAGATAGAATGAATTAAGTATTGGGAGTTAACTATTCCAGAGACCAAGTAACTAAGACCTCACTAAAAAAGCATACAAATGATTTTAGAAATAAAATCAATTTTGCAGTTTAGACCTTATCAAACATATCTGAAATGCAAGTGTGTGTGTCATGTAGGCGTTGAGAGGTTGCTTGCCTTAAATAAAGGTTGAAACATGAATATCACGTCCAAAAATATTTAAATGTGAATCGCATGTTCACTTCAACATATGCATCCCGAAAGGCGAGCATGTGTGGCGAAGACGGCGAGAGGTTGCTCTCCTTAAATTGAAATTGAATTTGTTATTTGTATTGTAATACTCGATTTTTGTATTTTAAGTTGTTTGTTGTAAATAAATATTAATAAAACAATGAAAGAGTATTTTAGTAATTTTTTATCAAAGGGTAATTTGGTAGTTTTTGTTTAAAAGAATAAAAGAAAAGGAAAAAAAAAAGAGAAAAGGGAATTTATAAATTATTATTATTATTTCTTAAATTGTATTTATCTTTAGTTTTAAAAATAAAGAGAGAAAAATTGAGAAAAAGCCAAATTTGGCCGAATGGAAGGAGAAAAGAGAAGATGGAATTGGAGAAAATTAATTCTCCAATTTTCCAATTGAATACTCAACTGATAAGGAAGGATATTAATATCCTTGTTGTTGGCCGAATTGAAGAGAAAGAGGAGAAGAAAAGAAGAGAGAACCGAAAGGAAGGAGGGGGAAAAAAATATTATGGGCAATTTTTTTATAAACACAGGGGAAAAAAAGAATAAATTTGAGATCAATTCTCAATCAAATCGGGCGAAATTTGTATCTAAATTATATAGAAAAGAGAGAGAAAGCTAAATGAAGGCTCAATTTGAAGAAATTTGGCCAAGAAAACAAAGAAAAATGAAGATTTTCATCGTTGGTGCTGAAAATTCACAGTTTTGAACAATTGAAGTTTATGAAGAAATTGAAGGGATTAGAGTTAAAATTGGAGCATCAAATTTGGTTGTAAGTTCAATAAGAAGTCCCTCTTTGATTTAGTAACAATTAATTTGATTAATTTCAGCTAGAATTAACGAATTTTATGTTTAAAAATTGAAGAAAATCTCCCCAAAAAATAGAGCCATGAAATTTTCAGCTTGAATTCCCATGGATTGATAGCAAATTAGACGGCCAAAACGTGAGGTAATGTAGTTTAAGTTATGAGTAATTGTTTGGTAATAATTAGTACGTCCAATTTTAGCCGGAAAAGGAGAATTTTGTCGTCTGAGTCTCGTCGAATTACTCGTCGAAAACTGGGTCTGAATTTGGGACAATTTTCAGAAAATTTAACGATTGGAGAAATTTATGAACCAAGAACATCGTCCCATCAAGGTTAGGAGTGATTTACAATTTTATAGTATTATTTTTAAAGTATTAATGTTATTAAAATATTCTGATTATGCACGTTTTACAAGAAAATAATTAATCTCAACATTTTAATAATTTAAGATTCTTTATAATACAAGCATGTATTATTATAATTATATAGTTAATTTATGATTTTATGCATGAATTATTATTCCAAGATATTTTAATATTAAATTATTATTTTTTATACGTTTTACGAGATTTCAGTAAAATATGAATTGAGCATGTTTTAATATTTCTAAATGAAATTTCATCATTATTTGAATGATTCAAGTTCTATGAGCATTTCTTGACAATTATTAAAAATGTTTATATGTTATTTACACGATTTACAAGAATTTTAGTAAAAGCATGTGTATTCATGATTTAGCCTGAGGCTAATATACTAGGTGTGCACACTAGAGTATCTTGTTGTCATGAGTGCTGGGTTCGCCCCACCATGGTAAAGACGTTGTGTGCGGTATCTCCGCTACAATGTAGTTAGCGCTGTCGTGAGTGTTGAGTTTGCTCCACTACGACAAAGACGTTCTTGTTGTTGGCCCCACTACAACGTAGATTCCGCTGTCGTTAGTGCTGGATTTGCCCCACTACGATAAAGACATTATAGAAGCTAGCCCCACTATAACATAGTATTGCTGTCGTAGGTGTTGAGCTAGCTCCACCACAGCAAAGACGTTGTTGGTGCTGATCCCACCACGGCGTAGTTATTATTGTCGTTAGTGTTGAGATAACTCCACTATGGCAAAAACGTTGAAAGTTCAGGATTTTTCCCACTACAACGTAGTTAAATGATTACACATGGCTTGCAAATAATTTTCAGTTACAGTTTTCTAGCGACAGTTTTAGTTGTGATATGTTTTCACAGCAAGATATTTACCTATATATATATTTCTAAAGCATGTGACTTCTAAGTTATGTTTTTCAAAATAGGTTGTTTTTTAAACTGTCACTCACTGGGTGTTAGCTCACTCTTTCAAATGCTTTCTCACTTTACAGGTAGAGATCGAGATTTTCAAGTCTGACCTACCAATGCTTGTCTGGTATTAGAGTTTGAATTTGCTTACAGTATAATTATAACTCTACATATGCATATTTTGGTCTGTAAATTTTAGTAATCAGTAAGTTGGGCGGTGTGTAGTGTATGCATAAAACCTTTTTATGTAAGAAAACTTTATTTGCGTATTATTAATTATTTTCATTGTATGTTATTCGAGTTTGTTAAGTAAGCTGTCAGTAAATGTCGTTAAGTTAGGAACGTTATTTACTGGCTTCACACCATCTCTTAGGCTAAGAGTAGAGAATCTGGGAGATGGTGTGACATGTATCACCTCAAAGAAATATCTCTTCATTTCATCCCGCAGTGTTGCATAGTAAATTTTCCAGTATTATTTTCTAAGTCTGATAGCAAGGTTAGTTCAACGACATCCATAATCCCTCGTAACCATGTCACAATTAGAGTAAATAATAGCAATAGTTTTGATACTTGATACTATGAATACAATTGAATTATACTATATAGATACAACATAAGAACAAAAATAGGCGTTTATGATCCAAATTTCTTAAAATCTATGTGTTTGACCCTAGCTTACCCCGAAAACCTCTCTTTTCGCTTGCACTTAGACAAGAGAGATACCTGTACTCAATAGATGCATCATTAGGTTTAGGCAACGAACTAAGATTATCTTAAACGCATCTTTTATCGCATGTGCATAGTCTTGTCATCTTGATAAATTCACACACTTAGAACCATAAAGATAAATCCACGACCATTAGATATTAGATTGCATGACAATTATAGCTTATAACCAGATAATTGCAATATAATGAAGCATAAACTACAAACAAATAAGCAATTACAATCCTGAAACTCGAGCTGATTGATATTTTTCTTCCATCTGATGTGCCTGATATGACTATTTTTGGTAAAATTTTCTGGTCATTTGGCCCTGCAAGAAAAGGGCTCAAGTTGTAGCCCATTAATCTAATTGTATCAATAATAAACTCATCGTTCACAATCTATATGAGATACTTCCACTATTGTAGTTTTGAGTTATTGAAGGAGGGAGCCTGCATGATCTCAACGCAATGTCCCATTTGATTAGCATATTATGTCGTACGTCCAAGCAAGTGGTTTTATTGGGGTTGCTCAAATTGAACTTATCCAATTTGATTGGCACCTTGTTACTCATTTAGTAGAATCTTGGAGACCTAAGACCCACACATTTCATATGCTTTGTGGGAAATGCACCATTACTCTGCAGAACGTTGCGATCCAATTAGGACTACCTATGGACGAAGAGCCTGTTACATGATCGTTGATGTAGAATTGGAAACAAATATGTGAAGATTTCTTGAAAGTTCAAAGTTTAATCATTCAATGGTTAGTAGAATAGTTCAAAGAATTAGTACCGATGTCAACGTCGTCAGCGTCTAAAGATATGCTCGTATGTTAATGCAACTCATTGGAGGATTTTTGTTCACTGACAAGTTGAACATATTGGTATATTGTATGTTTCTTCAGCTTTTAGGTGATTTCGATCAAGTAGGTAGATACTTTTGGAATGTTGCATGCCTTGCATGGCTTTATAAGGAACTGTATTGAGCTAGTAGTGCACAAGTCTTGAAAATACTTGGGCCACTAATACTGTTGCAAGTGTGGGCATAGGATAGATTTTAATATTGTTGCACCACAAGTTAAATTACAGGTCCTAGTTGATCGTCCACTAAGTTCCAGGTATTATTTTATATGATAGATTTATTCAATTATAGTTTCTTGTAATTGGATATTTTAATGATTTTTTTATTATGTAGATGGAGCGGTGTCCTACCTGCATCTGAACAGTCAACAAATATATTGGTAACGTATCGATAGATATTTGATCAACCGATGCACACTCAGGTAAAAAATTATTATAAAAACAAATACTTCATATTTTTTGTTGTTTTCTTATGTTCGCTTTTTTCAGATTAATTGGACACCACACACACACGATATCATGTTATTATTGTCTAATTGATGCCATGATGGTTAAGAAGTTTGGACTTACTTTGATCCTCTAATATGCTTCCATATTGTAGAGTGACATTTTCCAAATCATGTGTTGTGATAATTTGGTATATCGTACCACGTTGTGTTTTACAGGTCCTACAGTACACCAAATTGATTTAAGAGGTAAATACGACCAAGACTGACATAAGATGCATGACGAATATATCTTAATGTAGCGTGCACGTCATATCATTTTGCACAAGGAGAAGCAACACATGACCCAACTGTTTTTTTAATTATATGACATGATTATTTAATATTATTATATTTAATCATATAGAATAATTTTGTTCTAGACGTACACCAGTACTCGATCCAACACGATTTATTAGATTTTAAATTTGTGATCAAACCTTGGTAAATATAGAACATATTATTCAGCAAAAAAGACGACTCAATGTTGTTGACACGAATCGAAGACATATTCAATGTAGACGACGACAACAGGACACGGATGTTGTAAAGGAAAATGTGGACCATGTTTAGTTTGTAATTCAAAATTTTAATTCATATGAACTTCTATTTTCAATTAAAAAATTTAAATGAAATTGCATTCTCCTTTACACCAAAATCCTAGTCATATTAGAAACTTAAGGAAAAAAAAAGAAAAAAATTGGATAAATAATCTATTTTGAGTTAAAAAGAAAAACCTTAGAGGGTTAAGGAAGAAAGGAACAAAATCGAAAGAAGAAAAAAATCAATTGGTTTTGCATTCATGAAAATCGTGGTTGTAATTTAGTACATTTATATAGTTTGATTGAAATACTAATTTGATTAGGTTTTGAAATTGCTAACTAAAATACTTATGATTTCATTATTAAATAAATAATTAAAAAAATATTAAAGACAATTAAGTAAACTAAAAAAATCAAATAAAATATCGAAGTCGTATACTCGGTACACGACTTTTGTCTTAACATTTGACCAATCTTCCACGCCCGCTAACGTAGTTGACCATGTAGGCTGTGACTGGATTATGTGAAGTGGTGTACACGGTGCACGATTTAGCTCCACACCAAAACCACCCTATTTTTTACAATAGCTTGAACTTCAACCATATTTTTCTTTATTTTTTTCTATCTACCCTACTTTTGTCATTAGTTTGAAAAAGAACATTATTCTTCAATTTTAGCTCTAATTATATTGGGAATGAAGGGATAAAATTAAAAAGAATGGAGAAAAGAGAAAGTAAAAAAGGAAGAGAAATAAAAATTGTAAAATCGCCCTTCAAGTATGATGGTAATGACAGTTACATTCTTAATTGTTCTTTAACTTATACAAGCAAAATTAGACCCTAAAATTTATAATAGTTGTAAAAATTGGACTACCAAAGATTAAAATTCCATCAAACATTTACAACCCTTTTAATTCTTATTTAGTAACTATTTAGCCTCGTTTGGTAACTATTTCGTTTTTCTGTTTTTGGTTTTTGAGAATGAAGCATATTCTCCCCCTCTCCCCTCTATCATTTCTTACAAACAATTTGCATATTTTTTAAATACAATGGTTAAATTCTTAGTAAAATTTCAAAACCAAAGTAAGCTTTTAAAAGCTATTTTTTTTTAGTTTTCAAAATTTGGCTTGGTTTTTTAAACTATTAATAAGAACTAGATAACAAATGAAGAAATTTGGAAGCGAAAACAGTATTTATAGGCTTACTTTTCAAAATCAAAAACAAAAACACTAGATGGTTAACAAACGAGGCCTCTCAATTATTTTTTAATGTTAAGTTTATTTCCTCTCAATTATTCTTACCATCTTCTATATCTTTATAAGCTGCGATAGTTAGTGGTTAGTCAAATTTAAGACAAAACAAGTTTCTAATTTTTTTTTTTTTTTTACTTTTCGAAGTTTGGTTTGATTTTTTAAAAACCTAACGTTACATTTAGCAAGTAAAACGTAATAAATATGTGGCAATAAGAAAAGTGAGTCTCATTTGATTCTTTTTTTGTTGTGTACTTGTGTTTTGTAATCTTTGCTGGCATCGTGGATCCATTTCCAAATTTGTAATCAACAAACAAAAATTGATCGACGAATTGAGAGTGTTCGATCCAATTGCACTAAATTACGTTGTATCGTTATAGTTACAATTACACTATTGGTAATGTTCCAACAGAAAAGTTATTAATTTGACACTTTACTGCTACTATTGCTATTAATGTTTGACCCTCAGAGGTAGACGTGAAGGTAACAGTAACTATCGATTTGACATCCTTGTCGTTATTGTTACTATTATCGTTATCACTTGACCCTCTAAAGGTAGAAACATCGAAATAATTTCATAATTTTAAGCAATTAACCAAAATTCAATTACATTTGCAATTTAAATTTATTACAACTGATCCATCAATAAATTCTATTATAATTACACCAATTTTGATTATGATGTTCGTGTACATAACCTAATAACAAGTCTATAAAATAAAATAAAAAAAAAAAAAAAAAAGAAAAGTTGTAGGCAAGGGTCCACGAATCAGGGTTCCGACATATAATCGCCCTCACAAAGACAGACAGGACCCCACTTCTCTTCTTACTTCTTCCATTTCCATTTCTCCCTAATTAGTATTTTCCTTCTCAATAACCCATGAAACCAAAGAGAAGAGTAAAATTGAAGTCTCCTCAACTCCCTTCTTTTAAGAAATATAATACCCCAATCCCCCTCTCCTTTTTCCTCCTCCATCATTTCTCTCTTCTTCCTCTTTCCATTTTAATAATGTCTTCCCCTTCTCTCTTCCACTTTCACTCTCACTCCCATTCCCATTCCCATTCCCATTCCCATTGAAACAACAAGACAACCCCTTCCCTTCTTTCTAATAACAATCTTTCTATGGATTTCGATCTCGAAAACCCATTAACTCATCTTCACCAACTTCACTCTGACGACGCTTCTCTCTTTCTCATTGAGTCCGATCACATGCTCTCTCCCTCCTACCTTCATACCCTTCTCTCTTCTCCTTCTGATTTCGCCGTCCGACGAGACACCATTTCTTTCATCTCTCAGGTACCCATTTCTCCTTTTCCTTTTTCTTCTTATCAAATTCCCCTCTCATTCTCTTTCCCCTTTTGCAGTGCTGTTCTAACTCTAACATCGATCCACACTTGTCTTATCTCGCTGTCAATTATCTTGATCGTTTCTTCTCCTTTCAGGGAGTGCCGGTAATCCCCTTCACTCATTTTTTTTTTTCATTTCCCCTGTTTTTCTTCTTCATTATTTGATTTCCTTCTTCTCTGTTGTGTTACAGCAACCAAAACCATGGGTCTTGAGACTTCTTGCGGTTTCTTGTGTATCTCTTGCTGCCAAAATGAAGCAAATAGAACACAACCTCTTCGATTTTCAGGTATTATTGCATTTTCTTCCTCGTGTCCTAATCGCAAAAAGTAGAGAGCTAAATCAATTTTGAAAACAGGGCAATGAAGGATTCATCTTTGATCCTCAAACAGTACATAGAATGGAAGTTCTCATCTTGGGAGCTCTTAAATGGAGAATGCGCTCAATCACTCCTTTCTCTTTCATCCCTGTCTTCATTTCCGTCTTCAAACTCAGAGACCCACCATTGTTGCAAGCTCTCAAAGCCAGAGCAACAGAGATCATCTTCACAGCTCAAAACGGTAACGAATTAAACATCTGAGAAAAAAAAAGCCTTCGGATTTTCCCTTCACTGTATTAATAAACAGAGATCATATTTGTATTGTAGGAATTGAGCTATTGGAGTTCAAGGCATCAGTAATTGCAGCAGCTGCTCTGCTGTCTGCTGCACACGAGCTGTTCCCAATCCAATACCCATGCTTCAGAAAAGCAATCATCAACTGTTCGTACGTAAAAAATGTAAATACCCCAGGTTCCACTTTTATGTTAAAACGTAATTTGATTTGTGTTTAAGAGAGAAGAAAGCAATAAATGCCATGTACTGATGAAAAAGGAAATGGGGGGGACTGCAGGAGGAGGAGGAAGAGGAAAAGTTGGTGAGATGCTTGAAGGCAGTGGAAGAAATAGTAATAAATGGATACAAAAGAGGAATGGATGAAATGGAAGAGAGGTCAGAGACAGCAGGCAATGTATTAGACCACCATTTTTCGAGCTCAGAAAGTGAAAACACGTCGGCAATGAAGAACAGAGGAGATAAAGATGGAGGGAAGAAGAAAAAGGTTGGGTACTGCAACAATCAGAGGGTTCAGATGAGAGAGATCCAGCAATGTTGATGAGACGATCATGAAGATTGAAAATGACAGTTGAGTGGGCAATGCCAGCATCGTCGGAGCGGGCAAAAATTAGATTTTTTGTTTTTGGTTTTGGTTTTTATATTTGTATTTGTATTTGTATGTATTTGTAGGGGGAAGGTGAAGGATAAGGAAAGGGGAAGAGAGGGGAAAAGAGGGAATTTTTGTTCCTTTTTGTTGGGGTTTTTATTGGGGAGGGACCAAAGACAAAACATAACTTTGAGAAGGTGGTGTTGTTGTTGGTAAGAAGGTGGTGGTGGG
>JBBPDJ010000026.1:6176119-6188161 GCA_037974625.1 Cucumis cinereus
GTAAAGGGTAATGAGGTTAATATATCTTGGATATAATTTGAAATGTTCAAATTGACTTAGGAAATTAATATAATATAAGGTGATACATTATAATATAAAATTAATATTTTAATTAAACTTTATAATATAAATTTTAATTTTGGATTTGATTCAAAATTAATTAATGAGAGAATAAAATATCACTTAACACAATACTTGCATTGTTTCGATGTTAGCTAACGCATAACCATCCACTACAACACATTTGGGTAGATTAACTTAGATTAGTTAGATTAGTCTAGTATTAAATTTCCTCTATCATCATTTCAATTACTCATTTCCTCAAAAGAATATTGATCCACTCACTGTTGTAGTCACGAAATTCTTGTGTTCGATGTAGGACTTATCAGGTACCTAAGTATTGTTTATACTTGGAAAATGTTAGGAAAACTTGTATGCACCTTCATTTCATCGCATATCCACCATAATATTATCACATATACTCAACGCAACAAGATCCTATGCAGCGCGAGACTTGGAAACGTGTTCAAGCCTTACTATGGGCAAAAATAGGTGTTGAAAAATAAGAAATGTATGTAGTGGACGACAATTATCCAAAGCATTTAAATACCACACCTTCAAAGATCAGAAAAGAGGGTGTCGGTTAGAGAAGATTAGTTAATCCGACAGATCGATATTTCAAGAATTCTACATCATCTGTCCAGATTTTCTTCATCTATTTATCCATCCCATAAGACTGACAAGCTTTGCAAGCATTCAATCACTCTCGAAGAATAAAAAATTGTGATTCAGAGTCTATATTTTGTTGTGTTATTCTTCTGCATTTCTAGTGTTTCTACTGATTCACTTTATGTAAACAACTTGATTTATGAACACTGATTTTGCATTCATCGTCATTTCTTTAGTTTTTCTATGTTTTATGAGTAGCTAAAGTCAATAATGGGTTAGGGAGTTTAGAAATTAATTTGTAGGTAATGTTCATTTTGTTTGATCTCCATCAAGCTATATACATCAACACATCGAAAGAGTATGTTTAGAGTAAAGGTATCAACTGCTCAAAAGAGTAAGTAACTTAGACCACGGTGAGCAAAGATAGGGAATAACTTAAAAATAATAAGTCCTATCGCATTATCAGTGCATCATTTATAATAGAAATAGAATATTTGTGGCATCAAGGCGTCGAAATGTTGCTTGTCTTAATTAGTACTGAGTGCATGACATTATATGTTTATGAATAAATTAGGATGATTTCTTAACCCTGTCTACCATATTCTTCACTTAAGACGATACTTGCATTGCTTTGAGGTTAGATAACGCATATCATCCACCGCATGACAACTAGGTAGATTTATTTAGGTTAGGTAGATTAGTTTGATATTAAAACTCTCTTAATCATCGCTTTAATTATTTATTTCCCAAAAGAGCATTGATCCACTTGCTATTGTAATCACATAATCCATGTGTTCGACCCTGGACTTACTAATCTTGTTTATACTTGGACAAGGTTAGGAAAACTTGTACGCACATTTACCCCATCACATATTCATTAGATTACCATCGCATACAATATGCATATACACACCGAACATTGATCTTAGCAGCTTCCATGCATTCTTTAAGTTTGCATTAAGAGGTTTCAATGTCTTGACATTCAAAAGCAAGGAAAATCTATATCTTAAGAATGATTAATTAATTGAAGTCAAATTGAAAAATTCAAGAAGAGATTAAAGGAAACACATCCTTAAAATCCATTTAAGAATCTACAATCAATCTTGTTTCAAAATTTTTGCTTAGCCCCATTAGAAATTAAAGAAAGTTTCATGCTCTCAGGATTGATTAACTCATTCATTTAGAAACTCATGCAAAAGCAAGATTGGAATTCAATTAAAGTTTGAAATTGGATGCAATTAAAACATAATTCTCAAGAAGAGATTAACTTAAAACTCATTCCAAGAGGGTATGTTCTTCATTGATCATGGAGTAGCTTCAAGAGGAAATAGAAACAAAAAATATCTTCAAAGAATTGAAAGAGGGAATTTTATTTATGAATTTGGAGAATTATTAATAAAATTGAAGTGCCCTAACTAATGGGTGTTGAGTTCTAAGTGAAGTGATATTGAATTGATGTGTACAATACAAGAAAATGGGGTGATAAAGGAATTTGGGTAGAGAAAGGCAAGCAGACGCGCACCTTGACGCAAGTCAAAACATTTGGAGTATCGTAGTGCTACAGTTGGGCGCTGCGGTGCAGTCAATAACCGTCTTCGGCATCATGGTGCTCTTCATGGGGATGTGACATTGATGCACGACGCGAAGTTTGGATACCCTGTTGCTGTCAGAAAAGTGAGCTCTCGTGTTTAGGGCACCATGGCTCAAGGTCTTGCACTATAGGCTGTGGTGGAAAGCTAAAACTTATGAGTTTGCCCGTTGATCTTCGTTTGACTCGTTTTAGCAGAAAGTTGAGTGGTTTTTGCTTTATTGGACTCCTTAGCTTCCCTAGATCAATATTTTCTAAAAAGATAAGGAAATTGATGCATAAATATGAATATCTCAGGTATTTTAACCAAGAAACCCTAACACTTTTATGGTACTATCCTAATTGAATTAAATATTGAAATTAATATGAAATTAAAACAAAGATTCTAAACAAAGATTAATCTAAAAACTTATTCTAAAAAAGGTATCTTTTAGTTTCTCATTGGTCTTGGAGTAGCTTCAAGAAGAAAGTTGAATACAAAAGTCACCTTCAAAGAAATGATTGAAAGAAATTTTATTGATGAATTTGGAGAGAAAATTTACAATTGAGAGTACCCTAACTATTGAGGATTGATCTGGGATGATGAATTATGAAGAAATACAAGCAAATGGGGAATTTATACACTTTTAATGGACAAATGCGCGCAAAGACGCACGAAGACGCGAACACAAAAGTTAGTAGTGTTGTGGTGCTGCAGTTGGGCGTTGTGGCGTTGGGCTTAACCGTCATTAGTTTTGCGGCACTTGAAATTTAGACATGACATTGGGGCACAACGTCGTGGCACTGAGTTGGATGCTGCAATGCTACATGAAGTAGGTGCTCTCAGGAAAATGGCGTCATGGAACGGCGCCGACTGGTGTATTTTTATAACTTCCTTCTTTTGCTTTGTTTTGACCCGTCTTAGCTTGGAATTGAGTCGTTCTTGTTCCGTTGGACTTCTTTGCTTTTCAGGATCATATTCTTACAAAATTAGAGATTTGATGCATAAGTTCGAACATCTCAGGTATTTTTATGGTGCTATCAAACACCCCCAACTTAACTATTGTTGGTCCCGAGCAAGAAAATGAAAATATAAAATCGTAAACTCAAGCATCAAGCAAGACAAGTCATGCATCTTTGGCAAAAAATTAAAGTCACTCAATCATGTATACAGTGGTAATGTTCTAACAAACCCTAAGTACGAAACTCAAGTTTCAATCGACTTCTGCCTATGCTTGCAATCCTTTAACCATTTTAAGAAATAAACACTCATTTGAGAAGCATTTTAAAATAATTTTGTCCAAGTAAAATCATGCATAAATGGATGCAAGACCTCGTTATTTTGACTTATTAACCATGCTCGAAAAGGTTAATGAACTCTCAATTTGTTTTCCCCCCTACTCTAGTTTGAAAATGGTTCTCTCCTTTTGAAGGCCCTCGAGTAAACAACAATGCTAAAAAGGTAATACTAGACTTAGAGATGCACTTGTTTTACTAAGAGAAAACAGAAGTTTTCCCATTGGAATTCATACCACATTAACATCAGGCAACTCTTACTACTTGCAAGGGTAGTTAGCCCTTTAACCTAAACGTGCTTTCACTCATTTTTTTTTTCTTTTTCTTCTTTTTGAGCTTTTGCCCTTCATTTTTTTCTTTTTTTTTTTTTGCGCATGCCTCAGCTTTTTTTCTTAGCAAGCTTTTTCTTTTCCTTGCCACTCTTTTCTTTCTTTGGTTTTGTTTTGTTTTTTTTTTTTTTATGGCTTTTGCTTTGCTTTGCCTTGCCACTCTTTTCTTTCGTTGCCACTATTTGCTTCTAATTTTTTTACTGAGCTTTTCTCTACTCTAGGATTAACCTAAAACCTAGATGAAATAATTGACCTTTTGAGGCGACAACAAAAATATAAGTAAGACTACCCCTTTCTAAGAATCAAAAGTTCAATATGACTTGGCGAAGTATTAAAAATGCATGGAATGACAAGAATTTTTATTTTTAATGGGCTCAAAAAATCATGAGCGCCCACTTCCTACTTAAAATCATGCAACCTTAGAAAAGAAAAATGTATCACCAACCATCATAGTCAATAACTAAGCAACAAGAGAGAACATTCATGCAAAACTTTTTATTTTGCAATCAATCATTCATTCTATTTATGTTTTTCATTCATCGATTCAATCATCATAAAACTACAAACTCGAGTTTAAGTGCACAAGCGTTATCCAAATATGCATGAATTCATCATAAAAGAAGAACTCAATATAGTACATATGAAGCAAAAGTTTTTGAAAAATTGGCAAAAATGCACAAAATTCTAACAGGGATTCAAACAAGCGAATATCATGAAGAAATACGTGTTATTATTTTCCATATATTAGGATTATGGTGAGAAACACATAGGAAACGCATCAAATACACTTGGACTTTATACTTTGTGTTTGTTATGTGTTCAATGTTTACAATGCAGTGTTATTAGGATACTTTGATCTATGGATGTTGTTCATCACAGGACTTTATCAAAATATGGATCAAATGACATAAAGACTTTTCACGCCTAGTCAGAAGCAATGCTAAGAAGTGATCACTTGAAGTATAGCTGAACATTCAAAGAGTTGTTGAGAGTACAACACATTCCATTGCATCGTAGAGCATGCATCGTAGATCCAATGCGATGCAAGACTTTCGAAACGTGTTTAGACCCATTAAATGTAGAAATAGACACCGAAAAACACGGGATGTGTTTAGTGGATGGCGAGTGTTGGAAGTATATAAGTACTTCATTCGAAGATCAATACAGTGACACATATACATATACATACAGATACACAGAATTGATGAGAGTCGTCCTAATACATAATTCTTCCTAGATTTCCTTCCATCTTCCATCCTCTATTCACTCCCCAACCGAGAAACTTTATAGGAATCAACTCACTCTGGAAAAGCAAAAAATTGTGAATCAGAGTCCTTTAATTTATGTTATTTTTTTGCTGCATTTCAAGTGTTTATATTTGCCAATTCAATCATTGTAACAAATTTGTGTTATCAATATGAATACTCTTTATGCCTCCATATCCATATCTTTGGTTTTCATGAGTTTTATGAGTAGCTAAACTCACTAGTGGGTTAGGAAGTTAGGAATTAATCATAGGTAAGCATCGCAATTGTTCATTTTGTCTGATCTTTACTAATTCATAAACTTGAACGCATCGAAAGATTACTTTCAAGTAAACGTAGTCAACTACTCAAAATAGTAAGTAATTTAGACCACGGTGAGCAAAGATAGGAAGTAACTTAGAAATAAGAATAAACATATCGCAGTATCAGTGCATCATTTTATATGTAGAAATAGAATATTTGTAGCATCAAGGTGCCGAAAGGTTACTTGTCTAAATTAGTACTGAGTGCATGAATTTAACCATGTTTGTGAATGAATTAACATAACTTTTTAACCCTGTCTACCACATAGTCCATAACCACAACATCTGAATTGCTTTGAGGCTAACCAAAACATTTCCATCTCCATTTACCCACCGCATATCAATTGGGTAGATTAGATTAACTTATTTTAGATTATTGTAGCGCATAAATTGACTCACTCTTTTCTTTATCAACTTATTTATCTAAAGGAGCAGTAATTAATTCACTAGTTCAAATAAAAAATTCCTTGTGTTCGACCGTAGACTTACCAGGTACCTAATTTAGTTTATACTTGGACTAGGTTAGAAATTTTTTTAACACATACACATTCCATCACAAAAGAATCAAATCATTTTCACATACCCAACGCAACACAAGCTAAACCCAAACACCCCCAACTTTCAAATCATGCTTTGTCCTTGAAGCATATGATTTAACATAAAAGTACAAGAACAAACAAAAGGAACAAAATACTCCCTTATCTTTGGGAGTGTGCGCATAGGTTGAGCTTGGCTTGGCATCGAGTGCTTTATTTTCCTTTACAATATTTCTCTTGTAAGTCAAGTTAGATTAGAAAACATTCTCTCAATTATTTGCTAACTAGAAACTAGAAAGTACTTGAAAACTAAATATTCAAAATAAATGCAAAAGTATAAAACTAAGAAAGAAAGTAAATTTGACTCCTAGCTGCCTCTAGAAAGCAAAAATTTTTAAGGTGGTTGCTCAATCATATTTTGCTTTCAGACTTCAAGTGTAGGAGGGGAAGGGTTAAGGTCACACTAGAACAATTCGAGTCGACGTCCCCTTTGTTGTAAACTTTAAGTCTATGCCCATTCACTTTGAAATACTTTCTTGTTTCTAAATTCTTGATATCAACTGCACCAAAAGGAGAAATATTAGGGATAACAAAAGGACTGGTCCATTTAGATTTCAACTTACCGGGCATGAGTTTGATTGTATAGTTGTAAAGGATAACATTTTGACCAACCTTAAGGTTCTTTCTTAGAAGCTTACTATTGTTTTCTCTTTGTAAATTCTAGAACTCTCATAAGCTTCTAATTCTCCAAGCTCTTGAAGCTCTTAACTGTTGGGTTTTATGTTCTAAAACTCGTGATTTGTGAATGTTAAACTGTTATATTAGTCATTAAAGTCGTTATTAAGGTATTGTTCATTAAATTGTTCTTAGACAAGAGATTTATTCGTTATAAACTCATAATCTAATAAACCAAGGTTCCTTGTTTATATTATGAGCTTGAACTTTATGTAGTGACATTAATGTGGATCAAGTTCAAGTAGATAGTCTAAATGATATATAGTATAGGAATAGGGTTAGGCATCTTATTTTAGGGACACTATGGATACGTCCATTTTGTATTTAGCACAAGTGATGTGCTCCCAATTCGTTCATGTAGAGATTGCAAGCAGAGGCGTCCTATGTAAAAGAGTTTGCATAAGACCAAACCATGAAATAGTCACATTTACATTATAACATCGCTTACTGTTTAAATCTAACTATTTCGACTTTAATAACCTTATTAACTTGACTTTAATCCTGAGCTAACTATGAACTTCTGTTTCTTGGGATTATGCTTAGATCTACATAGGTATGGGCAACTCATCAGTGTTGACCCAATAGCCTTTCATTTTAGGGGTATGACCGGATGGATAGCTGGAGACACAAGGAGCAAGATGGAAGTCACTCCTACCCCCTTCTAGGGATAATAGAGAGATTGTTCCCTTAAGTACTGACTCTAAGTCTTGAATAAGGGACCCCGGCCTCTCATTAGCGTGAGAGGAATTATGTTCTATGGGTAGACCATAAACCTCTTGTTCATTAGAGGATCAGCTAGGGTTCAAGAAACAAAATGTAATTTCAGAGGCAAAACAATATTTTGACCTAGTCAAAATTATAAACAACTTGTGAAAGGTCGACTTACTAATCATAGTTATATCAAGTAGACACAAATATATCTACAGTGAAGAGAATGTAGCTACAGGCTATAGTAGACATTCCCGTTAGTTAACGAATGTTGGTTAACTAGGTTTAAAAAGTTTAGTTGGTAAATCTCGAATCGTTGGAGCTCATGATATGTAGGTCCATTAGGTCCCTCTACTAGCTCATTATAGAATTAAACTTAGAATAGTGTGATCGAGATTCCAATGTAAGAAATTATTTTCACATATAGCAAAAAAAAAAAAAAAAAAAACTTAAATGAGCTATAGAGAATTTGATAGATTTTGTTATACTCTGTAAAGAGTTTAACTTTTTACTATATTTGAAAATGCCCCTCACATTAATATAAAATTCTCTTAATTAATTTGAACAATTTAATTCTATGTAATATTCGTAGTGAACTAACAGAGGACCTAGTGGACCTACAGATTAAAAGTTTCAATCTATGAGCTTAATTAATTGAAGTCATTTAATTCAATTAATTAATATTCATTAACTACTGGTCACTCCACTAAAGAATTATAGTTGCACTCTTCGCACTGTCAATATATTTATGTGTCAATGGATATTATCAATCCTCAGTGAGTTAACCTTTCACAATTGTTCACAACTACAACTGGGCCAAATTACAGTTTTACCTTTGTAGTCTTATGTAACTTCTTAAATACCACTGATTCCTTTAATGAACAAATAGCTTATGGTTCTACTATAAGCTAACACCTTTTGGATCAGTGAGAGGTTGATGTCTCATTGTTCAAGACCCAAATCAACTATTAAGGGAGAAATCATCTACTATCCCAAGGAATGAGAAGGAGTAAATTTCATCTTGTGTAGAAGTTCTCAATTTCTTACTCAGACAAATTTAAAAAATGGTAGGCTTGTCGAGTCGGCTATCAAGGCCACTCTCACCCAGACAAATCAAATGATTGCCGTCATAAACGAGAGTTCACAACTCAATCAAGATTAAGGTCAAGTCTCCTATGGTTGTCCTAATGAAATATTATTGGTTCCTACAAGCAACAGTGTTATAAAGAGAAACCAATTATTTCGTGATTCGGTGTTTGTATTAACTTTTTTATACAGGATACCCCCATTCACATGTCTTTACATGAACAATATGGTTCATATTGTTTATTTGTATCATTTACATCCCATATAACAATTACAAAGTTGGTCGTATTCGCATTGTTACCAAGATAAGACACCCAACCTCTATCCATTTACTACTGACCTTTTAGGTTATAACTCGAACATGAATCGCTTGTATGTCATCCATTTACTGTTCAAGTAACATCATGTAACCTTGGATCTTATTTTATTGGATTAAATTAATGTTTTCTAAATGTGGAATAAAATACTCTTTATTTTATTAGATAAATAATTTGTTTTATCAAACAACAAACCATGAATACACGAGATTTAGGACACTAGTTTCAACAGTACTTATCAGAAATACTCCTACCATAATGACTCATATAGAGTTCAACTTAATGATCACTTAGGCTCCTCCTAGTAGTGAGACTCCCTCTCAAGTATACTTAGGCTCCCGTAAGTGTGAACTCCCCTCACTCTCAACATGCTTAGGCTCCACCTAAGAGTGGCAATATTAATGTCTTCACTTTGACTTTCGACAATGAGCGCGAGATTCTCTCTCACTGTTATATTTCCTTCTAATCAACAAACTCCCTTCATTGATGGATCTTAGGCTCCCCTAAGATAGAGAATCCTTTTTCTTGGTTGTCTTAGGCTCCCCCTAAGACTGAGAATCATTTCTCAACAGCAGCGGTTTAAGCTATCCTTATAAACCCAGATTATCTTCAGTATGTTGCAATCAAGAGATGAAGAAACTTGCAATGGAATACAATGAGTAACAAGGAAGAACATAGTATAGAACACATTGACAGTTGAAAGAACAACTCTTGCTCAAAAAATAAATGTTGCTTGCATGTAGAACACAACTTTTCTTGCACAATAAACAGATTCAACCGTCCTAAATGAGATTCATAATTTACTTTAAATAATTGAATCCATAAAGGTAAGTAACACACATTAGGAAAAGATAAGTCTTTTCTCCGAAAAGGTAAAGATACCAGATAAAATAATGCAACCGCAATTTTCCAAATAAAGAAAATATGCACAAGAAAATCTTCTAATGTTAAAACCGGATGTTAAGACTTTGTTCGCGACATCTGAACAACCTACGACCTTTGAAATAATATAATGCCAACTTTTCAAATCTTCAACAAAAAAGTTAATCTGCTCTATCGTGGGAGACATTACTCATTAAACTTAGGCATCAGAATGAGTAAAATTGTCTTAAGGAAACAATGTGAATTCGTTTGTCTTAGATTTTTTTTCATAGACCAAGTTCTATAATTTTTCTGATTTATCTTAAGATAATTTTATATATTATGCATGGTGTGTGGCAACCGGGGGATTTTGTTTTGGTTAAATCCTATGTTATAGATGACCGACCAAGTTTTAACATGATTTCTTTTTATTCTATTTGAGAATTGATTAGTATGTCAATTTTATCTTAGTTATATTTGATATTGTCGTTGATTGATCACATTTCTGTCCAATTTTTTCTATGTTTGAGTGGAATTATGTTGGGTAAAGAAATGAATTTTGTTGGATATAAACACATTGTTAAGTGAATCTTGTTGTACAGAATTGATAGATAATATTGTACATATAAGCTATATGTATGACGATCGTGTTCTAAGCCATGTGTCTTGCATTATATATATATATATATATATATATATATTTAGTTTCGATTTCCTATAACTATTAATAGGGATTGAGCAAAATGTTCCCATGTTGTGTTTTATGTCTCAAGTTTTATTCGTTGCTTTGTTTTATTTTATTATTAAGTAAATTTTGGTAATTACTTACTTTGTTCACAAATTTCTGGTGATTAATTTTACATAAGTGTGTCATAGACCATTTTAATTTGTTGTATCACATACTATGGTTGGAAATCATGAAAGAAGTTTATGAGAAATTTAATAGCAATGATTTCAATTGATGGCCAAAATCAAGGTTATTCTTTGGCTTCGGGAACATTTTGAAAAAAAAAAACATGCTATTGTAATGTTGAAGGAGAAGCAAATAAAAAAAAGTTGCTTGCACTTCGAGACATAGAAATACATGCAAAAAAAACTTGCTGGCTGGAGATTTCAAGTGTCACACCCTCCCCTAGACACTACTCTATATATCTAAAGGATGGTGCAAAGTCAGCAAACACAACATCTATCCTAGCGACATTTTCTGACAACTATTGGCTTAGACTAATAAAATTTAAAATCATTAGTAATTTAAGAAAAACATATGAAATAAAAACATAATTATAACTATTGTCTTAAACTTGATTAGTTAATAATTTTCTTTTCACTCTGGTCCATTTACAGACAAAATGCATTGTCCAAAGATCCCAACATACAACAAAATTACAAAATTAGCTAGACAGAAGACTGACAGCAGTAGGTCAGGTTCTGAGATCACGATCTCTACTTGGAATTAGAAATCATTTTGAAAACATAAGCTAAAGCTTAGTGAGTGACTATATTTAATAAGCATACTACATAAATAATCTATGAGAAAAATATATTGGAGTAACGTATATATATATCTCAAAAACTATTGTTTGACTTAGTTTTTACTTCTTATTTATCTATGTTGTAGTAGGGCACGCTCGATACTCCCAACGTCTTTATCGTTGTGGGGCATGTCTGGCACTCCCGACAGTATCGTTGTTGTGGAGTAAACTCAACACCAATAACAATTTACTTTTGTGTGCACACATAAACACTAAATTCTAATTTAAAGTATCTCAAATAAATATCATAAATCCTTAAATTCTCAAATACATTAAACTTTTCCCCAAATTTATACTTACTTGAATACACATTCAAAATTAAATATGGGAATAATCAAGAAAATAATAATAATCATGCTTAAAATAAAAATATAGAATTTACTGCCACTCACAAATACCACTTGAATTCCTCGGTTTATATACTTCCGCTATCGTCAATTGCCCTAAGATTTTGGCCACTTAAAACATCGTGAATCTCCTCCAATTCGATCGGAAATTTCCAAGGCCCTATATTTTTTTTTTCAGCGAGCTTGCACTAATTTTAAAGCTTCAATTCATGCTCTAACTCCTTCCATTTCTCAAAATTTGGAGTTGCTTCCAGTTTCCGTTCGACTCCGACGAAAATTTTCTTCTTTATTTTTCTTGTTTTTTCCACCTAAGTTCCCCCAAATTAAGCATTCTCCGAGCTTTCTCTTTCTTCTCCAAGTATTTTCATCCCAAAATTCACCCATTTTGCTCACGAATTTCTCTCAATTTTCATTTCTTCCTTTTTCTTCTTCTCGACAAGTATAAAGAAAAATCCCACCATTTGTTATCAACTTCCTCCTCCTCATCCAACT
>JBBPDJ010000026.1:6188261-6207194 GCA_037974625.1 Cucumis cinereus
GTGTTTGTGTTAGTTTGGATTTGGAATGTTATCGATATTAAACAATTTTACTTTCTATTTCGCTATGTGTTTGTGTTTGTGTTGGTTTTTGTTTAAATTTTGTTAATATGTTCTCTAATTTTTGTTTTTAGCAATATATATTTAAATTTGGTTAACCTCACTCCCACACGTTTATGTTGTTTTCTTATTTAAAGATATTCGTTTACAGTTTTAGGTCTATGTTTCATACGAATGTAAAAAAAAACAATATTACAACCAATGTGAAAATAATTTTATCCATTTGTAAAAATTGTTAATAGTAATGCATAGAGATTATAATTGAATTTATTAAATGAACATCCTAATAAACAAGATTTAATAAATTCACATATTAATATATTACAAAAGATAGTTATAATATAAAATTTTATAACATTTGATAATAAACTACTTTGTCTAAATTTGTGGAATGTACAACTTGAAATATGTTTTTCTAAAATAGTATTTCATGTATATAAATATATGTATGACAAAATATATATTTTAAAAAAAATAGACATGATATAAGATAACCAATATTTTAATTCCTATAAATTAGATTTTAATAATTTGCAGTCCAAACACATACTAAAATAAACTAGACTATAATATTTTGCATCCCAAACACAGACTATAATAACCCAGAGTATAATAGTCTGCACCCCAAACACAGACTATAATAACCCAGACTATAATACTCTGCACCCCAAACACAGACTATAATAACCTACAGTTTATTATAACCCACAGACTATAATAACCACAGACTATAATAACTCACTCTGCGCCCCAAACGCCCCCTTAAGTGTTAAAGTATACAGTGCGATAAGAAGTTGTATAGTACAGTATATATTCCAGGCGTCCGAGTGTCACCCCCATCAACGGATGCTAGCATTTCTCTTGTTATTGCATCCCTTCTCAATTCAAAATGGTTAATCGGGAAGGACTATGACACAATTTCAAAAAATTTTGCTAACGTAAGTAGATGAAACTTGGGTCCACAAAAACTCTTTTAAAATCTCAAATTCTTTGTTCTTCAACCCTTCAATCTGTAACTCTCATCTCTCCCTTTTACTTCTCTTCGAATTGTTGCTTGTTCTAGTCATGTCCACCACTGCTCGCCTCCACTGCATTTGAGTACTTTTGTTTCGATATACCTGAATTTCTTCTATTTTCTTTCTCATTTGTTTCGTTGTTTTGGTAATGGGATGATTTTGTTCTTGGTATTTTTCTTGTGTCTATTCTTTTTATGTAGAATGGTGAGATGTTGTTTAAGTAAATTTGTTTGGTACTTGAAGTTATATATTTCTCTGAGTTTCCTTTTTCTCTTTCTTGTTACTTTCTACTATTTTGTTGACTAATGATTTGACTCAATCATATCTCATCTCATCATTTAAATTTAGAAGCTTTTCTGTTGGCCAATATTATTTATTAAAGGAAAATTATAGCACATATCACAATTTGGAAAATAATAAAAAAATATAGCACAGTTTAAAAATATTTGCAAGTATGGCAAACGTTGACCTAAATTTTTATAAAAAATTTCAAGTTTGCCCTTCTGTAGTAGACACATTTTTATGTTCTTCTTCATTGCCCGAACTCCATTAGCCAGTGGAATGAGCAATACAGGAGTAGCATCAGGGCAGGGTGGCAAATCTATAGAGTAAGGCAGCAAATTAGCATAGATCTGAACAAAAACATATTTGGCCGGCTGTTCGAAGATTTTGAGAAGACGTCATTAAAAGATCCAACTCATACTCCAGACAACAAAGTATATTTTTAAACTCAAACTTTTTAATCAAAGAAGCTAACAAAAACGTAGCAAAGAGCAAGTTCGGAATCAAGCTCAAGAGATTATTTTTAGGCGATTGAAATTCTTAGTAAAAAAATCAAGAATTCTAAATTGGAAAATGAGCGTTTTGTGAAATCTTAGAAAGAAAGGAAAAGGAAAGTAAATCTTTTTGGGTTTTTTTATAAAAAAATACAAGTTTTTCTCTCAATCAATTGTAAAGAGGGAATGAGTATTTTTAGTCAACCTTTCTATCATTGAATGAATCATAATATTGCAATCAAAATTAGTCCACAACTAATTAGTTCAAGAAACTATTTAGCCTCATATAATGAACAAGATTTGCATCAAGATTTATACTAAACTTATTAAATGCATTTTCATGTCAGTAGTTTCCATGCATTCTTTAAGTTTGCTTCAAGCTCTTAGGTTTCATTATTGTGACATTCAAAAGCAAGAATAGCCTCTATTGTGAGAGAGATTAATTAATTGAATTTAAATTTGATTATGCAAGAAAATATTAAAAGGAAAAAGAAGCTTAAAATCAATTCAAGAATCACCAATTATCAATCTTGATTCAAAGATTATGCTTAGCGTCACTAGAAATTAAAGAAAGATTCGTGCTCTCATGATTGATCAGTTCATTCAAACTAGAACTCATACAAAATCGATTGAAAGATTGAAATTAAATTGCAATTAAAACGTAGATTGTCAAGAAAGATTAAACCAAAAATCCATTTTCAAGAAGTACCTTGTAGTAGCATCAAGAAGAAGGATGAACATCAAAGACATATTCAAAGAAATTAAGAGAAATTTTATTGATGAATTTGGAGAGAAAACTTACATTTGATAGTGCCCTAACTATTGGAGATTGAAATGGGATGATGAAAAATGAAGAATACAAGAGAAAATGAAGATTTATACACTTTGGGTGGCAAAAATGCGCGCAAGGCACGCTCAAACGAGCAAAAGAAAAGTTTGTAGCACCGCGGTGCTACCGTTGGACGCTTCGGAGCTAGGCATAACTATCAATGGTGTCACGACACTTGACATGGAGAGTGGTGCTGGGATTGAACACTGCAGCAGTAAGTTGGGCGCCGAAGTTGCATGAACACTAAGCTCTCGAAAAAAATGGCGTCGTGCCATTGGCACAGCAGTGTTGCAGGTGGCACCGACAGGAGCAAATTTGTAATTTCCATCTTTACTCTGTTTTTGCTCGTTTTAGTTCATAATTGGGTCATTCTTGCTTTGTTGAACTTCTTTGCTTTCCTAGATCATATACCCTACAAAATAAGGGATTTGATGCATAAGTACGACCATCTCAGATATTTTATCCTATAAAACATAGCACTTTTATGGTGCTATGAATTACCCCCAACTTTGCTCCTGCTTGTCCCGGCAAGGAAAAGAATTTATGAATTCATAGCATCAAGCAAGAAAAGTCATGCATCTTTTGCAAAAATTAAAGTCAAGATATCATGTATACATTTATAACGTTCTAAAAAATTTCGAAGTACGAAACTCAAGTTTTAACAACCTTCTACGCTATGCTCGCAATCTTTTAAACATTCTAAGAAGCAAACACTCATTTGAGAAACATTTTAAAAGAATTTTGTTCAAATAAACTCATGCATAAATGGATGCAAGGCAATGTTATTTTGACTCACTAAGCATGCTCGAAAGGGTTAATGAACTCTCAATTTATTTTCCCTCTACTCTAGTGCGGGTAGGATTTTCTCATTTTTCAAGGCTCTCGAATAGACCATCATGCTAAAAAGGTGATACTAGACTTACAGATGCACTTGTTTTGCTAAGGAAAAAAGGAAGTTGCCTCGCAAGAGTTTATACCACATTAACTTCGGACAACTCTTATTGCTCACGAGGGAGGTAGCTAGCCCTTAAACCTAAACGTGTCTTCACTCTTTTTTGTTTTGTTTTTGTTTTTGTTTTTTGTTTTTTTGTTTTTTGTTTTTTGTTTTAGCTTGTCTCTTTCTTTATTTTTTTTTTATGCTCATTTCTCACCTTTTTCTAAGCAAGTTTTGTCTTGCTTTGACACTCTTTTCTCTTTTTGGTTTTATTTCTTTTTCTTTGGCTAGCAAGTTTTGGCTTTGCTTCCCTTTTTTTTTTTTACTTGGATTTTCTCTATTCTAGGATTAACCTAAAGACAAGATGGAATAATCAACCTTTCGAGGTGACAAAAAAAATACTATGACTACCATTTTCTAAGAATTAAAGGATCAACATGACTTGGTGAAGTATTAAAAAGTACATGAGATGACAAGAAATTTTTTTTAAAATGGGCTCAAAATCATGAGTGCTCTCTTCCTACTTAAGATCATGCAAGCTTAGACAAGAAAAATGTATTATCGACCATCATAGTAAAGAACTAAGCAACAAGAGAAACAATTCATGCAAAGTTTTTATCAATCAATCGTTCATTTCATCCATGCTTTTCATTCATGCATTCAATCATCATAAAACTCCAAATTCGAGATCAAATGTTCTAGGGCTAGTCAGATATGCGTGAATTCACCATAAAAGCACAACTCAATGTAGGACATGTGATGCAAATTTTTTTGAAAATTTGTAAAAAATGCCCAAAATGCGAACAAGCTAAACCCAAACATCCCCAATTTTCAAGTCATGCTTTGTCCTTGAAGCACAAGATTTAACATAAAAGCACAAGAACAAATAAAGGGAACATAATACTCCTCTGGCTTTGGACGTGTGCGCTTAGGTTGAGCTTGGCTTGGCATCCAAGAGCTTTATTTCTCTCTTCTTTTTTTTTTTAATTTCTCCTATAAATCAAAGGATATTCAAAATTCTCTCAATTGTTTGCAAACTAAAAACTATAAAGTACTTGAAAACTAAAAACTCAAAAGAAAATTCAAAAAAAATCTAAAACTAAGAAAGCAAGTAAATTTGACGCCTAGGTGCCTCCAACAAGCGCAAATTTTTAAGGTCGGTTTCTCAAATATATTTTGCTTTCAGACTTCAAGTGTAGGAGGGGAGGGTTAAGATCAAACTAAAACAAGTCGGGTCAACCTCCCATTCATTATAAACCTTAAGTCTATGTCTGTTCACTTTGAAAAAAAATTGTGCCTAAATTCTTGATATCAACTGCGCCAAAAGGAGAAATATTAGTGATAACAAAAGGACCTACCCATCTGGACTTCAACTTACCGTGCATGAGCTTGACTGTGGAGTTGTAATGAAGAACCTTTCGACCAACTTGAAGATTCTTTCTTATAAGCTTACTATCATGCAAACGTTTTGTTTTCTCTTTGTAAATTCTAGAGTTTTTATAAGCTCCTAACTTTAACTCTTCAAGCTCTTGAAGATCTAACAATCTTTGCTCACGAGCTTTAGTTAGAGACATATTGCATTGTTTAACCGCTCAATAGGCTTTATGCTCAATCTCAACTGAAAGGTGGTACGACTTACAATAGACAAGTTTGAACAGAGTTGTGTCAATTGGAGTCTTGTATGTTGTACGATATGCTCACACGGCATCGTTCAAACGAAGGCTTCAATCCTTCGTTTTTTTAGTTGACGGCCTTTTCAATATGCTCTTCACTTTTCTATTTGAGTTCTTGGCTTGACTGATCGTTTGAGGATGATGAGGGGTTGAAACCTAGTGTTAGACACCATACTTTCTCATTAAGCCTCAACGGTACGGTTGCACAAATGGGTACCTTGATCACTAACTATAGCTTTTGGCATTCCAAATCAAGAGAAAATGTTAGATACAAGAAATCCTAAAACAGGGAAGCGATCGGAGATGCCATTGGTGACGTTTGGTTTGAGCTTCATTGATAGAAGCAATCACCAATAGTCACTATCTATGATAACAACTGATAGTATATTTCTACAATTAAAAACTATCACTGATAGTTTGTAACATCCTAGATTTTAAGGTAATTCTTGATTTTATTTATCAATTATCTTGTTAATTGTTGGATGATTTTAATTTGGGATGTTTGTTTGGTTTTAATTTGGTTTAATTGTTGGGGTTATTATTTATTATGGATTTTGGTTTTATTTGTGAGTGGAGAGAGAGTGTTGGGTTTGTTGGAAGAAAGAGAAAAGAGGTTTTAATGAGGAGAGAGGAAAGTAAGTTTTAATGAGGAGAGGAAATGAATTATTAGCGAGGGAAGAGAAAAGGTGTGGAGATTTGGAAAAAAAAAATAAATAATAATGATAATAATATTTTATTATTTATTTATTTAGACAGTCTCGGGTCGTGTGCTTCTCCATCTTCTCCATTTTTCTTTTGTTGAAACCCTAGTCGCCGCTGCCATCCTCCACATCGCCCTTCATCTCTGTCGTGCAACACCGCTCACCGGACGACACCACGCAGCTCCTCACTCAGCGACGTCGAGCAACTCGCATCGTGCCTCACTCCGCATCCCGCTTCGGGTCATTAGTTGCGCCTTCCAGACAGCACGCTGCAGCCACTTGCAAATCGAGTCAACGTCGCCCCTCGTAGTGAAGAGCCTTCGTTTGACGTGAACCGTCACCTCCTCGTACAGCTGCACTGCGCCCGAACGACACCAGCCGCCATCTGCATTACGAGCTGCAAGTCGACGCTCCTTTCTGGGGCCACATCTGATTCCCAAGTCACGTGCGCCGCCCTTCATCATTCAGCCGAGTCGTGAGTCGAGCCGACGCTGCCTTCTTGAGTCGCGTCGTCTTCTGTCATTGTTGAACATCATCGCCACTGTCGTTTGTAGGTGTGTTTGGTAAGGTTTAGGGAGAATTCAAATTGGGTATTTAAGGTATCCAATAAAGATTTATTTAAGGTATTTTCTTGGATTAATTGGGTATTTCTTTTATTGTTTGAAGGATCAAATTGAAGGTTCAATTTGGAGTGTTGTGGTGCAATTGACTCTAGAATTTTTCCTACAAGTCGACTCGATTTTCATCTTGATTGGTGAGTTAGGAAGTGGTTATTGAAGGGTTAGAATTAATTAATAATTCTTTATGGCAAGAAATTATTAATTACAAGTTTTGTGTGTTTAGGGTCAATTGAAGGCTACTTCGAGCTAAGAGAGTTTCTGTAATTTAAGGTAAGGGATACTTCTATTAAATTCACGCCTTTGGTGAATAAGGTGTAGAAGATGGTTCGTTTGCTTACATTGTGGTGTTAACTTTGACTTCTTTTATAGCTTTTTGTGTGGAATATGCATGACATGTCATTCTATTGAATTGTGTTAACTGTTACATGAGGCTTAAACTGTTGTTGTGATCACTATGTTCGTTGACTTTGTTTTGTTGGATATGGTGTCTGTTAACTTTATCTAATAACTTTATGTACTTCGTGGAGGATCAGTTAACAAGTCTGTGTGGCGTATTGTTCCGACAGGGTCAGTTAACAAGCCTGTGTGGCGTATTGTTCTGACAAGGTTAGTTAACAAGCATGTGTGGCGTATTGTTCTGATAGAGTCGGTTAACAAGTCTGTGTGGCGTATTGTTCCGACATCACTACTTTTGTAAGTGGTTCCACCGGTTTGTTAGGACGACTCTGGCATTGGGCTGTATGGGCGTTCCTACTAAACCAATTGACTGTGTGTCGTAAAGTACAAGTTATTAGAGAGAGTTAATGGTCACCTAGTGGGATTAGTAGTGGGTCCCTTACTGGGTATATTTTATATTCATCCTTTCTGTGTTGTGTTTCACACAAAGCTAAGAAGGGACCAACATGGAATAAGAAGAACTAGTGACTATACTGGAGTGAACCATGAGACCTTTTGCTTCTGCATTATGTTTATTTTGGCGCCTTTACTTTTCATCTGTTTTATTTTATTTTTTGTACTTATTTACGTTAGAAAACTATTTTAGGGATACCGTTCAGGTGTTTCTTTTTATTTTGATTAAAGTATTTGTTTGATGACCCTTTTTAAATGATTATTTTGATTAAATAAAGTATTTGTTTTGTTTTAATTTCGTCTTTCAAAAATTTATTTTACTGGTTTTAACTAAGTAACGGTTCGGTTTGGTTTGAGAATTCGCGACGTTACAGTTTGTATCAGAGCCTAAGTTTTAGGTTCTGCAGACTGACTTACGTTGTAAGTCTATGGTTTAGGACTATGTTGTCACTATGGTTCACTTGTCCTCGTCAGGTACGTTTTCTTGATTAAGCTTTTGGTGATGCTTATTTACTGCCTGTAAACTGGAGATAACATGGATCATTGGTAGACTTTGTTTCTTATGACGTGGTGATAGTTTTAGGAAATATCGTCGCGTCGAGGTGCTAGAAGAGGTGGACAGGATCGACGAGGAGCAGATCGAGGTCAACCTGCTGAGCCAACTGTGGACCCTGCCGCACCTGTCACACAAGTCGACCTGACTGCTCTAACAACTCAGTTGGGGAAAACTATCGCAACGACTGTAACAGCGGCTTTGGGACAATTTCAGTTGGTCCCGACCGCAACTATCCTAGATCAGGCTGCGCTAGTGGTACCTGAGAACCTGACGGATCGTCTGTTGACAGAGACAAAGCATCTGAGAGATTTCTGAAAGTACGATCCTGAAACGTTTGATGGGTCACTGTAGAATTATGGTTATCGTCGATCAGAAACATTAGAGATTTTCGGAAGGACCCCTCTAATGAAGAATTATGGTTATCGTCGATCGAAAACATTTTCCATTATATGAATTGTCCGGACAACAAGAAGATCCAATGTGTAGCGTTTATGCTCAAGGACTGGGTCATTGTCTGGTTGAAGTCCGTCAAGAGAATGTTGGGTAGAAATCCCCGTAATATTACTTGGGAGCAGTTCAAGGAGTGCTTCTATGAGAAGTTCTTCTCTGCTAATCATCGTGATGCAAAGTGTCTGTCAGGAATTTTTGGACCTAAAGCAAGGGCAAATGTCAGTGGAGGACTACAATCATGAGTTTGACATGCTATCTCGTTTTGCTCCAGAGTTGGTTGCAACAGAGGCGGCCCGTGCTGAGAAGTTTGTGAGGGGCCTGAAGAAAGACCTCCGAGGCTTTTTCAGATCATTTAATCCTACCACTCAAGCAGAAGCCCTGCGTCATGCTATTAACGCAAGCGATTAGGACGATGATGTTTCAGAGAAGTCATCCGAGAAGGAACCCTCCTCAGGGCAGAAGAGAAAGGTTGAGGACAAGCCAGCGGAAGTTCCACAAAAGAGTCTGAGGACCATAGAGGCACTAAGTCACATCGAGAGCAGTTTGTACAGGCCTGTGCCACTATGAAAGAGACATCGTCTTGCCGTAAATGAGGAAAGAGACACTTGGGTCCCTACTGGATGGGGGCTATGGTTTGCTTCGCACGCAAGCAACTAGGGCACATGGCTGACAGTTTTCCTAATAACTCTTCTACAACTGCCAGGATTCATTCCGCTAGTACATCCCAGGGAGGTGGAAATAGGCAGCAGGGCCGAGTTTTTGCCACCAACCGACAAAAGGCAGAGAAGGCAAGCATTGTGGTGACAAGTACGCTCCTAATCTTGAGGCATTATGCTTTGGTGCTTTTTTACTCTGGGTCCTCTCATTCCTCTATATCTTCGGTCTTTGTGGAACATGCATGTTTGGAGGTTGAACCTCTTAATTTTGTGTTGTCTGTGACTACTCTTTCGGGAGAAATTATGTTGTCAGAGAAGAAAATTAAGTCATGTCAAATAGAAATAGCAGGTTATGTGCTAGATGTAACCTTGCTAGTTCTGAACATGCGAGATTTTGATGTGATACTAGGCATGGATTGGCTGGTTGCTAATCATGCTAGTATAGATTATGCTCGTAAGAAGGTGGTCTTTAATCCTATTGATGAGGCAAGTTTTAAATTTAGAGGGGCAGGAACTGTGGTGTTGCCAAGGTGATTTCGGCTATGAAAGCCAATAAGCTGTTAAATCAAGGTACTTGGAGTATCTTGGCTAGTGTGGTGGACACCAGAAAAACCGACGTTTCCTTGTCTTTGAGCCTGTGATGAGAGATTACCCCGATGTGTTTCCTAAAGACCTTCTAGGATTGCCTCCTGAGAGAGAGATTGATTTTGCTATTGAGCTAGAGTCGGGTACTAATCCTATATCTAAAGCTCCGTACAGAATGGCTCCAGCTGAGTTGAAGAAGCTGAAGCTGCAGTTGCAGGAGTTACTTGACAAGGGTTTCATTCGACCGAGTGTGTCACCTTGGGGTACACCAGTTTTATTTGTCATTAAGAAGGATGGGTCTATCCGTCTGTGCATTGATTATATAGAGCTAAACAAAGTAATGATCAAGAACAAATATCCTTTGCCTAGAATTGATGATTTGTTTGATCAGTTACATGGAGCTACAGTTTTCTCAAAGATTGATCTTCGTTTAGGTTACTATCAGTTGAGAATAAAGAAGAGTGACATTTCCAAGAGTGCTTTTCCTTCGAGATATGGACATTATGAGCTCATAATGATGTCGTTCGGGCTGACGAATGCTCCCGCAATATTTATGGATCTGATGAAAAAGGTGTTCAATGATTTTCTTGACACCTTTGTGATTATATTTATTGATGATATCTTGGTTTACTCCAAGTTAGAGGTGGAACATGAGGAGCATTTGAGGAAGGTTTTGGAGATTCTAATGTTGAATAAGTTTTATGCCAAGTTTTTCAAGTGCGAATTTTAGCTGAAGCAGGTATCTTTCCTAGGTCATGTCGTATCTAGAGAAGGAGTTTCAGTGGATTCTGCCAAGATTGAAGCAGTTACCAGTTGGCCTCGACCTTCTATTGTTACGAAGGTTCGTAGCTTTCTTGGTTTAGCAGGATATTATCGGCGATTTGTGGAGGATTTTTCACGCATTGCCACTCCTTTGACTCAGTTGACCAGGAAGGGAGTTCCTTTTGTGTTGAGTAACACTTGTGAGAGTAGTTTTCAGAAGCTGAAGTAGAAACTTGTTACTGCGCCTGTCCTAACAGTGTCGGATGGTTCAAGAAGCTTTATGGTTTATAGTGATGCTTCAAAGAAAGGGTTGGGTTGTGTGCTGATGCAGCACAGAAAGGTAGTTGCTTATGTGTTTCATCAGTTGAAAGTGCATAAACAGAATTATCCCACCCATGACTTGGAGCTAGCAGCAGTGGTTTTTGCATTGAAGATTTGAAGGCATTATCTGTATGGTGAAAAGATACAAATTTTCACCGACCACAAGAGTCTTAAATACTTCTTCACTCAGAAGGAGTTGAATATGAGACAATGTAGGTGGCTAGAGTTGTTGAAGGACTATGACTGTGAGATCTTATACCATCAAGGTAAGGGAAACGTGGTAGCTGATGCTTTGAGCAGAAAAATAGCTCATTCAGCAGCTCTTATCACCAGACAAACTCAGTTACACCAGGATTTCGAGCGAGCCGAGATTGCAGTTGCAGTGAAAAAAGTAACCTCACAGTTGGCACAGTTGACGGTGCTACCAACGTTGAGACAGAGGATGATCGAGGCCCAAGGTGGTTACCAGTATTTGAGTTTGAAGCGCCATCTAGTAGAGGCAGATCAAGCTGAGGGTTTTTCTGTATCCTCTAACGATGGTCTCCTGTTTGAGAAACGCTTATCTGTTCCAGTAGACAACGATGTTTAGAGGGACTTGTTGTTTGAAGCTTATAACTCTTCGTTTGCTATGCACCTGGCAGTACCAAGATGTACCAGGACTTGAAGCATTTTTACATATGACCTAACATGAAGAGGAAAGTAGCAGACTTTGTTAGCAAGTGTCTGGTGTGTCAGCAGGTAAAAGCACCAAGACAGAAGCCAACGGGTTTATTACAGCCTCTTGGAATTCCAGAGTGGAAGTGGGAGAACGTATCGATGGATCTCATCACAAGGTTGCCTAGGACCCCGAAGGGCCACACTGTGATTTGGGTTATTGTTGATAGACTCACAAAGTCAGCACACTTTATTCCAGGTAGATCTACGTATTCAGCGAATAAGTGGGCTCATTTGTACTTGAAGGAGGTGGTGAGGTTGCATCGAGTTCCTGTGTCGATTGTTTCTGACAGGGATGCCTTTTTCACCTCTAATTTCTGAAAAGGTCTCCATAATTCCTTGGGCACCCGGTTAGATTTCAGTACAGCTTTTCACCACATGCTAATGGTCAAACTGAGCGTTTGAACCAGGCACTGGAGGATATGGAGAGAGCTTGTGCACTAGAGTTTTCTGGGAGTTGGGACTCTCACCTTCATTTGATGGAGTTCGCTTACAACAACAGTTACCAGGCTACCATTGGCATGACGCCGTTTGAAGCCTTGTATGGCAAGTGTTAGGTCTCCTGTGTGCTGGGATGAGGTTGGTGAGCAGAGGTTGTTTGGTCCTGAGTTGGTGTAGTCTACTAATAAAGTTATTCAGCAGATTAGAGCCCGCATGAAGACAACTCAGAGCAGACAGAAGAGTTATGCAGATGTGAGACGGAAAGACCTGAAATTTGAGGTGGGAGATAAGGTGTTTTTTAAGGTAGCACCTGTGAGGGGTGTTTTGAGATTTTCAAAGAAGGGGAAGTTGAGTCCCCGCTTTATTGGGCCATTTGAGGTTCTGGAAAGAATTGGTTCTGTGGCGTACAGGTTAGTGTTACCACCATCTCTCTGCAGTTCATGACGTTTTTCATGTTTCGATGTTGAGGAAGTATGTGGCTGACCCGTCGCATGTCATCGATTATGAGTCCCTGGAGTTCAATGAGAATTTGAGCTACGAGGAGCAATCGATGAAGATTCTGGCAAGGGAGGTGAAGACATTGCGCAATAGAAGCATTGCCTTGGTAAAGGTTTTATAGCGGAATCTGCAAGTGGAAGAAGCTACATGGGAGCGAGAGGTCAACATGAGAGCTCGATACCCAGAGTTGTTCAAGGATTAGAACTTTTAAGGACGAATGTTTCTTAAGGAGGAAAGATTGTAACATCCCAAATTTTAAGATAATTCTTGATTTTATTTATCAATTATCTTGTTAATTGTTGGATAATTTTAATTTGGGATGTTTGCTTTGGTTTTAATTTGGTTTAATTGTTGGGGTTATTATTTATTATGGATTTTGATTTTATTTGTGACTGGAGAGAGAGTGTTGGGTTTGTTGGAAAAAAGAGAAAAGAGGTTTTAATGAGGAGAGAGGAAAGTAAGTTTTAATTAGGAGAGAGGAAAGGAATTATTAGTGAGGGAAGAGAAAAGGTATGGAGATTTGGAAAAAAATAATAAATAATAATAATAATAAAAATTATTATCATTATTATTTATTTATTTATTTATTTATTTATTTAAAAAGTCTCGGGTTGCGTGCTTCTCCATCTTCTCCATTTTTCTTTTGTTGAAACCCTAGCCGCCGCTGCCATCCTCCTCACTGCCCTTCATCTTCGCGTGCAACACCGCTCACCGGACGAAAAAACGCAACGCTCCTTACTCAGCAACGTCGAGCAGCCTGCACAGCGCCCTACTCCGTGTTTCGCTTCGCGTCATTAGTCGTGCCTCCTAGATGTAACGCCGCAGCCACTCGCAAGCCGAGTCGACGCTACCCCTCATTGTGAAGCGCCTTCATATGATGTGAAGCATCGCCTCCTCGTGCAGCCGCACCGTGCCCGAACGACGCCAGTCGCCATCTGCGTTGCGAGCCCCGAGCTGACGCTCCTTTCCAGTGCCAGATCTGTTTCTCAAGCCACGCGTGCCGCCCTTAATCATTCAGTCGAGCCGTGAGTCGAGCCGACGCTGCCTTTCTGAGCCGCTCCGCCTTCTGTCACCGCCGGACATCGTCGACACTATTGTTTGTAGGTGTGTTTGGTAAGGTTTACGAAGAATTCAAATTTTGTTTTTAGGGTGCCCAATAAGATTTATTTGAGGTATTTTCTTGGATTAATTGGGTATTTCTTTTATTGTTTGAAGGATCAAATTGAAGGTTCAATTTGGAGTGTTTAGGTGCAATTGACTCTAGAATTTTTCCTACGAGTCGACTCGATTTTCGTCTTGATTGGAAAGTTTGAAAGTAGTTATTGAAGGGTTAGAATTAATTAATAATTATTTATGGGAAGAAATTATTAATTAAAAGTTTTGTGTGTTTAGGGTCAATTGAAGGCTACTTCGAGCTAAGGGAGTTTCTGTAATTTGAGTTAAGGGATACATCTACAGAATCCACGCCTTTGGCGAATAAGGTGTGGAAGATTGTTCGTTTGCTTACGTTGTGGCGTTAACTTTGGGTTCTTGTATAGCTTTTTGTGTGGAATATGCATGACCTATCGTTCTATTGAATTGTGTTAACTGTTACATGAGGATTAAACTGTTGTTGTGATCACTATGTTTGTTGACTTGGTTTTGTTGGATATGGTGTCCGTTAACTTTATCTAATAACTTTATGTACTTCGTGGAGGATCGATTAACAAGCCTGTGTGATGTATTGTTCCGACAGGGTCAGTTAACAAGTCTGTGTAGCGGATTGTTCTGACAGGATCAGTTAACAAGCCTGTGTATCATATTGTTCTGATAAAGTCGTTAACAAGTCTATGTGGCGTATTGTTCCGCATGACTACTTTTGCATGTGGTTCCACCGATTTGCTAGGACGATCCTAGCATTGGGTTGTATGGGCGTTCCTACTAAACCAATTGACTTTGTGTCGTAAAGTCCAAGTTATTAGAGAGAGTTAATGGTCATCTAGTGGGATTAGTAGTGGGTCCCTTACTGGGTATATTTTATACTCATCATTTCTTTGTTGTGTTTCAGGCAAAGGTAAGAAGGGACTGACGAGGAACAAGAAGAACCAATGACCATACCGGAGTAGACCATGAGACCTTTTGCTTCCGCATTATGTTTATTTTGGCGCTTTTACTGTTTATCTGTTTTATTTTATTTGTCGTACTTTTTTAAGTTAGAAAACTGTTTCAGGGATCCCGTTTAGGTGTTTCTTTTTATTTTGATTAAAGTATTTGTTTGATGACCCTTTTTAAATGATTATTTTGATTAAATAAAGTATTTGTTTTGTTTTACTTTCGTCTTTCAAAAATTTATTTTATTGGTTTTAACTAAGTAACGGCTCGGTTCGGTTTGAAATCGAAGTGTTACATAGTTACTATCCGTGGCTATCACCGATAGATATTATACATAGATATCACTTATTGATGCTATCAGTAATAGCTTTTAATTTGAGAAATCTTGAGAAAAGCACGTGAAATGGTGGGTTGGGAGTGGAATTTTTAGTATAAGGTTTATTAATATTTCTTAAATTGAAAGCTAAACCTTAATAGCAGCCATTAATGATAGTCACTAACAACAACTATCAATGATAGCAACTGATATTAGTGACTATGACTAATATAGCTGCTATCAAGGATAGATTACAAATTGGGATGAAATATGGTAGATTGGACGTGGGTTTTTTAGTCTTTTACTAAATTTTGTGCTATACGTACAATTATTTTATCCATGCTATATATATATGTGCACTATTATTTTAGACTTTTTCCATTCATGCAACTAGTCATTTATTAACGAAAAATTTGGAGGAATAGCAAAATTTGGAGGGCTAGTTGGAAGAATAGCAAAAATGTAGAAATAAGATTTTTGGCAAAAGTATGGCATGCACATGCCAAACTTTTTCAATATCCCCTTTTCACCCCTAGATTTGTATTATTGTTCATGTTTCCTTATATCCTTTGAAACTCATTCCTTTTTTCAATATTATGTACTTAATATTCTTGGTTGTGTTAAATTGGTTTATCCATGGTTTTATTTGCAGGCATGTTCAGAGAAAGGAAAGTTGGGAGAAGATTCAGTCATATTCTTATTTCTTTACCATTAAGTCACACTAATTAATTATTCTATTCATTAACTGCTATTCGTTTCAAGTGTATTATTTAATTTGTATTTGTTTTATTAAATCTGGATTCTACCCAATTTTCCTATTTTGTTTTATATTGAAATCAATTTTAATTGTTAGATTTTGAATATATATATATTTATTTAATCTTTAATATATTTATTAGTTTTATAATCATACTTTTAATTTTATCTTTAATATATTTTATTGTTTTATTGTTTTTTTATTATTAATTAATATATAACATTATTGTATTTGTATTTGGTTTAATAATATCTTGTTATTTTATATCTTTATCTTTAATTAACCACATTATCTAAAAATGTTTGCTTCCTGCGATTATGTAGGATCAATTCGAATTTATCTACTTTTATTTGTTTGTTATTAATTAATATATAACTTTATTTAATTTTTAATTGACTAAGAAATATATTGTTACATTCCATCTTTTTATGTTCTATTAATCCTAAATATCTAAAAACTTTTGCTTAGAGGACTTAATGAATACATTTTTGTTATGACTTTACAACGAGTGAAGACTATTTTTTACGGTAGATGGATTGAAACTTCAAAATATGACACTTATCGTGTTGTTGAGATTTATGTTCCGTTGTCATCTTCTTTTCTACAATTTGTTGGTTATATTATAGGTAAACTTCTTCCGTCTTGTAATCTCTCTGTTTCTCATTTGACGATTTACTAGGATGGTTGCAACAATTTGAACCTTATTCAGATCGTTGAAGACAATGATGTTTCTTGGCTTATGTTGGTTTTATTGAAATTCATCGATGATGATTTATTTGTGGATGTTGATTCTTTGTTGGTTGGAACTTCTGAATATACAACATATTTTAGCACTGAAGTATCTAGATCTTTAGCATTCCTCCCAGTACTCACATGCCGATATGGAAAGAAGCTTAATAGTGTTCGAGTAGTAAGTCGTTCGACGTAACCGATGAGTTTGATAGTCATGAAGAAAGAGAAGAGAGGAAAACTATGGACGGTGGGGGAAAATTACAAGAAGAAGAAGACAAAAACTATAGACGATGACAATGTATTTTGAATTTTAGAATGATTGTATTTAGAATATGAAAGGTTTATTAGAAGTAGTGATATTTTTGAAAATTTTATACATATAATTTTATTTTATTTTTCGTTTTTATCATTTTTATAACTTTAATTTTTTGTTGCTATTTATCAAAAGTAAACGTTAAAATTTGTTTTTTATGTGATGGAGCCTTTATTAAACATAAACTAGATGAGGGGGGAATTTTACTTATTGGGCCAAAATATGAGCACATGTTTTTATATGAAGTTTTTGAGTCCAAGACGTTAAGACGTGGGTCTTGCACCTCGGTTGTTGAAAGTTGAGACTGTCGTTGGTTGGAGTTCTCTTCTTATACCTTTTGGGTTGATTTAATTTGTGGAATGATATATATATATATATATATATATATATGTATAGATAGATATAGATATGTATAGAAATTGATTTTGGTTTTTTACTAAACATTGGATTTTGTGAGTTATATTTTGATATTGTTTAAGTTTGAAATGGTTAATGAATTAAACTTTTGAACAACATGGTTTATGGATGAAGTGTCAAACTAAAAAGAAAATAGAAAGTAGGTGTATAATTATGAAACAATTATTAGGGAACTTTGAAACTCACCAAACCAATTTAATTTCTAATATGAGCTTCTTGAGATCCAATCAAAATAATCTTACTAATTCAACCAACATATCTTCTACTTTCAACCATCTCAAATATCCATACGAAAACCTAAAATTATTTTCCTTATATTAAAATTAAACTTTAGCTCATCAGTATTTGGAAAAATTAAAAAGACAAATATAAGAATCAAAACCAAAATATTAACATATATATAGCAACATTTTTAAAAATTTACATATATTTATAACATAGTCGAACCAACAGATCACCGATTGACTTCTATCGTTGTTAAACTCTTATATCGATGGTGGTCTATCAACAAGTTTATTGACGATAGAAATCTATCGATGATAAATTTTGCTATATTTACAACTTTTTAAAAATGTTACTCTACACTTTATTATTATCTCTAAAATTGTTATCTATTATAATTATCCACGTTAAAAATAAATAAAAATAATTGGAAAGATAATAAAATCCGACCAAACGGCCAAGATTGAAGGTACATTGAAACCATCCAATTGCATATTTTGATGATAGGACTTCTAATATAAACAATCACAATATAGACCAATATATGTGATTGGAAAAGTTGAATTCAAATTCGATAAATAATATCTAAAAAGCACCGACGAATGTGTTAGTGTCAAATACGTGTCGGACATCAGCACACCCGAACACTTGTCCGACATGCCAAGTGGCGTATCCATTATTCTATTATTAATTTTGTTTTTGGACACGAGAGGAACACGACAAGTTGCAATCTTTAAAAAAAAAAAAAAGAAAAGTAAAATTAGGCCTAGCCTAGTGGTTTTATACTTTTGTTTCATTGTTGTCCGGTGAAGAGATTCCCGTGTGAATCATCACTACTACAAAAATAGGGCTACTTGACACTTTAAAATTTACATTACTTGACGGTTTTATGAAAAACTGTGAAGTAATTTAAAAACCGTCAAGAACAAACAAAAGGCAAAAGAATGAAGATTTTTTTTTTTTTTGGAAAAATTTCAATACTCGACGGTTTTTACCTGTAGAGTGCAATTATTTTGGCTTGATGGGTCTTAGCCGTCAAGTAACATTGTTTTAATTAAATTTTTCGCCAAAAGTAATAATGCGCCCGAAAACCCTTCTTCTAATTTTGTCCGTCTCACTTCTTCACAAACACACAACGCCTGAAATCCCTTAGCTTCTTCGGGCCATCCCTCTCCCATGGCTTTCCATTCCCTCTACTTCTCTTTGCTGCACAATTTTTCCGTCACAAAACAACTTTCACCAATCTATCTCACTCCACTTTCTCTCATCTCCACGAACCCAGATTAAAAATGGTTGTTGCACAACCAACGACGAAAGCTGACGACGATCCAGGACTGACAGCACGACTAATGGTAACCACGGCTGACGACGCGACTAATGGCGACCACAGGTGACGACGACTCTGACGCGAATGGTTTCTAACAGATTAGAACCATAGTTTTATATAGGCTCATTGTGATTAGGGTTTGTATGTTTGATAATCACAGTGGGAACAACAGGAGTGTGTACGAGGAGAGAGTTAGCGCGACGATTGAGGATGAGATTCAACTTGGTATACTTTTTGTAACGTCCCGGGTTTTCAAACCTTGACCCAAGGTCGTTACTTAAGTAAAAATCATTAAATTCATTTTAAAAGACAAAGACAAA
>JBBPDJ010000026.1:6207294-6235073 GCA_037974625.1 Cucumis cinereus
CATTTGATAATTTCTTTTTATTTTATTTTTAATTCGTTTTGCTATTTTTGCAATATAAAAGTCAGTTTGCCATTTTTCCAAATAAAACCTTCAAAATTGCTATATATTTAGTTGACCCAGAAATGTATGAGAGAAATTAGCAAATTAATGCTTTCTTTCAAATATGACACTCGTGAGGTACTGTGTAAAATAAAATACAAATCAACAAGGCCAACAATTCAACCAAGTAAAAACATGTACGTACGCAAGTTGGGACACAAGTTGAGAATGATAGAACAAAATATTGGAATCCAACTAAACTAAATTGAATCGATCTACTTAAATAAAAGGCTATTTGGTTAGATTTCAACAAGGCACAAGTTGACAATGATAGAACAGGAGATTGAGAACCCAAAGTTGCAACAAGCATCTATCAATTTAAATACACATTAACAGAAAAATAGAAACCAATTATGACTTTATTACCTATATTGTCCCATGAAATCAATTATGTTCAAGGAGCTATGATATCACAAGGATAAAATTAGGAAGCAAGTTTGATATAATACACCAAAACAATCAAAATCAGAGCAAAACAAAAAAAAAAAAAAAACCCAAACAATCCAATTATACTATGCTACTGCACATTTAAGTCCAGTCAGAAAAACATTAAAAAAAAAAAACCCCAAACAATCAAGCATATCTCAAACATTTGTTATAATACCAAACAACTGGAAGAAGAGTTAAATACACATCAAAACAAAGACCAAGAAGGGCCAAATAGAGTAAAATCCCACAACAGAGAACCAAAGATAAACTTTATCAAATCATAGCAAAATTAGATTAACATTTCAAAAAGAACAACTCCAAAAATCTCCAAATGAAAGTAGAGAAAAGACATGACAACGTGCAAGTATAATCAAAATGTGTGGTTTGAACTTACTTTAGTTTTGCCTACTGTGTAAACGATTTGGAACCACCGGCGGCAGCGTCGAACCAACGACAATAGTGTCGAACCATTGTGAACTCACCGAGGAAGAGAGATTCGTTCGAAGCCCTAATGTTTGAATACCGAATCAGATGGAAGAAGGGTCCTTTTTCCGAAGAGGACGAGGATTTCGTTTTTTTTTGTTTGCGAAGAGGTGAGACGGAAGAGCGTGCAGTGACTTTTGGGAGAACAAAAAAATCTGTATGTTTAAAACATGCATTTAATTAAAACAGCAATACTTGACAGCTAAAAACCGTCAAGCAAAAAAAACATTAACTTACCCGTCAAATATTGAAAAATTTTCAAAAAAGAATCTTTACTCTTCCCCTTTTCATTATTCTAACAGTCATTATTTGAGTGGCCATAATAGAAAATATGTGTATTGCATTTTACGGAATCCAACTATTAAACTAAAAATATGATGAAATAAAAAAAATAACAACAAAGTTTAAACTAAATAAGAAATTATAAGAAAAAAAAATAGAGAAAGGACCAGAACCAGAATCATTAAAATAACATAACATAGTCACAATATGAATATGCTACTACAATAACACACAAACTGAACATATAAAATGTGAGTCCATGCGACCCATGAAAACTTGGAGACAACGCAATAATAGGACATTTACAAAATGATTATAGTTTAAAAAAGTTTAGAAATAATTAAATTGATTATTAGAAGGATGAAAACTTAAAAATATGAAAATATAATAAAATTAGGAATAAATTATGATTTACGCTAAAAGGAAAAAAAAAAAAAAAAAAAAAAACATATCTGGATGATTGAAAAGCTTGCCTTTCAAGCAATTCCATTTGGTCAATGACCTTATCTTTCTTAATTTCATCTTTACTCTTGTTTTCCAACAATTATTATTATTTTATTTTTGAGTTTAAAGACAAAAAAAAAAGTCAATTGTTGGAAACCCTCTTGGGTATGTTCAATTTGGTAGGAAGTTTCATGTTTATGAAATAATGTCAACATTTTAGGTCTGTCTTCATATTATTGGGGATATAAAAAGGGGTTTGGATTCATGAATTTGATAAAGATTATGATATGCTACAATTTTTTAACCCTATTTATTACTTGTCTCCATTTTATCCCACGTCTTTGTTTTTCTATGGTATCCATTTAAACAAGTCTAAGATTATATTTTATTAAATCAATTTCACAAACTTCTTTTTTACATCCCTATATATTATTTAATTCTAAACTTTAATTAAACACCATAAGTATAAGTAATGCTCATTTTAAAACATCTCAATTTCACAAAACAACCTCCTAAGTTTTCAAATCATTCCAATTTGAGCTTCTCTCTCTTGCTTACAATCTTTGCGAAGGATAAGAGAATTGCTTTCCGATGATACATTTTTGTTAAATTGTTCATAATAATTAAATTTATTATACTCTATTAATTTGGTAACTGCAAGAACATGTGTAACGTTCCAGGCCCAAGATTTGGACCATGATTCGAAATTCGAATTTGGCAATTAACGGCCCCGGCATTCTCCTGCGACCTAACAATATCATCCTTACTTGTGTTAAAGGCTTATTAGAGTGAAAGTTGTCCCCACAAACCAGCACGGGTCCTTTTAGCATGCTTTGTCCTCACTCACATGCATCCTAGAAAAATTATCAGGAGGTCACCCAACATAGGATTGTTCTAAGCTAACACGCTTAACTTTGAAATTCCAATGATTGAGCCACCGAAAAGGAAGTTGCACCTTGTTGGTATAGGTAGTAACTTCAAATTCATTTAAACCTTTATTAATCTTTCTTAGCCTTACTTCCATGTCCCCAGGATCCCTCTCATTCAGATGTGATATCGGTTCATTCATGTCCCCTTCTAAATTCGAAACGTTACAACATGACCGTTTGTATAGTATATTATTTTATAAACTGAACAATGTATAAGACGTATATTTATATTTTCTAATATATTGGTAAACAGACCAAAAAAGTAAGGGAGCACTTGCAAGATGGGAAAAACAATTTACACTAATTTTAAACTATATATTATTATTGCAAGGATAAAAAGAGAAGGAAAAAAAACAAAAGAGAATCTAAGAAGAAGAAATTGAAATTGAAAGGAAGAAACAAAATCAAAATGAAAATTTTAAAAATATCAAAAATTAAACATTTTGTTATATTTGCACAATCTAAAATCCAGACCACAAACATACAAACCTATATTTCTAAATTGCTATTCATTGCAATTTTCCAAAAAAAAAAACAAACCATAGTACATGTTATGTTTATTTGCATTTTTTAGTATATATTATTAGTATATTTGATGTATACTTGAGATCTCAATATAGAGTTGATCTAACTTCCAAGTATGAATTCGGAGGAAAATAAATTAAACCTTCTAAAAAAGGAATGAAACAATAATATGAAATATATCAACCAAAATTAATAAATAAAAAAAAAAGTCAAAACTCGAAAATAATGTTAATAATTAAATATTAAATATTACGAAACTTTGAAATAATGGTGAAAAAGTTAAAATTGGCCCAAAATCAAAACTAAAAAACTGCTAACAGTAAAATTTAAATCTTTTGGACATGTTTATAAAAGATATGGTGTACAAGTAATCTTTCGTTTAAAAAGCTGTACAACCAAAGGGATGTTCTTCATAAATGTTGATTTTGCAACATAGTTTCCTCATTAGATTTATCCTTCCACAATATTATTTGTCGATCTCTTTCCTTTTCCTTTGTGCGATTATTTTGGAAGTTAGGTTGCTCTTCCATGTACCTATTGTGCATATTTAAAGGACATTTAGTCATTCGACTACAACTGGTTGCATTGTCTTTAAGAGTAATGTTAGGAGAAGGAAAATAATGTTGTTAAAAGAATGTAAATGGGTTAAAGATCACTCAAATCACATCCAACAAAGTTCATTTGTGTCTCAAACTTAGTCACTCAAACAAAAAGATTGTAAAGAAAAAGTTAGGGATCGAACCTAAGAGAATTTTGTTTAGGTAACACAAATCCTTAGTCAAAGAATCAAGAACTCCAAATTGTGAAATGGGGGTTTTCTAGTAATCAATGCAAGAAAAGTAAAGAAAGCATGTAAATGTTTTTGGTTTTTGATAAAATGAGGACACAAAAGATAAAGATTTTTCTCAATCAATTAAAAGAGAGAATGGATATTTCTAGTAAATCTTTCCATCATTGAACAAATAATAACATTGCATTCAATTTCAATCAACAACTAATTAGTTCAAAAAACTAATTAACCTCAATTAATGAATAAGAATTGCATCAAGATTCATCTAAACTTATTAAATGCACTTTCATCGTAGTTGTTTTCATGCATTCTTTAAGTTTGTCTTAAGATTTTAGGTTTCAATGATTTGACATTCAAAAGCAAGGAAATGATCTATCTTAATTAATTAATTGAATTCAAATTGGGTAATTCAAGAAAAGACTAACAGGAAAGACATGCTTAAAATCAAATCAAGAATTTTCAATCAATCCTGTTTCAAAATTTATGCATGGAGCCATTAAAATTAAAGAAAGTTTTATACTATCATGAATGATCAATTTATTCTAACAAGAACTCATGCAAAAACAAGATTGGAGTACAATTAAAGATTGAAATTGATGCAATTAAAACATAATTCTCAAGAAAGATTAACTAGAAACTCATTCCCAAGAAGGTACCTTTAGTTCTTCATTGATCTTGGATTAGCTTCAAGAGAAAATTGGAACCAAAGATATATCTTCGATGAATTGAAAGAGAGAATTTCATTGATGAATTTGGAGAGAATTTACGAGAATGAAGTGCCTAACTAATGGAAATTTGATGTGGAAGTTGAATTATTAGAAAATACAAAAGAAAAGGGAATAAATAGGCAAATAGGGGCAAAAGGCGCACAAACGTGCGCAGTTGACAGAGCTCAAAAATTCGTAGTGACACGACACTACGGTTGGGCGCTGCGGCACTTCATATGGGGACGCGACGCTGATGCTTGACGTGGCGACACTGAGCTGAACACCACAGCTCTGTCGCATTGAAGGGCTCTCAGGTCTAAGGCGCCGCGTCGCTGCAGGCGGCATCGGTGAGCTTGAAATTACAACTTTGCCACTTATTTTCATTTGCTCTTTTTCGCTTGTTTTAGCTTGAAATTGAGTCATTTTTGTTTCATTGGACTCATTGCCTTCCCTAGATCAATATTTTCTACAAAACAAGAAAATTGATGTATAAGTATGTATCTCGAGACTTTTAACCTAGAAAACCTAGCACTTTTATGGTGCTATCAAACACCGCCAACTTACCTCTTGCTTGTCCCGAGCAATAAAGAAAAAATATGAAATTATACACTTAAGCATCAAGCAAGAAAAGTCATGCATTATTCGTAAAAATTAAAGTCAATCTATCATGCATATAATGACAATGTTCTCAAAAATTGCTAAGTACGAAACTCAAGTTTTACCAGTCTTCTATGCTTATACTCGCAATCCTTTAAACATTTCAAAAAGCAAACACTCAAATGGGAAGCATTTTAAAAGAATTTTGTTCAAGTAAATCATGCATAAGTGGATGCAAGGCCTAGTTCTTTTGACTCACTCAGGATGCTCGAAAGGGTTAATGAAATCTCAATTTGTTTTCCCCTACTCTGGTTCGAGAAGGATTTTCTCCTTTTTTAAAGGCACTCGAATAAACCATTCAACTAAAGATGTAATACTCGACTTATAGATGCACTTGTTTTACTTAGAAAAAAAGGAAAGTTGTCTCGTAGGAGTTCATACCACATTAACATTGGGCAACTCCTACTGCTCACGGGGAGGTAACTAGCCCTTTAACCTAAACGTGCAATCACTCGTCTTTTTTTTTTAATTATTTCTCTCTCTCTCTCATGCTTATGCTTCACTGCAAGTTTTGCTTTGCTTTGTCACTCTTTTTTTTCTTTGGTTTTTGTTTATTTTCCATGCTAACAAGCTTTTGCTTTGCCACTCTTTTCTTTCTTTGGTTTTTGTTTATTTTCCATGCTAACAAGCTTTTGCTTTGTTTTCTTTTTTTTCTTTTTTCTTTTTTTTGTTTTATTTTTCTCTGTTCTAGGATTAACTTAAAAGCAAGATGAGATAATTGACCTTTCAAGGTGATAACAAAAATACAAGTATGACTACCCTTTTCTAAGGATTAAAGATTCAATATGACTTGGCGAATAAAAAATGCATGAGATGACAAGCATATAATGTTGAAACGACAGTTTTTAAACTTATAGTAGATGCATTTGTCACTTTTAGTAACTTTGAATCTGTTAGAAATGACTAGATTATCAAAAAAAAATTGTGTCATTGCTTAGGAGCTTGTTTTAAGCCATGAAGAGATTTATCTACCCTGCATCCAATCTATGTGCCCATTTCTTGACATTATCTTTCAAAGTGAAAGGAAACAGTGTTAGTCTGATTTCATCCTGAGTCATGTTCGAAAAGAGAAAGTGTTGCAAATCTCAAGAAAACTCTTCAAATTCTCATGTGGATCTTCTTCATGATAATCTTTGAAACTTAAATAGGTTGTAAATGAGCGTTGATAAAAATGTGTGTCGGTGAAAATGCAATGGATCACACGTAGTATGCGTTGGAAGTATTCTAAGTCTACTGTGTTGTGTCTTTAAATGTGATGAATGTGGATCAAGATTACAAGTTTTTCTATCTAAGTCTAAGTGTAAACTTAAATAGGTTGCCTGGTGATTCTAGGATCAAACACAAAGAGTTGGTATTTTACACACGAATTCTTAATTTAGACTCTTGTAATGAAAATAAAATCATAGTTAAGATAATTGATAGGTGTCCTACAACTATGCTATTTAAACTGTTGTCTTGATAAGATGGGATGGTTATGTGTGTGATGAATGTGAGTCAATCACGTACAGAGAAGACGATGAAAATGTAGAAAAGCTATGAATTAAACTAGGTTAAGAAGGTTTTCTGACATTCTCATTAGACCATACACAAATAACGTTTATGCGTCCAATTACTAATTAAGACAAGCTACCTTTTGATGCCTTACTGCTACAAATACTCTATATATCTAGATGTAAATGTTGTAGTGCTACGTACAAACGTAAGCTTATTTCTAAGATTATTTCTATCTTTGTTTAACTTTATCTTGGTCACTTACTCTTTCGAGCAGTTAACTACCTACACTTAAACCAACCTTTCGATTGACTCAAGCATGGATTTTTTACTCATGTTAAACAAACTAAATTTTATGAGCATGTTTTAGAGAAAAAATAGTTTATCCTCCTAACCCATTAAAAAATTTAGCTACTCATGGAAAAAGTAAAGAAAATGGATGACTAAGAAGTGAAATTTAGAAAATGGATGAATAAGAAGTGAAATTTTTTGTGCTCATGTTAATGTAAGAAGTTTCCAATCACTAATTCAAGAGTACAAAATACAATTAAAACAAAAATTTATAAAAAAAAATGGTTGTTGATCACAAGGTCTTGCTTCTCCTCAGCTCAATTGAAGTTTGCAGTGGTACAATGATTGACTGTGATGAATGGAGTTGTGAGGAAGACGGAGAACTGAAAAGTTGACAAAGTTTTTGGCTTTTGAAAAATAATAACTATGTATGTTCAGCTCAATGTTGGTTTTTAAAGGTCTTCAAGCATTCACCGTCCACTAAACACATTCCTCATTTTTAGGCGGAATGTTTGCACATTTGTAGGGTTCATCCACGATCAAAAAATAGCGACGTGTTTGAATGATCACGTCGCATACTTCGTGGTGATTAGGCATTTATTTTTCTTGATATGCCCTTGCCTATTCCCAATGCTTTGTGGTCTTTGTTTTAACAGCTAACTTTCATGCAACTTCCTTGTCTCATTAAGTCTTTTTGTATTGGCTCTTTATTGGCTCGTCACCTAGTGTTAACACTTCTACTTTCTTATGAGGTTAGGAACATTGCAATTCACACTTGACTGATTTATTCTTCTTTTTCTTCAAATTCTGAGATGAAAAACGCAAATGATCATAGTTTTCAAAAGTTTAAGCTTTGTAAACACATGAACGCATAACTCACAACTTAACATAATTTCTAACTCAAATTGATTTGTTTACTACAATTTTTCCTTAATTATGTTGAATAAAGAGGCACAATAACTATACAACGTAGACGTCGGAAGTATTGAACATGCCTTACTACAACGTAGTTGCTGGGTATAGAGGAATGAGTAAATTGTTTTGCTAAGTTATGATAAATGTGTTTTGATAAGTTTAATTAATGAGCATGCTTTACTTATTTACCAAAGCTAGTCACTCACTAAGTTTTTAACTCACATTTTTCAAATGTTTTCTTTTTCTCCTAGATAGTAATCGTGATCCTTGAGCTTAACTTACTGCTGCTAGTTTGTTGTTTTATCTATTAGGTTTTCATAAACTTAATTTACTGTTGTTGATCTATCGTGCTATCTATTTGATTTTCATAATGTTTATGTTAGACTTTGTTTGGTTGTCTTTTGAATACAAGTGTCTTGGTTGGGTGTGAACATTGTAAAACTAACTTTGTTAATGTCGTTTGAATTACCTCTTATGTAGTGTTATGCATAGATATGAAGTTAGTTATTTTTCCGTTGTGTGAGTAAAAGCTTTAAGGTTTAGAGTTGCATTACTTTTTTATAATAGCATATATACAATCAGACTCAGTTGGTTTTCGAGTTTGATCGTTAGTGAGTTTTGTAATAGAGTTGATACTTGTTGGCTTCTCATCTCCTCCGGGGCTAGAGAGGGTTCCTAGGAGGGAGTGTGACATTTAGTAAGCCCCTTTCTTCAGCAAGGTTGTTTTCCTTGTGTCCAAGATGGATATTTAGATATATTTTGGTTGTTTAGAAATACCCAATTGTATTTGGCCACATGTCAATTTGTTACTGTTCAGTTATTTATCTCTTCTCATGTAAAAGAGCATATTTTTGTAAGGAAATATTGAATAAAATTTGAGGAGAAATATTTGTGCCAACTCTATGCAAAAATGGCAACGAAATTCTAGAAAGATGAGAAAGGAAATGACAGTGAAAAGAGGGGCGGAGAGAGGATAGAAAGGAGAGGACATAAACTTTTTAAGTTAATTTATAGCCAAATATCAATTTAATAACCTTCTCCAAATGAAGACCAATATTGTGGGACTTATAATTTAAATTGATTAAGCTCTTACATTTATTGCGATTATTAATTCTGAAATGTAATATGTATAGACTTGTTCATATGTTCAAATGTCAATTTTACAAAATGAACAATTAGAGAAAAAGCACAAATGGATATAAAAGAAATTTTTCTCTAAAGCAAAATTGATTAATTTATGAAGTTTGAAATTTTATTTAATACAATTATAAGTTTCACATGAGATTTTTTTAAACAAAACATAATAAAAAATATAAGTTGATACACTTACGAAAGTTTAAAGCCTAAATTGATAGAATATCAAATTCATGCAATTGATCTGACCCCTAAAGCGTTTAGGAATATAAATCGATAATTACCTTTAGTCTAAAATTCATTTCAGTATTTAATTTAAAACAATTTTAAAATGTCTAATTGATGTAAATAAGGGTAAGAACCTTTGAAGTCTATTTTTCAAGCCTTGAGGGACCAAAATGACAATTGAAACCTTCGGCCAAATACACATTCCTAGAAACTTAAATCAGAAAAGGCAGTTCAGATGAGGCAATGAAAAAGCTTACTTCCTTCCTCTTTCTTTGAACAGCACTAATGGTAATTTGGGTGGTAAAGCACTTCGACATCTCGTCCAGATGATTTTGCCACAACATAAATTTTACTTGTCAAAATATTTATATGTTCATCATGTATCTTAAGGCATATATGTTAATGAAATAAAACAAAACCAGAATTGCAAAGGAAAGACAGCACTCACAATTACCTCTATTCAATTCACAGTAACAAGTAAAACTACTGTATCATCAAGCCTTTGAAAAAATCAAAGGTCTGTGAGGACAAAAATATGAAGAAGCCCAACAAGTCTGCCTGATGGGAGCCTTCATGCGTCCAGATGTAACAATAAATTAATCCTGGTATTGAGTTATAACCTGCAAACGTCGTCTTCTCGCTTAGGCAACATGTTCAAAGTACAATAAGTACAAGAAACTATGCAACTACTTTGGTACAATATTTTAGGAAAATTGCATAATCAACAAACAGGGAAGAATTTGAATAAAACTAAACTGAAAACTTCTATATCCAAGCTATTAACATTATGACTTCCTCTCCTTTCTTTTTGTTATATTGTGCTTGTTTACAGAAACAATCCAAACTCCACTGTGACAAGGAGCAGTCAATGTACATTGAGCACAACTATAATGTTGCACTAATAAATGCAACAAAAATAAATGTCCAAGGCATAGAAGGAAGGACTGAAATCATGGTGCTGGAAGAAAGATGAAACACAATACTCAGAATGCACATTGCACATGGACGATGACACTCTAATGTCATAAATGAAACTTGGCGAGCTTACCTGAGATATTAAAGGTTTAGCATGCTCCTCCCACTCGGTAGACCACCTACGAGAACCCATTTCTACTGTGCTTTTTTTTAGTGAATGCAAAGCATTGCATTCATTGGGAAATCCTCTGAAAAGCATCTGTACAAATGACAATAAATGATTTGAGAGCGCCGATCTAGTAAACAAAAAAAAAATTGAAAACCAAGCTAATATCATATTTATTTCCAGTTTATTGCAACTCTAGAGATTTCTATAGGCAATGGTTTTTTTAAAAAAAAAAAAAAAATTGATCAAATAACACGCATGGGTTTAAGGTGGAATACTTGTATTGTTATTACATTCATTCCATTTCATACAAATAATGATGATATTTTAACAGCATTCATTGATTTTCAAATTTTTAACTCAAGTGAAACACGTTGGACATAAGCAATTACCCTACAATCCTATTCAACATCCTGTTCAACGAAAAAACTTACCAATAGTTCATCTGCTAGCTCTGACGATGATGAAAAGAGGAGACCATTTTCCCCTACTTTCACAAGTTCGTTGATGCTAGGAGAAAGAAAACAAAAATGTAGAATTGAAATAAATTACACGAGTAATAAAACAAATCACAAGTTAAATGCCTTGAAAATGTCTGTGCTAAATTGAAGAATGGCAAAAGATGTGGAAAAGAGTTTACCAAGAGTAGGAAACTGCACAGACAGGAAGTCCACAACCAAACATGTCGACAACCTATTAATCAAAATGGCACATTGATCACCTTCAGGAGTAAGCCTAGGGCAGAAAATTATTTTCTTCCATGATATTATGACGTTTAAGCTTCAACTAAAGAATTAATATAACCTTCATTGGAAGGTCTAGGCCTGATGAAGAAGTATGCAAACAAACACCCAGATCTGCTGATCCTGTGCAAATAATAGATACCCATGTATATTGTTATTAGTCTTGTCAGAAAGATAAAATAGGGAAGTATAAACCTTAGGTTGTTACAAACTACCGAGAAGTAATGGGTAATCCTCTGCAGGCAGCCACATTGTACGAAATGCCACACGCTTAAGGTGTAATTTACTGATCTTATCTTCATACTCTTGTTTGTCAGGCCCTTTACCTTTATAAACAAAGTCGCTAACTTAAAGAAGCCCAATTGGAAGCAGATATTTCAGTAGGTGAAAAGCAATTTACCAGTAATGATGAATAATAACCTAGGGAATAAACATTGCTTTTCATCATAGATTTCTTTCCAGACAAATTCGTCAGGAATTGAATCATCCTCATCTAGGAGTGCAGCAACACGCCTATCATACATGACTGCAGCTTCTAAAAGGATATTAAAATCTTCATCTGGAGTCCTGAAAAGACATCACAGGAAGTTAAGGCGCCGATCTCAAGGTTTGAAAAGATATTAAGGAAGTCACCAATACACTGGCTTCAGGGGGAAAAAAAGTCCCAAACTTTTCAATTGAATGTTACCATTAGAAATATTCAACTTTTTTCCTTTGGAGTTCTGTTTGAACACTCTTCTTTACCAAGGTTTAAAACTATTTATGCAAAGCCAGACATCTATAGATGTCACGCATGGGAGCGAGACCAATGTCCATACCGAATATAAGCATTTAGATGTCAATTTTATAGCTATCCGTCCCATGGTTCTAAACAACTAAATGGCCATTTAAAAAAAATCTGTAGATCTCAATATCCTGACAGGTTACAATATAACTATCATATTCACTTTAACAATTAAACAGCCAAAAAACACCTAGAAAGAGTATTGAAAGTGCAATCATAGAAGAACCTCAAAAAAAAGAAGAAGTGTAGGAAATCATTTTTTTCAAGAATCATTACTAAATTAGGTCAAACTTAAAACCTAACCAGCTTGTGCTGCTCACAACAACTGCAGGTCTGTTTTGCTTCAAGAAAATATCCTTGCCCACCAGGCGTGTTAAAAAAGTCTCCTGATGCTCATGACCTAACATTCCTGCACCTACTAACTATAGTGTTAACTTAAATGAACAGAGGAAATTCGAAATTCTCATACATTATATTGATTATTAAGTTTTTTGTTGAATAAGAAAATGTTACATCCTAAATCTCCAACATACATATTGAAATGTAGATCTTACCATAGCTAACACAATCTTGAAGACCAAGAGGTTGAATAATATTATTATGTAGCCTATAAAACAACTAAAATGAACAACATACTTAGTTTATATATCTAGACAGAGAATGAAACAAAAATACAAACAGAACTTACCTCATGTTTTTCGAGGAGTGAAGCAACGTGGAAAAACTCTGGAGGTTGATCATAGAAAACAGTGGCTCTACATAAAGAAAAAAGGGTGGTAAAAAAAAGAAGAAAATTTAAATAATTATTTATAATACTCGAGAGTAAATTTTTATGTGGTTCTATTAGATGAAATATGACTATGTTGCCATCCACCCAGCAGTCCCATCCTCTTACTTGATATCCCAGTTTTCAGCCAATTCATGTTGCATTGCCTTTGTGACACAAAAGGAGTCATCTGCCATCTTCCCAAAATGCTTTTCAATCCTAAGCGCACATCAAATCATAATTAGCCAAGAATAAATCAGTCACACACTGAATGGACAAAAGAGGGCAGGGAAAACATATTCATTACCAACGGTATACAGCAACAAAACTGTTGTTTCTTCCTAGGGATAGGGCAAGCAAAGTATGGCCAAAATTATGCCAATCAATGATAAATGCAGACCGCTTTAGAACGCTAACCCATTTTACAACGATTAACGTTGGAACAGAAGGAGGATTCTGCTAAAGAAAAACTCACGGATTATAGTACGAATTGAAATAAATAATAAATCTTAAAAAATACAATGGAAAAGCAGATGCTAACATAAATGCTTTCACCAAGTCTCATGTGTGATGTACAACGTCAGAAACATAAGTAAATACTTGTAAAATATGATTGTACACCCTAGTGAACACAGTCAGTCAATGTTTCGTCAAAATATCTAAGTGTAAAAGAGGAAACCAGATAAATAATAATCTGCCTATCTGCAGGCAAGTGGCCCGATTCTGGAGTCGTAGCAAGAAACTTTATTACAACAACTGGAAGCAAATTATGCTTGAATAAAAAAGAGGAAATCAATCAAAATATCATTCTATGAATGGCTTATTCATATGCATGTTAAATTTCAAATTTTAGTTCATAGCAAAATGGCACAATCATATGCTTTTACTGTAACACCCGCCTTCACATTGAAATAGTTGGAAAAGGGTGAGGCGGTGAAAGTGAATAAAGGCGGTTTGATGAGAAGGTAAAGTTAGGCAAAGTTTTGAAAAAGGCGTTGAGTTTTGATGGCGGTGAAACTAGGCGTTGTGTTTTGAAGGCAGTGACATTCAGACTAAAGAAAATTGGACGCAGAAGGGACAGGTGTCGAGCAATTAAAGAACTTGGTTTTGAGGTTGCAGATTAAGGGAAGTTTATAACTAAAAGAGTAATACCTGTCGGGACTTAATAGGAGGTGGCACTAATATAAAAATTAGGTCACGACTAAGGAATTTTTGAGGGTGAGTATAAATCGGGAAAGATAAGCTTTTCGAAAGGAGGATTGAGAGGAAGACTCGAGGAGGTACTAGAAGAAAAAAGCGAAGGACACTAAAGAGAATTCAAGCTTTGTTGGAATTGTTGGTAGTGAGTGACCCTTCCTAAACCAAAGTTTGCTTGAAATGATGTTTAGTTTTAATGTATGATTTCAAAGCTTTGTATTGTAAAGTTTTGATAAATGTAAAAGCAAATTTGGTTTCTGGAAAGCTATGAATTAAAATATGTGTGTTTAAGTGTGCTTTCGAATGTTTTAAATAACGATTATACTTGAATGTTTATGATCAAATGGAGATTCAGAAATGGTTTTCAAATCATTGGATCTGGTATCGGAACAATAGGCCGAGCTCTGCGAGCACGTATGACTGACCACAAGGCGTTGAGTGCGTCCCCCTTTGCTAAAAAACGGTGTGAGATATGTCTGACAAGGCAGGAATGTGTGGGTGTTATCCACTTCAATACTCGAACGTGTTGAGATTGTCCACCTCAGTGGCTGGGAGTGTTGAGTAAGTGCCTACATTCTGAACATGGGTGCGTTGAGGCTATCCTTCCCAAGAAAGTTTTTGGGGTACAGGTCTGGTGAAGTTTTGGTTGTGGATAAAAAATGGTTGATGCGTTGAAAAGTGTTGCGTTGAAATCTTTTTCTTGTATGCCTGCTGAAAATGTTTTATTGTCATGTTTTCCAACATGTCACTCACTGAGCTTTTGGTTGACTTTTTTAAAATGTCTTTTCCCCCGGTAGCTAAGAGTTTCAGGCGCCCAACGGAAGTTGTTGTCTGCCTTCGCCGTGTATAAGAGTTGCACCCTTACCACTTAGTTATAAGTCTGGACATTCATAGCCAGTTTGTAACTGTATACTTAATGAATAGTATCCATTGCACATTTAGGGGAATAGGGTGTGAGAATTGTCTCAAGTTTTGGTGGAGGTTGAGCAAAGTGCTTGGTATTCATGTTTGTACTGGCTGTTGAAAATTAATAAAAATTTGACATTCGTTTTTCCTTTTTTTAATAGAAACAACTTTCATTGAGAAAAAATGAAATAATACAAGGGCATACAAAAAAAAAAAGAACAAAGCCCAACAGAAAAGAGCCCCACTAAAGGAAGGGAATCCAACTAAGATTAAGTTTAGATTCTTTATACATTATTGTTCTTTCGATTTTTTTAAGTTAAGAACATGTTTGAGAGGTTTGGTCCTCTACGTTGTATGTGAGTTTTACTAGGCGTCAAGTGGTCACCCTGCATAGGGATGTTGGCACTTCTCTCGCCCGTCGCATCCTCTCACGGTTCAAGTAGGTGAATCGAGAGGGGGTGTGACATTTACCATCAAGAAACTCCCCATATCTCTCTCCTTTAGAGAACTACATATCGTTCAAAAAAAGCCCAAGAGATATCTCAATGCCCAGAAACCAAAGAAAAAAATATAGCATGTGATGTGAATTTGCAATCATGAAGATACATGATAACTTTAACTATTTATTTACCTGCACAATGAAGAAGGCAGGTGAATGAATTCTAACAACAAGGAACCAAAGAAGCATAAGAAACTGAATGAGTGGCTTGAGCAGTAGTGTTACGGGTCGGAATATCCATGGCGGATTTTGAAGGAATTTTGGCCACGGTGCCTGTGATGTAAAACGAGAGAAATTTGAGGAAGTCTAGTAGAGTAGAAAGAAGGGAAAAAAAACAAAACAATAAACACTTCTACATAAGTACCATGGTATGAATATGAATAGATCTGTGCTCTAGAAGTGCAGAGTGGGGCTGAGAGCCTATTTAGCATCCAAATACAAAATTAGCATCCTATAAGCATGATAAAATAATAAAACTTAAAGATGAATTGAAGACTCGTAATCAGAAGTTAAAATAAATAATATTAAAAATAATAGTCTTCAAGATAACATCTTGAATCCACTAGATCAAAACATCTGCACATGAAAATGTTCCTCGAGAAGGTTGAGGGATAATATCAGAGAATTACCTAAAAGAAGAACAAGATAAAGAAGGAAGAAAAATGCTCCCTAATAACATGGAGGTGTGAAAATACAAAAAACATAAAGACTTGAACAAAACATTTTAGAGTAACCTATTGTATTAGAAAGCATACCAACCTCCATAAGCAACAATGTCCACCTCCAAATTTGCCTATAATATCAATCAAAGGATCAAATATCAACTCAGAGTTGAAGAGGAAAGTTATGAAAATCATCAGATCACTACATGGAGAAAATCATAAATCATGCGTTGTATTTAAAGAACAATTCTTTCTACATTAATTTTTTCTTCTACTTCACAAAAATCATGGTTCACATACTCCTACAAATCTTAAATAGGGACATCAAAGCCAAACTGATCTTTGTTTAACTTGCCAAATTCATCAAAGGCATATAATTGAGAAATGGGAGATTTATAAATATATATATGAGACAACACAACAATCCAAATAGGCATGTACGCCCAAGGTCAAAAGGAGAAAGGCAAAAAAGAACATCGATTGATATGAATAACAATAAGGAGTGGAACTGCAAAAAGCTTTTCTCAATAGGATACAGTGGTATACCATCTCAAAGTCCAGTAATAAAATCAAGAAAATCTTTAAGGTTCCTTTAGAAATCAAAGAAATCACAGATGCCAACAATGAGAAGCTAAATTGAACATTCATTACACTAATCAAGGCTCAATTGGAAAAATAATCGAATGATACCTGGCGGGCAAGAGAAAGAGCATGATACTGCATACGAGGACTTCGACCAAGATCACCAAGAACGACAACACAAGCTCGGCCTCCCTTCCCTTTCCTGCTGGTTTTCTTCATCATTTCCTCTTAAAATTGCAACGATCAATAGTCAGTTCCCAAAATCCCAATTATGTTAAAGTTCTAATGTAATTTTGTTCAAGAAAATCATACCTTAAAAAAGACAATCTAAGAAGCTTTGCTCTGCCCTCTCTCAGGTTGCTACTTGCTAGTAGTTGGAAATTTCGTGCATCAAAACAGCGGCAGCAATGCAGTGGGGCAAACAAAAACCATACCTTAGAGGTGGCGTCATTTTTTAATATTAAGATTTATTTTTTAATTATATCAAAGAATTTTAAGATAACCTCAAATACAAACAGAAGTAAAGGGATAAAAAGCGGGCTTGTTTTGGTTTAGTCAAACTAGAAATTGGATAATTTCTTAGATTCATAATAACCCTAAAATAAAAATACTAGTTTGACGGAACTGACAATGAACCTCAATGAAAGTCTCAACCTAAAAAAGTAACTCAAGGCTACATTTACAGCCGTTCAACCCAAAAGACAACCCACTAGTGAAGCTTCAATGTAAAACAAAACTTCAACTATAGAGAGAATCCTCAAACTAACACAATCCAAGAAGAGCGAAAAGTAAAGAAGATGCCTAAAGGTCCATCTTTCTCGTGCCTCCTCTTGAGGATTGTCAAATTAACTATAGTCATCCTCATCACTTACATAACAAGTTTTTTTTAAGGAAATGAAACTTTTCGATGAAATAATGAAAATAGACTAACGGTCAAAATCCAATAAAACAAGCAAACAAGACAAAAGAACACAAGTGCAATCCAAGTACATACAACTATCCTCGAAAAGTAAGCGCATTCGAATTTAAAATTAAATCTTGTATGCAGAAACTGACAAAATGCTTTGAAAGGGAACACTAGGTGGGTCATTACATAACAGGGACAAGAAGTATCTTCATCAAGGAGATCGTCAAACTACATACAGGGTTTCCATGTTCCATTGTTTATGGTTGGTCATCCCCACTGCCTCTACTATCATTAAATTTTATTAAGCCCAGTCTTACGACGCTAAAAAAAATAAATTTTAACTTCTAACACCTCTTTTGTCCCCCAAGGTTTTAACTTCTAACACTTGGGAACAAAGGCTTTGAGGCAATATTTTCCACCACGGTGCATGTGAGAAACTCATAGGCATAACACAAATAAGTACAGCATACAACCCTACGAGTTGAAAGGAATCTAAAAGTGGTATTTCTCGAGTAAATTTGTATAATTGGCATGTTTAAAGAATCAGGAGACATTTACGATGTCATAGAAACAACACTCTTGATTTACATAATCTTCAATGGGTTTCATTTGATCTACAATTAAATTCAGCACCATAAAAATCTGCTTGGAATCGCCATGTGTTTTATCATGGGCCATGAATCGATGAAGGATTCCATCTACTTCAATGAAACTAAGACCGGGAGACTTTTTCACTCCCTTCCTTTCCATAGCTTCTCTAATATTTTTGGCATCATCCCAATGCTTATCAGCCGCATATATATTCGATAAGCCAACATATCTACCATCATGATTTGGATCTAACTCAACAAGCCTCCTTCCTACTACTTTTGCAATGTCCAGTTTGCCATGTTTCATGCAGCCACTAAGGAGCGCGCCTAACATGGAAGATGTTGGTTTGACGGGCATTTGACACAAGAATTGATACGCCTCTGATACCTGACCAGCTCTTGATAAGGCATCTACCATACAAGCATAATGCTCAACCTTTGGAATCATACCATGTTTACGAAGGCAATCAAAGAAATACCAAGCCTCTTCCACCAGTCCACCATGAGCACAACAACTTAACAAGCACAAATATGTGATCTCATCCGGCACAATCCCAACCATTTGCATCTCACAAAACAAGTCCACAGACTCTTTAATCAACCCATGTGTTGCCAAACCTCCAATTATAGCATTACAAATTAGAACATCAGCCTCTTGTAGTGAACATGCACGAAACACGGTCAAAGCTTCATGTATTGCGCCACATTTGGCATACATGTCCACTAGAGATGTCTGCAGCACAATTGTCAATGGCAACTCATTCTCAACTATATAACGGTGCATCATCCTCCCATGTTCAAGTGCACCCAAATGGGCACAAGCACACAAAACACTCACCAAAGTCACCTCATTTGCCATGGGTCCAACAAAGCACATGCGCTCAAAAAGGGCCATGGCCTCCCCATATACCCCGCCTTTAACATACCCATCAATCAAAGAGCTCCATGACACAACATCCCTCTCGGGCATTAAATTAAACACCTCCCTAGCAATATTCAAATTCCCACATTTGGCATACCCATCCAACATGGCATTCCAAGTCACCAAATTCTTCATTGGCATTTCATCAAACACCTTGCGTGCAGATGCAATATCTCTACACGAGGCATACATGTGAATCAATGAATTCTGTATGAATTTGTCAATCTCATGCCCAGACTTCACAATATGAACATGCACTGCCATCCCAAGCTCCTGATTCAACAATTTGGAAGTCGCCTTCACCAGAAAAGGGTATGTCAAATAATCAGGGGAAACCCCATTTTGCAGCATTCTGATGAAGACTGTGATTGAAGGATTTGGGTTTTTGGTATTTGAGAACCCCCTTATGAGAGTGTTCCAGTTGAAGGTTGTAGGGTTGGGAAGATTCAATATCAGCTTATACGAGTAATCAAGATCCCTAGCAGGGGAGAGTGCAGAGAATAAGAGAAGTTTGGATTTGATCGTTTCGTCTTGAGAGATGCCTAAAGTGAAAAATAGAGCATGGATTCTCTTGAGTTCAAACATTGATTTGCATCCATCGAGAAGTGAGATTAGAGTTTGATTCAGAAAGGCGGTTTTGCAGAAGGAAGTTGCATTCATCATTTGATTAAAGCATTTGACACTGCAACATTATCAATCTCTTTCAATTGACTAACATCTCAATCATATAAAACATCCCAAAAAACAATAAAGGTGACTAATAGACCATATAAACTATAAAAGGGTGAGAAAATAAAGATGTTTGCAATCGTTAACATTTAAGATGGAAGAACTGTGACCATGTGCAACTTAAAAAATTGAAAATGACTCGAAATAAATCGTACACCAAAAAGAGCAAATGATAGATGGTTTTTGAACTCAAACTTTGACCAGACCGCTAGAGTGGACAAACTTATGCATACAGCATAAACTCAAACTTTGTTTTCTAGACCATGTTCCCAGCCCAACAACCACACAAACATGTCTTTGATTTTGACATGAATATCATACTTTCATATAGTTTCACAAAATCTCAACATAACAGCTTGCTTAACATTACAAGGGCAGATGTTCTTAACTTTCTAAGAGCCTTAAAACACAATTTGAACCCTCTAATTTAAACCCGAACTACAGAGGTTTCAAGGATTATAAACTAATTTACAGCATTTAAATCGACTCCAAAAAGGCCTAAACCAAATTTTACTATTCAAAACTCACCGATTTGGGCACTTGCTGAAAACTGTTTGAATAGGTCCGATATCAGTCCAACAATACAACATAAGAGTTCTAAGGGTCAGAGACTAAACTACAATATTTAAAAAGAGTACAAAAGAACTTCAGAGCATTCTTACCCGCTGAGTCTTACCCAAAACGACTCAAACCCTGGGTTGGTTGGTGATCGAATTAGCTCAAACCTATAAAATTTCATATCTTTAGGTAGTGGGTAATGCAAAACAGAGGTTGACTGTAGGTGGGTTAGAGACGAAACTCACCGAAATAAGAGAAAACGCTGTGAAAGGTGATCGAATTGGTTCGAACTCGCAAATTAAACCTTTTTAAACTATGGGTGATCCGATTTGATGCCGAACGGACAGTGGGTAGCTTTCAAAAAAGTCATTTTCTTGCTTGAACCACTGATGAGCATCGGAGTCGCGTGTGTATGAGGCCACACCCGCCGCAGATCATGTCGAGGCCGTGATCTGCACGTCGTCGGAGCGTGGGTCTCGCGTCAACTCGCTCGGCCGAAGCTGCTGCCAACCGTCTCCGGTGAAAGAGGAGAAAAGGAGGGACAGATCGAGGGAGAAGAGGATAGCGGCGGTGGCTGTCGGAAACTACCAAAAATAGAACGTTTTTCAAGGGAAGTAGAAGGGAAGTGATTATATGATTATTTTAGGGGGAATGATAAACATCAACCTTTTTTTAATTTTCGTTTGGAGAGGGAATGATAAACATCAACCTTTTCTTAATTTTCGTTTGGAGAAGCAAAAGTAAAAGTTAATTATAAAAATGGTAAAATCAAAATAAATAATAAAAACGAACTAAAAAACATGTCAATAATACTCTATCTATACTAAAAACCTAATAATCAAACTCCCACCAAATATATTATAGTTAAAAGTAATTAACACTCCTCTGTGACGCTTCTCTATGCTAGTTCAAAATTGATAAGCTCATCTTCTTCCACCTCTTCATCTCCTTCAAAATTGACAGTTCTCCCTATCTCTTCTCTATGTTTCTTCAACATTGATCACCCATTGTGCTTTGTCTCCTCGCTCTGACTAAAGGTCACTGTCGTATCTTAAAACTTTTCTGCTCCGACTGAAGGTCACGACTATACTCTCCTCGTTTCGATTGACCATCGTCGTTTCAACTGTCCACTTCACCTGAAGATCAACTTTGTTCGTCTCATTTCGACAAAAGGTTCACATTATGCGCTCTTGAAAATTTTGAATTTAAGGTACCCAAACCAAACCATGGAAAATGTTTCTCTAAAGCAATGCACCCACATTTTTCAAACATTTGATTTAAAGACATTATCGAAAGTATACATATAAAAAAAAATAATTATCGAAAAAAATCATTTTAAATGAAAACTTATTTGAATTAGTTAGTAAAACAAGCATAATATCTAATACCTAGATTTCCTTAGTTTTTAAGTTTCTTCAAAAAACAGAGTATAAGATATTTAGCGACGTTTTTTTCTAATAAATATAAAGAAGGATTAAAGATATGGAAAAAATGATAATTGAAGGAATAACAAGGGTTAGTGACCGATTGAGAGCAGCTGGAATAAGTGGTGGAAAAAATGAAGCAAACAAAGATCCAATAGTTATCGAAATTGAAGACGAGGTATATTTATCTAATTTATATATTCTACTATTCTGTAAACAAAAAACTAACAACATTTTCACAAGAAGACAATGAAGAAACAATGGATGGATCCTCAGTAGCAACTTGTGCTGTAAATACAAAGAAAAGAGGAAGAGATGAATATAGAAAAGAGTCCAATAATCCCCCAAAAAATGAGAATAAAAATCTTGGTAACAGATACATTAGCTTAAAATCTCATATAAAATAATGTATTCAATATACTACATTAATGTGTAGGTTACGAGAAGAAGAAAAAAAATAAAGAAGGACATAGAGGAAGAACAAAATAGGGAAGAAAAACAACAGGATAAGGTATGATGTTCCATAATCATATTATTGTAACGTTTTATGAAATATAGTGTATTTGATAAACACGAATTTGGAACATGTAAGTAATAGAAATAGTACACATCCATAGCAAATTACTGCAGAAGAAACAAATAATACGGAAGACGACGAATCAAAGGATGATGACAATAAGGAAACAGAGAACGAAGGCACAACATCAAACACCCATGAAGACGAATTATTGTTGGATGAAGGATCATCAAATAGTGAGAAAACCAAGAAGAAAAGAACTTGCAAAGGAAAAAAGGTGACATTTTCAAATAAAAACAACCAAATGTGTGTGTATTATAAATATCTACTTACATAAAACTTATACTCAAAGGAATAGAAAACGAACGAGAATAAAAAGGATAGGAATACAAGAAAGCAAAAAGAGAAAAGTCCAAAAATAGAGGAAACAAATGAGGTTAGTTTATTACAGTACACAATATCTGAATATCACAGCATTGCTTTAGTATGAAAATATAAAATACATAGGGCTTGTTTGGGGTGGGGTTTGAGGTGGGGTCATGTATTATTATAATACGTGTTTTAGGGTTAAGCGTAGAAATTACTGTTTCCTACTCCCCGACACAACTATACTCGTGTTATTTTGATTTTTGTCTCTTCTCTTTCATATCACCCTCTCTTCTCATTCGAATCTGATGGTAATCCCTCTCGAACTTTAATCAAGCATGTCCTTTTCGTTCATTATTTTCCTTGCCGACCCTAATCAAGCGTGTCTTTTTCATTCATTATTCTCCTTGTCGTTCCAAGCGAGTCCGTTCGTCCCTTGTCGCTCCAAATATTTTGCTTTGTTGCTGCATCATTCGATTCTCTCACCCTCTCGATGTAGCCTAATTTGTTTGGTTGAGAGATGCTTGTGCTTGGTGAGGCATGGACGGTAGCGTTTGGATAGTGGTAGGGGTGGAGGGTACCGTTGTGGAGCTTGGTGGGGGAGGAGGACGTCAAAGGTAAGTTCTTTTTCCTTATCCAGCCGATGATGAGGTTCATTTATTAAAAATTTGTTTAGTTCATAATTTAGTTCTCTATTGGTCTCTGAAATTTAGTTTTTATGTTTATTATTTTGCCATTTTGGTCTCTGTTTGGTATGTGTTTGTCTTTGTTGGTCTCTGAATTTATTTATGTATTATTGTTATTCATTTTCCTTATCCAGCCGATGATGAGGTTCATTTATGAAAAAATTGTTTAGTTCATAATTTAGTTCTCTGTTTTTGTGCATATTATTTTGTCATTTTTGTCTATGTTTGGTATGTGTTTGTCTTTGTAGGTCTCTGAATTTATGTATGTATTGTTGTTGTTCATTTCTCTTATCCAACCGATGATGAGATTCATTTATGAAAAAATTGTTTAGTTGATAATTTAGTTCTCTATTGGTCTCTGCTTTTGTGTATATTATTTTGCCTTTTTGGTCTCTGTTTGGTTTGTGTTTGTCTTTGTTGGTCTCTGAATTTATGTATGTATTATTGTTTTTCATTTTCCCTATCCAGTTGATGATGAAGTTTATTTATGAGAAAATTGTTTAGTTGATAATTTAGTTCTTTATTGGTCTCTACTTTTGTGTATATAATTTTGTCATTTTGATTTCTGTTTGGTTTATGTTTGTTTTGTTGGTCTCTGAATTTAGGTATGTATTATTGATATTCATTTCCTTCCATTTTGTTCAATTTCGTTATTCTCTAAAACCAGACTGAATTTTTTTTATAAATATTGATCTTAAATGGATTTTGTAATTGACGTTATTTGTATTTGTTTCTCCATCCTGGGTCTCTATTTTTAGGTTTGGTTTAAACTGATTGAATTTTATTCTATTATCATTATCGTATCCCCTATTTTTAGGATTGTTTACCGTATATTGCTTGACAAAGAACATATAGGTACTATTTATTGGTAGGTATATTTCGAAATCATTTACATTTTTTTGCTAGTTCTAGTTCTCAAAGCTCCCATATCCTTTGGACATATCCCCTATTTTTTTTTTTTTTTGGAGTTGTTTTGATTCATTGTATATTGTTTGAACCCAACTATTATATAAGGGTCACACTTCTCTACGACAAAACCTTAATTAGAAAGTTATTATTTATTGGACAATGCATGAAATAAGAGATTAATTTTTAGGAAAGTTTGTTTGATATGTTTGATATGTGTTTGATTGTATCTTAATTCTACTTTAAATTAAATCATGGTTCAAAATATGAGACTTTGTAGATATCTTGTGTTCCTTTGGTTTAGTGCATAGCCATTTATTTAAAAAATATATTTTATTGATACATAACTTTAAAAGGAAAGAAAGTTGATAAAATGAATTCCAAAAACAGTAATCTAAATCTCAAATTTTGTTAAACAATTTATTGGAAAGAAATTGATGAAAAAATGAGAGTAGAATCGATTTTGTATATCTCTTTTTAATTGAGGGTTTGTTTAGCGTTTATTAATTAATTTATTTTTTTTGTTATTTATTCTAAAAAAATTAAGCCCAACACTACTATTTCCAATTTTAAAATTTCTGCTTCATTTATCTACATTTCACTATCATCCTAGTATTAGAAACTCCTTTTAACACATGGAAAACCCAACAATTAAAAATTAACAATTATCAATTTGTTTGGTAAGAATTTGGATTTGGATTTTTTGTCGTTGACTTAATATGGAAATAACAAAAATGAAATGATCCCTGGTCAAATTTTAAACCAAAGTGAAACATACTTTTTTGTCCTTAAATAGTTGCAAGGGTAAATGTAATAGATACCACACTTAAGAATAATGATGATATTTAAATGTGTAACACTTTTATTTAAATAGATACTACTATTTAAAATTTAAAGTAAACATGTTTTCGTGAGGTTCACACTCTGTTTCATTTCGTATTTGCTTTATGATCTGAAAATTCATCTTTCATTAACAGGTCTTAATTGTTTAGCGCATAATAGATCCACAAGAATTAGTTACGATACTTACAGTATTCACAACTTCAGTTACTTATGACATTAGAACTATTACTGAACGACCATAAGATAATAAAGCACTAAACACAAGACAGTAGACATCGTATTAGACAGTTAGCATACCTTCGACTCATACGTGAGTCCAACCTATGTTGTCATCAAAGTACAAGAATGGATAGAAGATGATTTGTCATCCTATGTCATTTACTTAGAACAATTGGTGGATTAGTTGGAACCGAAGTTATAGATGTGAAGTTATATTAGCTCACGACGATAAGAATTGAATAATTCAAAGAGAATTTGTATGATCCGGTGAGATTGTTTCTAGACATTTCAACACCGTCTTAATAGCGGTATTACGATTACACAAAGAGTTGTTGAAAAAACCTCAACCAATAACAAACTCATGTATGAATCTGAGATGGAAATGGTTTGGGGTAAATGTCCATTAAACGAACGTTAGTTCGACGTGACTTATTGATTAGGTTAACATATGTGTATGACTATTTCTAATTTCGTTATACTACAGAATTGTCTTAGTGCATTAGATGACACATACATCAAGGTCAATGTCAATGCAACTGATCGCCCAAGGTATAGGACAAGGAAGGGTGAAATTGAAACAAATGTACTTGGTGTTTGCGATACTAAAGGCGATTTTGTTTTCATTTTATTAGAGTGAGAAGGATCAGCAGCTGATTCTAGAGTTCTGAGAGACGCAATATCACAACCTAACGGACTAAAGGTTCCGAAGGGTAACACTAGTTACACATATTATCCCTTCATACTCTTTATATTCCTAGGATAAGATTTTAAACATTTGGTCGTTCAACATGGTACTATTATCTATGTGATGTTGGGTACCCAAATGCAGAGGGTTTTTTGGCCCCATACAGAGGGGGGAAATATCATCTTTCAGAGTGGCCCAGATGAGGTAATGCACCAACAACAGATGGAGAGTTCTTTAACATGAAACATTCTTCTGCACGGAATGTTATCGAAAGAACGTTCAGATTGTTGAAGAGTAGATGGGCAATTTTGCAAGGAAAGTCATACTACCCTGTGCAAATCCAATGTCGAACCATCATGGCATATTGTCTTCTACACAGTCTTATCAATAGGAAGATGAATAATTTAATTTAATTTAATTTAATTTAATTTAATTTAAATAACTCCCTTGTGGAAATTATTTTTTTGGAGAATGTGAGATGCTCCCACGTTTTTTCAAATATTTCTCTAACCTCCTGAAGAAGGGGAGTAGTAGAACGATTCTGGATAAGTGAGTTTTTGAAGAAAAAAAACCCTACGAATTGCAGAAGGTCTGCAAAAGAAAAAGAAACCTCTCTATTGTTCCTCCAAAATTCCCAAAAGAATTTTTCCAAATTGGTTCCCACAAGCCAAACATCAATTATTCAGGGGATAGAAGAGGCTCCAACTGGTGGTGGCAACAATTTGGAGTTTTTGTAGAATTTTGAGACGACAACGAGAGTGAGTTTATTTTTTCCTCTGTATTTTTGTATCTAAAAAGCATGTTTAGCCTATTTAATTCAGTAAATTGTTTCTGTATTTTTTTTCAATGTATGGTATTTTAAATTTTTCCAAATTAAAATTGAGAATGATTCTGTATTTCTTCCGCTGCGATGAGTTTTTATCCCATCAGAATTGTCCTTTGATTTGTATGGGTGAGAGTGATCCATTTGCTGACTCAATAAGCCTACCATTTTGGAGACAAGACCGAGTGGAAAGCTGGAAACATAATCATACAAGATTGAATTCACTCATTTTCGATTTTAGGGTAAGTAGATGAGTGTTCCCTTAATTGATGTCTCCGGGACTTGAACAAAGGGCCATACTCTCTCTATGGGAGGTATTTCTGCTTACTGGTTGGACCATAAGTAGGTTGTTCATTAGAGGAGCATTGGTATTTAAGGACCAAAATGTAACCCATGGGTAAAACGGTAATTTGACCCAACTGGAGTTACGAACACTTGTGGACACAGAATTATATCTACAGTGAGAAGAGTTCAGCTATGAGTCTTTAGTGGAATGTACACACAGTTAACGAATATTAATTAATGTGGTTAATGAGTTTAGCCAATTAATCTCATATTGTTGTAGCTTTTGATCTGTAGGTCCATGAGGTCTCATTCCTAGCTCGTAAAGGGTAATGAGGTTAATATATCTCGAATATAATTTGAAATGTTCAAATTGACTAAGAGAATTAATATAATGTATGGTGATACATCATAATATAAAGTTTATATTTAAATTAAACTTTATAATATAAATTTTAATTTTGGATGTGATTCAAAATTAATGATAGAATAAAATATTTGAATAAGTTTAAATATTGATGTAACGTGAATTAAATTCATATTAAAACTATAGATTAAACTTAATGTGTATATGATACACATTAAAACTATAGGTTATGAGAGGATTTAATATTTGAATAGGGATTAAATTAAATATAAGATATTTAATTTAGAAATTAATTAATTAGAGAATTAATTAATAGTTTAGTTTAATTAGA
>JBBPDJ010000026.1:6276563-6292537 GCA_037974625.1 Cucumis cinereus
GTCGTAGAAGAAGTCCGACTAGGTCCCATGTCTTGCCTGCCCTCACTCAGGCTCTGCTCTACTCGCATCGCTGTCTCAACCAACTGTGAAAAGTCTGCCCACTTGACTATAGTAGTGATCGATGTTTGGATGTCCATCCTCAGTCTTTTCTCAAACTGTCGGCACCTGCCATTCTCTGATGCTACAATAGTATGGGCATACCATGACAACTCGGTATACTTTCTCTCATATTCTGGAACTGACAGTGTACCCTGTACTAATCTGAGGAATTCATCCCTCTTTGCTTCACAATAAGTACTAGGATAGTACTTATCTTCAAAAATTCTTCTGAAAGTTTTCCAGCTCATGGTACTAGTATCCCTTCGTCGTGACTCTGTGGATCTCCACCAGCCTTCTGCTTCTTTTTGCAACAAGAACGTTGCCAGTCTAACCTTTCTCTCATCTTGGCAGTCCATAACATTAAAACATTTCTCCAACAGATTCAGCCAAGCTTCTGCATCTGCTGGGTCAGTCGAGCCCTCAAATATCGTAGCTCCCAAAGCTTTGAGTCGTTCAATACTATATCTTTTCTCTGGATCGTGGGATGATGATCCTAGTGATTCTGCAAATCTTTGTGCAAATCACGAAAACATACGGCTCTCTAGATATGCTTATTCTCTGGGGATACTAGATTCCCCTTCAAGTTGAGCTTGGGTAGGATCTCGCATCCCTTCTACGTCCTGCCTACGCTGTTTACTTTCCTTTCGAGGAGGCATAATTCCCTGTATCACGTCAATCTATTAGACATGTTAGGCTTGCCTCTTACGTACATGCATGTTACTAGACTCTTAAACACTCTTTACTCTTCTGAACATCCCAGAGTACTAAACTCTTGCTCTGATACCAAGCTGTCACACCTTCTCCCAGACTCTCTACTCCTAGTCTAGGGGACGGCGTGAAGCCAGTGAATCTCGTCCTTACCTTGACGATCCTCACTAACTATCTTAACTTAAATCTTACTTAAACAATACCAATAACTTAAAAAGTGCGGAAAAACAAACTCAAACTTAACACATAACAGCAGAAACTAAACAAATATCCTCTACATAGTGCAGCCCATACTGTTTTATACAACCCATCTCAGTGTACCCAAACTATTATAACAGTAACATGCATGATTTACTACTAACGTACAATAGTATTAAAACTTCTCGCGTAGCAGACAGTCTGTGGTAGGTCAGGCTCCAGGATTACGATCTCTACCAGGAAAGTGGAAAACAAATTTGAAAGAATGAGCTAAAACGCCCAGTGAGTGATGCTTTAATATAAAATACTTAAAACATATATATAGCATAGCTAGAAATCATTTGAAAGGTGCTTGCACAATACTTATATGTAAATCATGGTAAAACAATGCATAACTGAAATCATGCTAAAACATGAATATTTGAAAATCGGTAAGCGATGTGTATCAAACTAAACTACATAGTAATGGAGAAAACCCGACACTACCTACGTCTTTGCCGCAGTGGAGTAGTCTCACACTAACGACAGCTATATCTACGTCGTGGTTGGATCAGGCCAACGACGTCTCCGTCGAGGTGGAGTCAGCTCAACACAACGACGGTATCCTACCTTATAGTGGAGCTAGCAACTATAACGCCTTTGCCAAAGTTGAGCGAATCCAGCACTAAGGCAGCGAATCTACGTTGCAGTGGGGCCAACACTTGCAACGTCTTTGCCATGGTGGAGTAATCTTAACACCATGATAACGTATAACTACGAAGTAGCGGAGCCACCGCCCACAACGTCTTTGCCATGGTGGAACGAACCCTCACGCAAAGCAGCGCATACCCTAGTGTGCACACCTAGTATAGTAGCCTCAAGCTCACATGGATACACATGCTAAAAACACAAATCATCGTAAAACGTGCAAGTCACATAAAACATATCATCATCTTAAATTATTTCTCAAATCACCACAAAGCTCGTACTACTCGAAATCATGCTTAAACATCATTTATAACATGGTAGAAATCTTATAAAAACATTAAACCATCATAAATTATGATTTCGAGAAATCTCGTAAAACATGCAAAACGTGCGTAGGCCCTATAGCAGTCGAAACATGCTTAAACAGTTATGAAAATCATCTCAGTAAACATAAACATGGCCTAACATATTATAAAACATGCTTATTTCGTAAACAGGCATTGCCTCGTAAAACGTGTTAATATAATATTATTATATTCAAACTACCGGAAACCTAAGAAACATCACGCAATCATGTTAATATTATTATTATTATTATTAAACTGAAGAAGGGGAAGAGCGTTATGTGTAAGGGGTTGCGTAACGGGTAACCTACATTTCTCCAAAAATTCCCACAGAAAAATCCAAATTGGTTCCCACAAGCCAAAACCTTAATTACTCAGAGGATAGGAGAGGCTCCAACTGGAGGTGCCTACAATTTGGTGGTTTGTAGAATTATGAGACTGCAACCTAGAGTAAGTTTTTCTTCCATCTGTAATTTTTTATTGTATCTAAAACCATGCTTAGCCAATTTAATTCAGTAAATAGTTTCTGTATTTTTTTTTCCAATGTATGGTATTTTATTTTTCAAAATAAAATTGAGAATGATTCTGTATTTATTTTTTTCCAATGTATTTTTTTTCCAACTTACCCTTTACTACGTTTTTACTAGTATTCTTGATTACTAAGTTTGGGGTACCAATTAACCTTTTTGGTTGTAATTTGATGAATCTTTAACCTTTTTGCATTTCTTTAGTCAAAATCTTGAATTCTATAAAAAAAACAAAAAAGGATTTTGTGTGATTATTTTTCCTTTTATGTATGACACGTTCCTCTAGAAGTCTTGTGTTTAATTGTTTTGAAGATATTACGCTGGAAGAGAGGCGACTTCGAAGGGAAAGAAGAGAAGAAAGACTTCATCAACACAAAGATCAAGACCAAGATTAAAAAGTGTTTTAAGAACAGTAGTTTGAACCGCAAAAAGTCTAAATAAGAGAAGAAAAACCATTAAGATAAGAAATGGACCTGCAAGAGAAAGAACATCGAGAGACATTGCGGAGTCAGATCTAACGCAAAAGACCCCTTTGCATCGTTTATGTGAAAACGACCATTATGTTCAAGTTGAAGCCAGGGCTAATTGGCCTTTTGTCAATCTTCAAGGGAAGTTCGGAAAAAGATCCTCACGTATTTCAAAGACTTTCATATGGTTTATGATGACATGAGACCTCATAGAGTTATCGAAGAACAATTAAATTTGAGGGCATTCCAGTTTTCCTTGACCGATAGTGCTAAAAGATGACTTTTCTACCTTTCACTCGATTCAATCACCAAATGGAATGGCCTAAATAAGAAATTTCTTGAGAATTTCTTACCTGCTTCAAGAGCCCACAATATAAGGAAAAAGATCTACAATATTTGACAACCATTGAAAATTCTTTATCGAAATATTGGAAGAGATACAAGGAGTTATGTGCGAGCTTCCCACATCAACAAATCTCAAACCAATATTCAATTCAATATTTCTACTTCGATTTATTAGCCTTAGATCAAAGCACGATAAATGTGGTTGTCAACGGTGCTTCAGCCGACAAAACTTCGTTTGAAGCAAGTGATCTTATTTCAACTATGGCATAAAATTTTCAAATCTTTGGGCATATGAAACCGATGTAGATTTCTCATCTTTTAAAGAGGCTCTATCCAATTCTCTCAAGAAATCACGTCTTTAAAACACGAAATGAGGACCAAATTTAATAATCGCAACCAAATAACAGTATTGGCGTCGGTGGTAAGCAAATTAAAAAATAAGGTTAAACTACCCGCACAACCAAAGCACGCCAACATCAGTTTGATAATGCTTAGGAATGGAAAGAGTTCATCTCCTACCACTCAAATGCAGGATGTGAGCCTGGACCCTCTTCCTTCAAAAATAGAAAATTAGGTAAAGAAGGATGAGAAAAATAAAACAAAAGATCTCTTCAAACGTATGTGAGAACTCCCTACCTGATATTCCTCATTATATTCCTAAAGCTCCCTTTCCTAATAGGTTGACACCAAGAAAGACGTTAATAGGACGAAGACCTTTTGGAGATGCTTACAAATGTGCAAATCAACACTCCTCTCTCATTGCAATCCAACACATACCAAGGTACGCTAAATTTCTCAAAGAACTTTGTACCAACAAGAGGAAGTGATATGAAAACCCTAAGATTTTAAAATTAGAAACCCAATTGGCGAACCGCTAATAACAAATTCTAAAACCCTCAAATAAATTTAACAAAAATCCAAGGGAAATGATTAGATTTGGACACCATTTGATCCCAGACAAAGAGATAAGGAGAACTAGTTCCTCACTTTAAGTTCGAACACTCCACAAGCAAGGTGATCAAACTTACTTGAATGTTCTTTGCTTGCAACTCTAAATCAAGAATTGCAAAAGATGGCGATTAGGCTCTGTCTTCTACTAAAGAATTTTTATTCATAGAAAACCGTAAAACTTCAATTATCAAAAACTTTGCCTTAAACAACCTAAAGGCAAGACTTAAATAGCCTCCCAATAAAATCTTAATGCATTGTAAAAAGATTAAATTAATCGTACTTAAATGTTATTAAAAATGATAAAATTGAAAAAATATTAAAATTACATCACAGTTATTAAATAAAATCTAATTAACAATTTGGTGTTTGGTCGGTTCATATCATCCTCTCTTTCTTTTGAAGGATTCGTCCTTGAATATAAATCAAACATACTTGAATGTTCTTGGCTTGCAACTCTAAATCAAGAATTGCAAAAGATGGCGATTAGGCTCTGTATTCTACTAATGAATTTTCATTCATAGAAAACCCTAAAACTTCAATTATAAAAAACTTTGCCTTAAACAACCTAAAGGCAAGACTTAAATAGCCTCCCAATAAAACTCTAATGCATTGTAAAAATATTAAATTAATCGTACTAAAATGTTATTAAAATGATAAAATTGAAAAAATATTAAAATTACATCACAGTTATTAAATAAAATCTAATTAACAATTTGATGTTTGGTCGGTTCATATCATCCTCTCTTTCTTTTGAAGGATTCGTCATTGAATATCAATCAAAGCCTTGTAAAGTAGTCTTGAAGTCACGAGAAGAAAATAATGTCAATCTCCTTGGACTTCTTTTAGTTGGTCTCCCTTCCAAAGTATCATCTAAGTCGTGAGATGTCAAAGGTAGACGCCACCTTGCATTCCTCCTAGTTTTGAAAGAATATTGGTCTTTCAAATCGCCATTCAGTTTGTGACTGTCAAAAGAACTTGAACCACTCATGTAGCTTTGTTTTAATACTTTTACTTCCTTCAAAAATTAAAAGGAAATACTAGAAAAAATTGGTGGTAGTTAACCTATTAAAAAATAGACTTCTTTGTCATCCTCACAAATTTTCAAACTCATATTAGTTGTTTTTCTTTCATCCATGTATGCACACTTTTATTCTTCATACATTTCTACTGTTTTTGTTTCAGTCTCATGCTTTTTGTCTTCCAACTCACACACACCAAGTTTTTCTCCTCTTGGAAGCAATGATACTACAATAAAAGCAAATATTACTTTAGACTCTAATGGACTAGAAAGTACGTCAGTTTCAAGTTCACTACCATCTACTTCCTCTACCCCACTACCATTAACTCATGCTTCTCTAGTACTAAGTGGTTGAACAACAATGCAAAGATTATAATCATTTGAGTCCTTGCAATCTAATGACTTACTAGACAAAACATCATGTTCATGCATTGACACAACATTATTACGCCTCTCCTTACGTCTTGTGGCATTAAAATTGAGCTTGGATTTAGTGTACCTTGAAGATTTTCTTTGGAGTTGCCTTTCTATCTTGATGGCAAGGTGTACCATTTCTGCTAAGTTCTCACAAGGTCGAATTTCTTCTCGATCGGCAAGCATATCAACAATTTGCTTATTAAGTCCATCGTAAAATCAATCCATGGTAGTTTCCTCTTCCTCATATATGTTAACCTTATCAAGTAGTAACTGTAGATAGTGTATTTTGTCTGACTTATTTTTTATTTTTATTTTTATTTTATTAATGTATGTTCTCAATTCTCATATTCTTCTAATGTTTGCTTCAATATTCCCCTAACAAAATATAGAAGAAAACTTAAATTTATTTAATTGAAGATATTTATATATATAAAAAAAGTTTAATTAATTTTATTTTATTATTCTCTCCACAGTCCCTCATCTCACGTATTCTCCCTCCCTAGTTTTTTTCGAACCACCTTATCTTTCACACTCTAGTTCCATAACTTCTCCCACTGTGCCCTCACTCCCACGTTTTCTTCTTTCCATAACGAATTAGTTTTTTTCCACAACTTCTCCCAATAATATTGACTTCAAGAACAATTTCTTTTTGTCTCCCCTTCCATTTTGGAACAGGGAAGAATGGATTTTCCTCAATTTCACTCTGATGACTAATAAAAAAAAGATTTTTTCTCCTTTCCTCCTTTCACAGAGGTAAAGAGAGGAAGAAAATATAATTTTCCTTTTCTAAAGAGGACATGAGACTCAAAGCGAGAGAAGGAAGGTACCTTCTTCATTTGTTTCTCTAATTTTACTGGATTTTTTCCCTCTAATTTTAGAATTCTTCATCGTTAGGAACCTTCTTACTTTTATCATGTTAAATTTCATATGTTACTGTATTAGAAAATTAAATTTGATCATGTTACTGTATTGGAAATTGCGTGAATTTTTTAATTTTAATTTTTTTTTGCTCTTTTTTTTACTGTACTAAGATAAAATCCAAATCTCTTTCAATTTTTAAATTAAAAAAAAAGGATAAAATCTTCTATTGAAATTTGTTTCTTTCAAAAAAAAAATTTCTTTTTCCTTCCCTCGTTCCTTTTCTACTCCTTCACCTCCATAGAAAATCAAATCTCATTTTAATGGATAGAGAAAATTCACGATCTTTTCAATTTATAAATTATCTGCAATTGGGTTCTTTGAAATTATCTACCATTCAATTATTGTGATTTTCGACTTATAGAAGATATTTTATTTTTCACTTATATGTTTACCGTAAGGTCGAATAACAATCTTTATTTTGTTCTCTTCCTTTCTCACCTTCAAATTTGTTTCACGTATTAATAAATATCAAGGGCAAGAATTAATTATCGTGAAATTAATTATTGTGGTTTAATTGGTTGGCTTGATTTGTGCTTTCTATTCATGAATTTAGTCTACTGTCATATTATTATTATTAGTATTGTTATTATTATCATTATTATTATATTTATATAAAAAAACTATAGTATCATATCTAACAACTAAAAAGGGATATTCACAAAGTATTTCATAACTTGAAAATTAAAGTAGATTAATAATTGGTTTTAGGATGGAGTAGGGTTCTTTTTATGGTTTTTTCTATACAGTTCCATAAATACATGAAATGACTAACCAAAATTAAATTGGAGAATTAGTAGTGTTTACATGAAAATTCTCCTATTGATAAATTAAATTTTTTTAGCAAATAATGTTTGGGTTTTATTATTAAAAATTATTTATGAAACTCATCTAATTTAAAATTTTAACTTTGAAAATATTTTTATAAAATAAAAAAATTGAATTTCAAAAGTATCGATAATAATTATTCTATTGTAAATGAGACTTAGTAGTGTCTCTTTCTGGTTTTTGGCTAAAATTCCATAAATACATGAAACGACTCACTACAATTAAATTTGAGAATTAGTAGTGTTTACATGAAAAGGTTTTATTATTAAAAATTCATAAACATTTAAAACATTTATAATTTAAAATTTTTAATTTGAAATGATTTTTCATAAAAAAAAATGAACATCAACAATCAATAACAATATTTTTCTTATTTTTTAATTGAAAATGAGACTGAGTAGTGTTCTTTTTGGAATTATTTAATTCCTTAAATATATGAAATTTTTCATTCAAACACCGACGACAGAGATTTAAAACATCAATGTTTGATGTTATAATATTCATGAGGTATAGAAAATTATTTTGGGAATCCAAAATAAATTTTCAACTTTTTAGTGGCTCTGATACCACTCATAATTATTAGTTCATATCTTATTTCTAAAATGTGAACGAGTAACCATGAGACATTTAAAAATAAAGCAAAATAACATTTTGTAGACCTTTTTATTTTCTAAAACAAATTGAATAATAATAGATAAAATTTTGTAGACGTTTTCACGGATTTTGTAGAGTGCTAACACCTTCCCTATACACAAATGACTCCCGAACTCATCTTTGAATTTATGTAGACCAATACTTTTTTAATTAGGTGACCAATCACACCTTAAAATATGGGTGTAATTGGGCTGGGTCGGGTCGATTTTCATTCCAAACCTACCTGACCTGAAAACTGTCGATTCTACACGTACATTAATCGACCCGACCCGACCCGAATCAGATCAACTCTAATCGGGTCAGGTCGGTTTATGGTTTTCAACTCCGCTCAGAAACCTCTCATTTATCATTTTCAACTCCACTCACCCAAAAATAGTAACTACAATAGTAATAATAAGACCAATTCTCCTTGTATGACAGACTGTTTTCATTCCTCAAACAGGCTATTTCTTAGGTTCAAAGTTAATAATCTACAATAGAAGAAATAACATGTCCTGAAACTCGAACATGGTTAAGAGCTCAAAAGTAAATTTCATGAACTTAAGAGTTAAATATGACATGATATTTGACTTAATAGTATAACTCTGCCTGGTTTACATGCAAAAATTTTCTGTACAGAAACATAAGAATTTGATTAATAGAAATGAGCATATTGTGTAAGTAATACTATAGAGGATAAGATATCACATCCTTTTTAACTAAAAATGATTCCACATTCGCATTCAACCTACACTGCACCCTATAAACCAAGCAAACCAAGAGAGAAAAGAAAACCATCAGATTAGACATTTCTACTCCAAAAGTAAGCCTACAGCTTGACTTCTCTGAACTTTCTCATTTATTTCAAAACACTTTACAACCACAAAACTCACCACATTGCTGAAATGTACCCCTCTCAAAACAAAGATTAGAGGAAACAACATTACATGGATCCAAGACACTAAAAAAATTGTAAATAAATTTGAACCAAAGATCCTCTTACAAAGCCATATTACAGACTTGAGTAATTCATGGTCGCTAACGTAGAAATTTTACTTCTGAAGTTCTAATCATTTAGCTAACTCAGAACATAAAAAAGTGAAAACATTCTAACCAACAATAGCTACATTCAATTTTTAATTGGAAATTCTAAGTTGCAAGATTAACAAAAAGTCTACAAAAAGCTAGCAACCATACTAGTATTTGGCGAGTAACATTGCAGGGCGATAAGCAACCGTCACATTGAACATTGGAAAATAAGAACTCTTCCAAGCTCCTTTTATCTTTCACTTCTTTGCACCCAAATCAATCATTGTAAGACTGCCCAAATCAAAAGAAGTACAGTAGCTATTGTGATGTTAAAGATCGTGATTGCATAACCAAAGCTAACTCAAAATAACAGAGCCACTAGACAATCTTACTGGACTAGAACAACTTTGTTTTGAAGTTTCGTCTGCAGAGAATGAAGCCATCCTATTGAAATAAAATTTAACACCACTTATAATGTGAAAGATAATAGACACTAAAATAGAATACCCAAAAGAAAAAACTAGCAATCAAACTTGTATGCAATAACTACCCCTCCCAAACAACTTTAATACATTCACAACCTTAGCAACTCACAAATAATATATTAATACCCTCATTCCATCCCTAATTCAACCTTTATTGACTCCTCCATTATTGCCTGCCTTCACATGTCAGAGCAACTCTCAATCAAAAAATGCATTTGACATTCACGCAACATAAACGGTAAATTTGTAATTTTGAAAAGAAAGAGTCAGCAAAACAAAGAAAAATGATCTCGATATCTAAGTTAGTAACAAAACTAGAGAAGAAATCATAAGTTATTACGTACCTCATATATATAGGAGATTTGAGTTAGGATTTATCTTTACGTAATCAGATTCAACTGGGTTCTTAAAGTAATTAATTTTAGCTTTACGTAATCAGATTCAATTGGGTTCCTAAAGTAGATATTCAACATTGTAATAGTTACAAAGAATCAAATTTTGATCAAAGTAAGATTAGTCAAATAAAAAAATCATGCCTTTTTTCTTTCTAGTGCTTTTTAATTATTGAATCACCCAACTTTTATCTTATAATAATTGTAACGCCCCATGCCCAGGATTCGGACCAGAACTCGGAATTTGAATTCAGCCCCTAACAATCTCGACATTCCACTGCGACCAGGCAACATCATCCATATGGTCCTTACTTGTATTAAAGACTTATTAGAGTGAAAATTGTCCCCACAAACCAACACGGGTCCTTTTAGCATGCTTTGTCCTCACTCACATGCATCCTAGGAAAATTCCTAGGAGGTCATCCAACATAGAATTTTCCCAAGCTATGCACGCTCAACTGTGAAGTTCTTACGATAGAGCCACCGAAAAGGAAGGTTTACCTTGTTGGTATATGCAGGAACTTTCATCTCTTTTAGGCCTTTTTTTAACCTTACTTTCATGTCCTTAGGATCCCTCTCATTCAGATGTGGTATTGGTTCATTCATGTCCCCCTCCAAAACTCGGGGCGTTACATGCCCACAAGCTTCCGCTTGGTTAGTCCCCGAACTACATCTTGCTGGAAGACATATTTTGTTCTACAAGTCGGTTAACAAGCCTGTGTGACGTATTGTTCAAACATAACCATTCTGATAGCAAGCCTGTGTGGCGTATTGCTCTGACTGGGCCAGTTAACAAGCCTGTGTGGCATATTGTTCTGGTAGGATCGGTTAACAAGCCTGTGTGGCGTATTGTTCCCACATGTCTATCCTTACTCAACTACCTGACTGTGTGTTGTAAAGTACAAGTCATTAGAGGGAGTTAACGGTCACATAATGGGATCAGTAGTGGGTTTCTTACTGGGTATATTTTGTACTTATCCTTTCTATGTTTTATTTCAAACAAAGGTAAGAAGGGACCGACGAGGGACAAGAAGAACCAGTGACCATACTGGGGAGGACAAGGAGACCTTTTTTATTCTGCTTACGATATTTTGACATTTTTATGGTTAAACGGTTTTATTTTTATTTGTCGTATTTATTTGGTTTAGAAAACTATTTTAAGGATCCCGTTTAGGTACTTTTCTTTTTCTTTATTTTTGTTAAGTATTCGTTTTGATGACCTTTTAAATGTTTATTTTGATTAAATAAAAGTATTTGTTTCGTTTTATTTGCGTCTTTTAAAATTGATTTCAATGGTTTTAATTAAGTAAATTTTTGGTTCGGTTTGGGGAATCTGGGACGTTATAGTTGGTATCAGAGCCTAAGTTTTTAGGTTCTGTAGACTGACTTACAATGTAAGTTTATGGTTTGGTCCTTATGGTCACTATGGTTCATTTGTTCGTAATATTACTTGGGAGCAGTTTAAGGCGTATTTCCCTGAGAAGTTCTTCTCTGCTAATCATCGTGATGCTAAGTGTCAGGAATTCATAGACCTACAGCAAGGACAACTGTTAGTGAAAGACTACGATCAACAGTTTGACATGTAGTCTCGCTTTGCCCCATAGTTAGTTGCAATAGAGGCGGCTCGTGCTGAGAAGTTTGTGAGAGGCCTGAGGAAAGACATCCAAGACTTTGTCAGATCATTTAACCCTTCCACTCAGGCAGAAGCCCTGCGTCATGCTATTAACGCAAGTGATTCAGATGATGACATTCAAGAGAATCTATCAGGGAAGGAACCCTCCTCTGAACAAAAAGGAAAGGTTCCGCAGAAGCCTGTTGAAGTTTCACAAAAGAATTTAGATCAGGAGATTCCTGATCCATTACAGAAGGTTCAAGATTCGGTTGGATCATTACGACATTACGAACAACAGATCACCGAGCAAGGAGGAGCCTTGAAGGGAAAAGCCCTGTGTAAAACCTGTGGAAAGTACCATGGAGGTCGTTGTCTGTTTGGCACTGGGGTATGTTACAGATGCAAGCAAGAGGATCATACAGCTAACAAGTGTCCTAGTAGGTCAACTTGAGGTGCTGCGGATGAACCTTCGAGTTCTAAACGGAGGAAGTCAAGTAAAGAATAGAAGTATGACAAGGGGAATGGTTTGACTTAGGATGAGGTCAAAAGGTCTGAGGTTGTAGAAAAAGGTACACTTTAAATTCTATACCTTTATATAGTATTGCTAAATGCAATTATGTTGTCTATCATTCATGTATATTTTCAGTTCTGTTAAGCATGTTAAGTTATAATCAAGTCTTTTAGGTTAGATTGATTGGTATGCAAGATCCTGGTGTCTCCTGAAAACTGTGTGGAGTGAGCTCCTATGGATTAGGGTTTTGACAAAACTAATCAACCTTAAACTGGACATTGATTGCATGTTTAATAGTTTGATTCTGTAAATTCATACTATGGATTGATGAATGGATTTATGACCTATGTGTTGAAAGAAAACTATGAGCATATTGAAAAGCCATTGATATTGACATTTATGCTTAGGCGAGAGTGTCGATTACATGTTAAGATGAAGGGTGACCGTTTACTCTTTTGACAGACTATGTATTACCTATGCTATGATTTGTGACCCTTCGAGATCACTACCTATGATTTGTATTCCTTCGGGATTACTACTTACACCATGATTTGTGTTCCATTGAGATCACTACCTATGCCATGTTATTATTGGTACATTGTGCCTTTGTCAAAAGGTGTTTAACAGTTCACCCAAAAGGCCCCAATAGGAGGATTACTTATGGAGTATTTCTTTTTATGCTCATTCATTTCTTATGTTAAGTGGTAAATCAATAAAGGAGGTAGCAAAATTTAAAGAAATTTTGGCCTTCGTGTGCCAGTTGGAAACTTGAACTAGTAAAACTACCAATTTGAGTCGAAAAGAAAAATAACTCGACTAGAGTTAGAAAAAATTGGTACAAGTATACAAGTTAAGTAAGTTGGATTCATGGGTTGAGTTTTGATGACTATGAGCCGTAGCAATCAAATAGAAACCTAAGTTATGAGAAGCAACCGATCAAAGTTTTGACAAAAGAAGTAATGGTACCACGTGGTAGAGGAATTTCATTGGTAGAAGTTCTACGACGGAATCAACAAGTGAAAGAAGCTACGTGGGAGCGGGAAGAGGACATGAGAGCTCGATACTCAAAGTTGTTCGAGGATTAGAACTTTCGAGGACGAAAGTTTCTTAAGGAGGGAAGACTGTAACATCCCAAATTTTTAAGGTAATTTGTAATTTTATTTATCAATTATCTTATAAATTGTGGGTTAATTTTAATTTTGAATGTTTATGTTGGTTAATTTTTTCTTTAATTTTGGATTTGGTGGTTGGATTAATTTTATTTGTTGTGGTTTTTATTTTATTTGTGTTGGAAAGAGAAAAGAAGATTTTTTGGAAGAAAGAGAAAAGAGAAAAGAGAATTTAATGAGGAGAGAGGAAGGTAATTTTAATGAGGGGAGAGAAAAGGATGTGGAGATTTGGGAAAAAGGAAAAGAATAAAAATGACTAATAAAGATAATAATAATATTTTGTTGTTATTATTATTATTATTATTATTATTTAAGACACTCCGGTATGCGTGCATTTCATCATCTTCCCCATCTTCTCTTCAAGAAACCCTAGTCGCCGCCCACCCCTTCTTTTTCTCCACCGCCGCTGCAGCCACGCCGGAGAAGCCATCTTCTCTTCACAAGTTACCACCGTTGACATGAAGTCGCGCCACTCCTTAGCGCTCAGCCATGCCAGGGACTCGTCGCCAAAGTCACGTCGCTCCAATCGTTGCGTAGTCGTGCTGCTACCCTTGTGGTGAAGCCCAGACGACGTCGTGCCGCTCGTTGCTGAGCCGCATCTTTGCCACATCAACGTCGCACGCCCGTCTATGCTAAGCCGAGCCACATCACCCAGATCTGCTAGCCCAGCCCCGCGTCGTGCCACCACGTGCACCAGCTGCACCTCTGTCTTGCGAAGCCGCACGCTGCCGTCTATGTTTGAGCGCTGCCATCTTCTCGTCACAGGTTGAGCCACCGGTTGCAGAGCCTCAAGCTGCGTTTCCACCTTGCACGTTCGCCGCTGCACGAACCCGAGCCATGAAGCCACATCCAGCTGCAAAGTGAGCCCAGCACCGGATCTGCTTCCCAAGCCGCACGCGCCGCCCTAATTCGGGAGCCGAGTCGTGAGCCGAGTCGAGCCGCGAGCCGAGCTGAGCTACAAACCGAGCTGAGTCGAGTCGTGTTTTCTCTGTGTCGCACCGCTTTCTATCACGGTCAAGCTTCGCTACTACCGCAGAGTGTTGGTGTGTTTGGTAAGGTTTAGGAAGAATTTATTTTGGGTTTTTAAAGTACCCAATGAAGTTTAATTGAGGAATTTTCTTGGATTAATTGGGTATTTCTTTTATTGTTGATAGATCAAATTGAAGATTCAATCGGTGTTATTTGTGGTGCGATCGCCTTGGTTTTCGTATTGAGTGGTGAGTTTGGAATTGGTTATTAAAGGGTTAGAATTAATATTTCTTTTTGGGAAGAAATTATTAATTAAAGTTATTTTGTGTTTAGGGTCTACTGGAGGCTATTTCGTCTAGGAGAATTTCTGTGAATTGAGGTAAGGAATATTTCTACTGAATCCACACCTTTTGTGAATAAGGTGTGGAAGATGGTTAGTGTGCCTACATTGTGGTGTTAACTTTGGGTTTTTGGATATATTTTGTATGGATTATGCATGACCCGTCATTCTACTTATCTGTGTTATCTGCTGCATGAGAATTAATTGGTTATTATGATCGCTATGTTATAGATTTGGTTTATTGGATATGGTTTCTGTTAACTTTACCTTATGAATTTTGAACTCGGTGGTAGAACGATGAGTCAGATAGCAAGCCTGTGTGGCGTATTGCTCTGACAGGACCAGTTAACAAGCCTGTGTGGCGTATTGTTCTGACATAACCATTTTGATAGCAAGCCTGTGTGGCGTATTGCTCTGACAGGGCCAGCTAACAAGCCTGTATGGCGTATTGTTCTGGTAGGATCGGTTAACAAGCTTGTGTGGCGTATTGTTCCTACATGTCTGTCATTACTAAACCACCTGACTGTGTGTCGTAAAGTATAAGTCATTAGAGTGAGTTAACGCTCACCTAGTGGGATCAGTAGTGGGTTCCTTATTGGGTTTATTTTATACTCATTCTTTCTATGTTTTATTTCAGGCAAAGGTAAGAAGAGACCGACGAGGGACAAGAAGAACTAGTGACCATACCAGAGAGGACCAGGGACCTTTTTGCTTCCACTTACGATATTTTGACATTTTTACGGTTAAATGGTTTTATTTTTATTTATCGTATTTATTTGGTTTAGAAAAATATTTTAGAGACCTTTTAAATGGTACTTTTCTTTTTCTTTATTTTGGTTAAGTGTTCGTTTTGATGACCTTTTAAATGTTTATTTTGATTGAATAAAAGTATTTGTTTCGTTTTATTTTCGTCTTTTAAAATTGATTTCAATGGTTTTAATTAAGTAAATTTTTTGGTTCGGTTTGGGGAATCTGGGGCGTTACAGTTGGTATCAGAGCCTAAGTTTTTAGGTTCTGTAGACTGATTTACGATGTCAGTTTAAGTTCAACATTGATTTGTTACCTGGGACAACGCCGATTTCTCAGACACCGTACAGGATGACACCAAGTGAACTAAAAGAGTTAAAGACTCAGCTACAACAGTTAGTAGATAAGGGATACATTAGACCTAGTGTATCACCTTGGGGTACCCCAGTATTGTTCGTAAAGAAGAAAGATGGAACACTGCGATTATGCATAGATTATAGGCCGTTGAATAAGGTTACGATACGTAACAAGTATCCTTTACCACGTATCGATGACCTTTTCGATCAGTTAAGAGGTGCGT
>JBBPDJ010000026.1:6292637-6350949 GCA_037974625.1 Cucumis cinereus
AGTTAGCCGGTGGAGTCACTAGAGGTGGTGGTGGTGATTGGTCGACAACGATCACCGGAGGTGGTGGTCGGAGATTGACGGACGACGATCACCGGAGGTGGTAGTCGGAGATTGGCCGGCGGCGATCATCGGAGGTCGTGGTCGGAGATTGGCCGTGGACGATCACCGGAGGTGGTGGTCGGAGATTGACTGACGACGATCCCCGGAGGTGGTGGTCGGAAATTGGCCGACGACGATCACCGAAGGTGATGGTCGAAGATTGGCCGTGGACGATCACCGAAGGTGGTGGTCGGAGATTGGTCGACGACGATCCCCAGAGGTGGTGGTCGGAGATTGGCCGACGACGATCACTGGAGGTGGTGGTCGAAGATTGGTCAACGACGATCACTAAGGTGGTGTCGGAATGTTGGTCGATGAACTTTCCAACCCTTGAAACAAATACTCCTAGGGTTGAAGAATAGTAAAAGCATGTGGGTTATTTTAATCCTAATCCTAATCTCCAACTAAAATAATCCTTACCACAAACATGGAGTGGACTATTATAGCCCACTCCACTCCACCCCACTCCATGCTCTAAACATACCCTTTGTATTTATGATACAAACACAATGATCTAACGTATTCGTGTATGTGACACGCGAGTGGGGGTATCCTATGCAATGAGTTTGCATAAGACTGGACCACGAAATAGTAACTATTAGATGTAACTTCCTTGACTAGTTAGGTTTTTATTTCAATATGATGACCTAGGCAACTTAGTCTTAATCCTGAGTGTATTATGAACTCTTGTTTACGAGGGATTGCCCTTTGATTTGTACGGGTGAGAGTGGTCAATTTTCCAACTCAATAAGCCTACCATTTTAGGGACAAGATCGAGTGAGAATCTGGGAACATAATCACACATGACAGAATTCACTTCTTCTCGACTTTAGAGTAAGTAGATGAGTGTTCCCTTAAATGGTGTCTCGAGACTTGAACAAAGAATCCTACCCTCTCTATGACACGAGGAGAATTTTTGTTTATTGGTTGGACCATAAACAGATTGTTCATTAAATGAGCACTGGTATTTAAGGACTAAGTAGTAACCTAGGGGTAAAACGGTAATTTGACCCAGTTGGTGTTACGAACACTTGTGAAGGACTAACTTGTTGTTATTCATCTATATCCGTGGACACAAAAATATATCTACAATGAGAAGAGTTCTGTTGTGAATCTTTAGTGGAGTGTACACACAATTAATGAATATTGATTAATGTGGTTAATGAATTTAGCTAATTAATCTCATATTGTTTTAGCTTTAGGTATATGAGGTCCCCTTCTAGCTTGTAAAGGGTAATGAGGTTACTATATCTTGGATATAATTTGAAATGTTCAAATTGACTTAGAAAATTAATATAATATATGGTGATACATTATAATATAAAGTTTATATCTTAATTAAACTTTATGATATAATTTTATTTTGGATATGATTCAAAATTAGGTTATGAGAGATTAAAATATTTGAATAAGTTCCAATATTATTTTAATATGAATTAGATTCATATTTAAACTATATGTTATGAGAGAATATTATATTTGAATATGATTTAAATTAGAATTAAATTAAATATAAGATATTTAATTTAGTAATTAATTAACCAATAATTTAGGTTAATTAAATTTGATTTAATTAAATTAAAATTGAAGATTATGAGAGAAAATATTATATTTTAAAAATGGAAATTAAATTAAATATAAGATATTTAATTTAGTAATTAACTAATTGTAGAATTAATTAACAGTTTAGTTAAATTTTATTTTATTTAATTAAATTAAAATTAAAAGATATGAGAAAAATTCATGGAATATTAATTAATTAATTGTTAATTTAATTTTGATTTGATTGAAATTAAATAACTGTGGAAAACGTTGAGATTCACCTACGTAATCTCACAGTTCTCTCTAACCTCATTTTCTTGTTGAGAGTCATAAATAGTTCTCTTCGGTATTTTAATAAACATACAAGATAACATAACACAACACAAAAGAAAAAAATGATTGACATAAAAAGTTTTTTCCTCTTTTTTTTTCTCTCTATATTTTTTCTCTGAAAAATTTTCAAGTCTCAAAAAGGTTTTTACAAACCAAACCTCATCTACCTGAGAATAGAAAAGGTTCGTAGTAGTGGTGGCTACACATTTGGTAATGGTTCCGAGTCGACAACGAAAGTAAGTTTCAATTCCTTATCTATAATTTTATTTATTTTCTTATATGCATGCTTAGTCTTATTATTTTACATAAATTGTTTCTGTAATTTTTTGTCAATGTATTTGGTATTTTTATTTTTCCAATTAAATTTGAGTAATGGTTTTGTTAAATCTTACGTTGCGCAAGGGCTCTCATCCATTCAGAGACATGACTTATCTGAACCTCTCTCCATCTTACTACACCAACAAAATTTTAGTTGCGCACCTTTTCTCATGAGATGACTTTTCCATATGGCGGGTCATCACATGCTAGGTCTTGTGGTTCAACTAAACAATTTTTTGTTGGTTTAATGAGGGTTTCTGTTGAGGTTGTTTCAGCCATAGAATCGGTAACAACTTATCTCTCAATTGATAAAGCGTCGTCATACTTATTGAGCTCTGCAACCTACTCCATCAATCAATTTGAAACTTTGACCTACTAATATAACTGAGGGTATCTCATATTTTTCCTCGCTTCGAATCAAAATAGGTTATCTAAAGCTATAGCGTTGAGGTTTGCATGCCTATCTCGACTTCTTCTATACTTTTTTTTGTATTCCTCCAATACAAACATGCTCCGGATTCTACCAAGTCCACTACTGGGTTACACCAGTAAAACTTACTAGTGGGTTCATCTTGAGAGATAGACCAATCTTCAACTTTCCTCTTATTCAGGCTTGATGGGTCCTTTGATCTCCAACTTTTGTGATCCTTGCCTCAGGTACTTTTCTCTTATATAGTTTGCCTAGAGCGAAGCAACTCTTCTACACTAATATACTTTTGTGCACGGCTTAGAAACTCAACATAGGTGGTTGAAAATTTCTTACCAAGCGACCATAGAAATTACTCATCTCTGGGCCCAGCTAGTATGACGATCAAAGCTATCCCGTTGGTATAGCCCTCAATCGGAACGCTTCACAACTGAATCTAGAGACATATTATCTTAACGTATCATGTCTTCAGTGCTTAATCAGAAAAATGAGAGTTGACAACTTCCTCTGATCTCGACCCCAAAAAATTGGGTGATGAAAGCAAGAGCCAACTCATGAAAAGAGGTTATTGACTTTCACTTAAGCTTGTGAAACCATTTTTGTGAAGGTCCTATGAGCAGAAAAAAGAAAGCTATACACTTGATTGTATCTCAAGTACCATGGAGCTCCATTTGTCTAAGTGTTCCACTCGATCTCTCGAACCGTTGTTAGCCTTCATTATTGGTAGCTCAAGCTTTGAAAGCATTCTTTCTCACATGATTTTTTCAGTGAATAGTGTATCAACTTGGTCCAACAAATTCTCTAGGTTTAACCTTTTGTGATCTTGTGCATTCTTTATGTCCCCAAGTTGGTTTAGGTGTCTTCGCAACTTAATTGGCTATGACTAGTTGTCAGCCTCTTCCTCTTCCATCGACTATATTTTTCGCTTCCGATTAATGGGCTATTATGATACATGTCCATGCCAGACCATTCTAATTACTTGTCCACTCAATCTACAAGTTGCTTGTGGTAGACTTTCGATCTTTGGCCTATGCTTTTTGTACAATTGTTGGCTCGTACAGTTTGCTTCATAAATGGATGGTTGAAAGCCAGTAGCTTTCTTAGGTCTAAAAGTGTTGTCCTTTTGATGTTCCCACCTAGAGTCAATATGTCCACTGATCACGATCCTCTAGTCTAGACTTTACCAGTCTTTTCATTTGCTGTAGTCTTTCCCTGGCCTGGTTTTGGATTATGGGAGTAGTGTCCTAATTTGTTAGCACCACCAGATTTTACTTCTCTCGGCATCAACTCCTTGTGCTCATCACTCTTGTTGTGAGGGGGTTCAGATACTTGTGTGGCTATAATATTTCACATAGGCTTCAGTCTAATCCCTTCACATTGATTGCTAAGGCGGCAGACTCACCGTCAGTTTCTTTGCCAATAGAAGGATACCTATCTATATGACAGTCTGCCCCCAATCGGGTTTTTAAGAATGATGGTCTCGATTGGACTCATGTGCATCATTTGTTGATACTTTGCTCCAATCATGCATATTAAATTTTTATAAAAACAACATGCTTGAGTAATATCACATTTACGAAAAATAAAATTTCATCAAGTGAAACTGGAGGTGAATTACGATTGCAAAATTTAAAACAAATTAAAAACTCCAAGCACTTCAAGCTAGCCCTTATATTTTATTTTTGGAGCCAGCTGATTGGTTCATCGAAGTCCAAATAATTTAGAAATAAGAAGGACGTGTTGGGTCCATTTGCGTCCAAATTGCTGCGCATGAGCAATCTTTAGTTTCATGATGAACTTTGCACATTGTGCATTAGTTGACTTCGAGTTGGTATAGATACTCACAAGACTCGTAGTCATCTTCGCTGTCACTGTCTATCTGGATAACCTCAATCTTTATTGTAAGTCATGTGCTTGAGAATCTTAATGTGACCATTCCCTCCATTCGTGGACTCACCATCAAAGTTTTATCGTTCCATCACCTAAGTTTGGATTTCGATTGAGACTCTAAGTTGGGTGATCTCTTCCTTTAGTCAACAAATATTGTTCTACAGCATGCCAAAGTTTGTCTTGATAACGCCTTGCAACGCCACCAAGTCTTTGGCACTCGAGTGATCTTTTCTTTCACCTTGTTTCTCTAGAGTTCCAAATGAGGCCTCCAAAATCGCAATCCTTTCCTCGAAATTAATCTCAAGGAAAAGTTTAGGAAAAATTTGTGGTTGTGTTGGAAGCCTAGGCTTTGCAAGAGCAGTTCAGTAGAAAATTGTCTTTTTTAGACATTCATCCTCTCTTTGAATTCTCCATTGGTCTTGGCCTTCTATTATGAGATTTTCTTAGCCCTTCATTTGTCGAAGCCTTTCCCTTGGCTCAATCTTGAAAAATGGGAGTGGTGCCTTGACTTTCTAATAACATTGGATTTTGTCTCTACTGCTTCCAATGTTGGCTACTCTCGGGGTACTCCTCGGCTACACTTGTCTTGGCTTCCATGATGAGGCTTGGAAGCCTTAGTAACTCCAAGATCTCAGTTAGGCATTGGTCCAAACCTTTCACCTTGTCAACTAGAGCAACATAGTCGTAGTCATCAATAGGTTTCTTCTCGACTGACGGGTGTTAATCGGTGGGAGATTATGATCTAGGACAAGAATCCTCTCGGGGTGTTGATCATGATCAGATTGATCACTGATATCTTCAATCAAGTTCCTACAATTCATCTTGTTCAGATTCATCACTGATATCATCAATCAAGTTCCTACAATTCATCTTGTTACTCAGAGTGTTAATTTCCAATCTCAAGGGTAGGCACAAGTAAAATCTTCTCCACAGACGACACCAATTGTTATTGCTAAAAAATGGATCAATCGTAGAATTTTTTTTTTTTTTTTTTGAGGAGATTCATCTGAGTGCTTGCAAGACAAAGGAAGGTAAGCATAGGTGTGGAGTCTGCACACACTTCAACGCTCAAGTCAGTCTTGTGCTTTTGAGTAGCTAGACAATAGAGAAAGTAATAAGATATTCAGGTGTATTTGGACGTACCTTCGACCAATGACCTTGGTCATTTATATAATATGGTGATTCGAAACTGATGCTTGAGTCATAATTGCACCTTTTAAACTTCTAAAACCATTGAGTTGGTAATCAATGGGTAGTTACAATACCATTATGACACCTACGAATGCTCCTAACGGCCCCCTGTATGACACTTGTTCGTTCGAAATTCAAAAGATCTTTCTTCGTGGGTCCTCTGAGCTCTCTTTGGTACTGCCCTAAGAATGCTTTCTCTTGTGGGTCCTCCTCCTCTTATGAGGTTAGGCTCTTCCTAGTGAGTCCTCTTTCTCTTAGAAGGATAGGCTCTCCCCAGTGTGTCATCCTCCTCTTAGGAGGTTAGGGCTCTCCTTGGTGGGTTCTCCTCGTGTGAGCTCCTTTTATGAGCCTAGGCTCTCCCTTGTTGGTCCTCCACCTATGGCTTCTCTCAGGAGGGTCTTTCTTAGGTTTCGCTAAACTCGTCTTGAGCTCTCTCCTAACTTCTATGAGCTTACTTTTCTTGAGCTTACCTCATGAGTCTCACAGAGTTGTTTAAGATCTCCCCCATGGGTGCTCCTCTTAAGCCTACCCCATGGGTCCAACGGAGATGTCTACGCTCTTTTCCATGGATGCTCTTCTTGAGCTCTCTCCTAGGTTCATTTGAACTCCTCTTAAGACTACCTCATGGGTCCCACAGAGCTGTCTACGCTCACCCCCATGGGTGCTCCTCTTGAGCTCTCTCCTAGACTCATTTGAGCTTCTCTTGAGCCTACATCATGCGTCTCACGAAGCTCTCTAAGCTCTCCCCCATGGGTACATCTCTTGAGCTCTCTCCTAGAGCTACTATTGAGCTCACCTCATGGGTCCACCAAGCTCTCTGTATATTCGTTTAGGCTATCGTATGGATTCTCTTGTGTAGGCTAAAAGTCACCCACACCAAACATATCCTACAATTAATAGTATATCCGCTTTCGAGCTTCACGACTTGTGTTTGCTTTTTCTCATAACAAAATAAAGATGATGACAGCAAGTGATTCTCTTTGAAGTATTCAAGTCCAATCAACCAGATAACTAAAATACTTATTGAAGAGCTTTTAAAAAAAATAGTTTGCAATAATCTTAATAATTGAGCTATTCAATAAAACCGACCGTTTGAGTGATTAAATTTTGTAGGAAATGGTCACTTGATGTGATTAATTTCGTCACTTTCACAGCCAGCCTGTTGGCTATACCACCTGCATAACACTTCAAAGCTCTTCAATGAAGTCGTCAAGTTCATATTAATTCAAAATTAAAAATAGACTTTTGTTCAATATATATAGATAAAGTGTTTTTTTAAAAAATAAAAAATTCGAAGAAACCCTTGGTTAATCTATTTAAACACACACACACACACAAGAAGAAAAGAGAACACTTGTTTAAAATGGATTGGTAATTTTTGTTTTCAAATGACAATAGCTTTATTTAAATTTACTGTGAATGGGTTCTTCTGCACGACCATAGTTATATTTTCTTTTCTTTTCTTTTGCGCACATAACTTTTTGACTTTGAAGGAATAAAAGAACAAAAGCTAAACTAAACCCTCCTGTATCATATCAACTGCTTTCTAAGGAAATAGCTGAAATGACTGAAACATTAAATATATGGCTCACTTATATTGAATTCATAAAGACATATAGAGATAGTTTCAGCTTATGATTTAACACATGACATTTACAAAAAGTAAAAAGGCTCTTGGGTTCAAGTCAATAGACACAAATGACTCGACATTGCAGTGCACACTGGAGCTCTATGCAGTTGGTAAACTCTTCAGCTTTTGAGGTCTTGCCTTGGTGCATAATTCTTTCCAACTTACTCCGAGTGAGAAGTCCAGTAAATCAACCCACTGAAACAGCCAGTATTTCAGAAAAACAGAAAACATTATAAGCTAATAAAAAAAAAAACCCCGAAATCCTCAGGGATGGCATTCGCGAGCTAGAGATGAAACCCCCAAAATTATTTGATTTCATTTTTTTCCAGAAATAATGAAACAAATAACAAAATTCAGGGCATCTGTTGATTCAGCATCAGATTGCTAAACGGAAAACATCCCAGCTCAAGCAAATTTCGGTTAGGGAATAATCTAAAACATCATATGATTTGGGGAGAATGGAAAACAGATGTTACTGTGTATCGGTCATGCTCAGATATCAAGAGAAACAACACAACAAAAGAACCCTAAAAGTCTTCTTTCACAAAGTCGCCTTGCGGAAAGATTCCACAATAAACTAGGTGGAATAGATGATTAAACTATAAAAGTAGCTACATGTTTGTTGGCACAAATCCAAATAGAAGACAGGAAAAATAAGAAGTAAAATAATCAAAACGAGGAAGGGCATTTACCTAACCAACACAAACACACACTGCAACACTCCTGCAACTCCTGTCCACACTGATGGCCCGGTTTTTACTACTGAATCTTGTATCAAGAGTCCCACTGATGCTGCTAATGAAACGAATGATACCACATAGGCGAAGAAGAGCCAAAGCTTCAATCTGTTGTCAAGGGAAACGTCAGTACTGTTGATTACAGCAATACACTAGCAGTTAGCACCACATACACAAAAATCAAATTTTCAATGTTATCAGAGGATTCACCTAAGTTTTGTTTGCTTATAGTTCTAAAACTTGATATTTTCAGAGGGTCATTTCCATGATATTCCAAGTAAAATTACCAAATAACTAACATATCAATCCATCATGTCCTAACATGAACCAATATTGCAGTCTAGTATGAAAGTGAGGGACATGTCAAAAAAGAAAAAATCAGAAAAGAAATCGAAACATTATTGAAAAAGTCAAATAAAAAGAGTATTGAAAAAATCAGAAAAGAAATCAAAACAGCGTTGGTTAGAAATTTCTTTTGCAAAGGTTGCAAGGAGCTTGGTGCTGTCAATCTTGTTAAGTGGTAGCCTACTTCTCTTTCGACTAATATGAAAGGGTTGGGTATTGATGACTTTGCCACTAAAAGTTGTGCTCTTTTACCTAATGCTATCTCACTAAGAAAGATGCTTAATGCCTATAAACACTAGGGGTGTGTTAGGCCACCGGTTTTATGTCATTATGTACATAGAGGAACAAAGGGCAAGAAAGTGGTTACTAGTGAGTTGGGTGAATCATTCAATGGGTAGGATGATCATCTTGGGTAGTTTCTGGTGGTTAGATGTTGGTTATGCAGGGAGTTACTTTACAGTTATTAAGTTATGTGTTTAAATAAAAAGTTATTCTGTAAGGATGGGTAGGTAATCTTTGAGTTAGAAGTGTGTGGGTTTCCCTCATGTGGGAGGAAAAGTTATGTAATAGTAAAATATTTTATAATAAAGGAAGTTTATTTCAGTTCCTATAAGGATGCAAAGAAAAACCGAAAAAACTGACAAAGTAGCTTAAGCCAACCGAAAACCACTCATCTTTCACGTTGAAGATAGTCGGTTTGGTGGTGTTGGGTTGAATATATTGAAAACCAGAAATTATCGGTCAGTTTTGGGTTAGACAGAAAAAATAAGCTTAAAAACGAATCTCCCGATAAAAATATATACAACAAGTTTCAGAATATGTTTACAAAAGTTCTTTGGTTAAGTTGGTAGGTAGTCACGCGTTTGGAAGCACCAGATTGCAGGTTCATATCTATGGGAGTGCAACAATTGTTATTTTCAAGTTTCAGGTTTATAACTAAAAGTGATGTGGTTTGTCTCTTTCCCAACCATATCTGCACGCGCATACGTTACTCAGCCAACCGAGACTCGAGCCGACCTAGCCGCCAGTCTAAACAGTTCGGAAATATCGATTTTCTAATGAAATCGATTCGATTTTGGTTTGTATAAATTCTTCACCGATTTGAGTGGTTTGGTTCCGATTTTTCTAGAAAAAACCAAGCCAAATCAAACCGCTTACACCCCTAATAAATACAAGTGGAATGAGACTCATTGGTGATCATGACCTTCTATGAAAGGATCTTGTTTGTTTAAAGGCATTTGGCCCCAAATCATGAAAAACATTCTCACTTCAGAGGAATGGCAATGGTATAGAGTTAGAGTGAGTCATGGAGATAAAACCCAATTATCGAAGGCCAAATGGTTGGTTGACTCATCCCTTTGATTGGAGTTTCCTAGTCTTTTCAGACTAGACTTGTGATTGCCAAGGGTTCTTTAGACAGTGTTGGATTCTCTTCATGCGTGGGATTTAAAGTTTAGAAGAAATTTCACCGATGCTAAATTTGATGATTGGGTTGCTTTTTGAACAAGTTTCAGCTTTTTAGACTGATGAAAAACACGGATGATGTGTTTGTATGTCTTTTTTAATGAAAACGACTTTCATTGAAAAAGAATGAAGAAAACATGGACATACAAAAACCAAGCCCACAAAAAGGGGGGAATCCCACTACAAGAAGAGATCCCAACTATACAAAATCAAGCTCATCGAATGGTTGTTGGAAAATGATGGCTCCTTTTCAGTTAAATCCCACTACAAGATTGGCCAAGCCTAATAGCTTAGGAAAGGAAAAAACCTAATCATATGTGGATGACTTTTGTCCTAGAAAAGTCAAAGTTTTCTTGTCGATCTTCTCTTTTGAGAGGCTAAACACTAGTTGTAAAATCCAAAGAGTCCTTCAAAATAACGCACTCTCTCCTAATTAGTGTATTCTTTTTATAAAAGAGTGATGAATCTTTGATGCACCTTTTCTTTTTGTCCCTTTGTTGTTGTCTTGTTGACTGTTGTGGGAGACTGTTTAGCTTGTTCAAAATGTAGGGATGTTGGCCCAAGAAAGCTTCAAATGCCTTCTACCGTTGGTTGAAGGTCCTCAGCTAAATGCTCAAGCGAATATCCTTTCATCCGATGGGATTTTCGCCCTTCTTTGAAGATTGTGGTATGAAACAAACTCTAGAATCTTTCATGATCAAAAGATTAACAGTGACCTTTTTTGGAATTTGGTTTCTCTTTTTGCTTCCACTTGATCCTCACTTCTAAATTCGTATATCCCAAATTTAAACTAGTTGGGTTCCTTTTTTTGTAAGTTGTTGATCTGTGGGATAACTCATCTCCTATTCTTGTATCTTGCCGGGATAATGAAAGTAATTGTTCACGACTGGTAAACCCTATGGACCAGGCTACAATTTGAATGTCATTACCTAGCTCTATTTTGTTATTTCTTAATTGGTCAATCAATAATGCCATAATTAATGTCACCATTCATTGGTTAATTATTGGACAAGTTTGGCAGCACATCCATTGATCAATAATAGGCATATGGACAAGTTTGTTTGAATTCTACAATTACCACTTTAAGAGCTCCATTTTTAAGGGGGTGTTATTTTGTTAATGAAGTTCCTAGAAGCTAGATTTCAGCTAGCAAGTCATTACTAATTTTATTCTCAAACAAGTATGACAACTACTCAACGTGTGACAACTACTCAACGTGTGACGAAACAGTCTTCGATGCAAACCACCTGAAAATTTCAAAGTCCCTTTTGTAAATTATATTAGGAATTTCAAGATCCCTATGGAAGAGAATGTTCATCTATGGTCTCTCTTATATAGATGTTTCAATCTCAGAACTGCATACACACTACAGAAGTTCCCACTCTAGGCTTTGTCATCCTCAGTTTACCTTCTTTGGAAGAAGAACGAGGAATCTCATACTTTCCTCATTTCTTTGCTTTTCTCGATAGGTCTTTTCTTTTGCTAGAATTTGGGTTATCAGTTTGTCACCCTAGATTGGATGACCTATGGTTGACGAGCATGACTTTTATAGGCAAGGAAAAGATTCTGTGCAGTTAATCTCTTCTTTCTCTTACTGGAAAGTAACAAGTCAAGGATTTTCATTTCAAGATAAGTCAGCTCTGAAAGATAACTTTTGTAAAATAGTATACAGCACTGCTACCACTACATCTTGGCAGTGATCATACCACAAAAAATTATTTTATAATTGTAGCATTTTCATGATTATAGTCCAAAGGAGGGATCTCCTTTTGAATTCTTCCCCAGTCCCTAGTATTACTACCTCTTGGTCTCTTGTCTCATTGAAGAATCTTAATCCTGAGATAGCAAACCTATAATGAATGATGTTTGAGAGCAGTGCTACATACTAAAAAAGAGATTTTCCAAAATAAAGAAAATTTTATTTCCATACAAAAGGCAAGATGAATAGTGGCTCGTGTACGCACGTATACCTCTAACTCACTATTTCCATGGTTGTCAGACCTCTGCTAATGTTTGTCATCACTTGGACCATTCTATCAAGAAGCGTACAGTGTTTTCACACCATTTCCATGGTTGTCAGACCTCTGCTAATGTTTGCCATCACTTGTTGCATTCTATCAAGAAGCGTTCTGTGTTTTCAATTCTTATAGTCTCTGCGCATATTCTCTCATCTTCCTTCAACTCTCCCCTCACTAGACACGTACTAACACACCCTAAACAACCTCACTCTTTTCCATTACCCACTTAAATGGAGCGGTGGTTGAAAAAAGGTATAAAACAATTGATTTATTGGATGTCTACTCGATAAGCAGTACAATATAAGTGGGGCTCACAAGACCAAAAAAAATGTGTATAAGTCTCAGTGAAGAAATTGATCTCCAAATTGCTCTTACATCAAACACGGCCATTGACACAAAGTTTAACTTGTCTTGCCTGTTTGATTTTTCACCTCATCTAATGTTATAATGGACGAGTAACAAAGAATTCAATCATTTGGTTGCACTGATTTCGAGTTCCTGATGGCTGCTCCAACCAAGCCCCAGAGTTAGAACCCAACTTCCATTGCAAACACGCAAAGTTTGACTCGAAGTGCATTCCATATTGTAAATTGTAAATTAAGAATTAAGACCCAGATGTAAGCTACGAGTTCATAAGATCCTAACACGTTCAGGGAGAACAATCCTAGAAAGGAACTAAATCGCATTCCACAAAACCTTGTCGAAGAAGAACACTGTGACATTCCTTTCAATCGAGACGAATTATTAGGCATAGCGGGTCGCGACATGACTAGTGACAGATTGAACAATAGAACAACATCCAGAAAGCAACGACGAAAAAGAGGTAAGTAGATAAAGCATAAACTTGTCACCTCCATTCGCCCTCCTCGTATGGAGAATAATCGATGTCTTCTTTGCGAACGCAATTGAACATCAAAGCCGCAAAAGAAGCAAAAATACCTACAACCGCAATACCAAAACACTGTCAAAAACCCTAAGGGCAAATTAAACATGGCGTGGACTCGTAAATGAGTAAAGAACCTGGGAGGTAGTGGACAAAGGAGACGGCAACAGAACTGCAGACAACGGCGTCAACCCAAAACCACCATCCGGCGCCGAACACAGCTCCGGCGACACCTGGGCCGAAAATTGACCACAGCTCCGCCAAATCCATTTGTGGGGTTCTTTGTTTTTGCTTTCTCCTGACGCAAGTTGTTGGAAGCGGGTCGATTTGGAGAGGGTAGTGTGAACTGAATGATCTCACACCTCACAGGCTCACACCCTTTTCCAGCTCAATGTTATAACTCCCACACCCTCCCTTGAAACTCTGATATTCGGGGAAATATATCATTACTTTATTATAAATATTATTAAAATCTATATTGCCATGAATTTTGATACCAACCCACCTTTCATCAAATTGTCTATAAATAGTGATATTTGGTAGATTTTGTAAGATACATGGATTGAAATTCAAATAAATTGAACAAAGTACAAATTTTGAGAGAATTTTATAGTTTCTTGATTTCTTAATTTTTATTTTATTTTATTTTATTTATATATTATATTTTATTTATTTTAATATTATATTTTCTCAATATTCATGCTCCTGTTGTGCTTCATTTTTAAAACACGTTATCAACACGAGCTCTATCATTGTTTCCACTAAAGGTATGTTGGTTTTTCCCTACTCGTTATAATTATAAATATAATTTACATGTTTAGTATATATTAAATTTGTAATATAATTTCAATATTTGTAATAATGTTACCTTGAAAAATATTACAAAATTACAATTTCTAGTATTTGATACTAACAGTAACAATTATTTATCATGAGTGCTTAATGTCGAAATACACCAAGATGTCATTAAAAATATGATCATTAGAAAGCAATTATTCTTCCTAAAGCTCGTTATAAATTAATGCACTTGAGGCTCCAAAATTTTAAATCAATATGCTAGAGAAGAAATTTTCTATATTTCAGATATGCTTCTGCAGTACCAATATCGAGAGAAATATTTGTAAAAATACTATGCACTTATTTGATATCTTCTCATGGAAGAATAAAACAACGAGTTATTGATTGAAAAATAATAAATATCAGTGGACTAAAAAACCAACATTTACTGAAGTGAATGTTGTAAATTTTAATAATAGTGGATGAAAATTTATGAATTTTGACCAACTGGAACAATCTCATTCTCTAAAGTGAATGTTGTGAATTTAAATAGTGATCGAGGTTATGATCGCAGTAAAAGAAGAAATAATTATTTTCCGTGGTTGGTCATTACAATCATCCAAATTTCAAAAGATCCATATGAAATGATGATCATAAAAGAAAAGTTCCACAAGAAAAAGAGAAAAATGTGGAAGCATATAAGATTAATATATTTGACTCATCTAGTATGATAAATTTGGATGTGATATAGTTTTGAATCTCCTGAGAAGAAAATTGGCATATTTGGAAAAATAGCAATTGTTTCTTTTGTGATTATATAATAATTAATATTTCTATCTCTCATTTTTATTTTTGTATTCTAAGTTTTGTCTCTCTCATAGTAATTATTTTGTTTAAGGAAGAAGCATTGATAGTTTTTTTATGCTGAATAACTAAATACGAGCAACGAAAATATATGTCTGGCAGACAGTGCAACTACGCACAAAATACTGACAAGTAGAAAATATCTTTCCAAACTGATAATCCTGGAAACAAAAGTCAATACAATATCAGGTTCTGTAAGCCTAATTGAAGGATGTGGAAAAGCAGATATTATTTTGTCTAGAGAAATAAAATTCACAATTGATAATTCATTGTTCTCTAGTCAATCAAAGAGAAATCTATTGGGTTTTAAAGATATACGTTACCATAGTTATCATATTGAGACTAATAGAAAGAATGAGATAGAATGTCTTTATATAATATCTATTGTCTCAAACGTGATATACTGGAAAAGTTGTCTATTTTATCTTCTGAATTATATTATCCTAATATACGAGTAATTGAAACATATGCACAATGAACTTGAAGTTCTCATCCATACATATTTATAATTTGGCATAGTCGATTGGGTCATTCAGGGTCTATAATGATGAAAGAATTATTGAAAATTAACATGGACATTCATTGAATAGCCAAAAGATTATTCAATCTAATGAAGTATCATGTAATGTTTGCTCTCAAGGCAAATTAACAATTAGATCATCACCAGCTAAGGTCAAAATTGAATCACCTTTATTTTTAGAGCGAATTCATGGTGATATATGTTGACCTATTAACCCACCAAGTGGACCATTCGAGTACTTTATGGTATTACTTGCTCAAATAATTAAGTTAAGAACACAATTTTCTAATTATACAATTAAGTTGATTCGTCTTGATAATGCTAGTGAATTTACATCCCAAACTTTTGATAATTAATTTATGTCATTTTGGATATTGTTGAACATCTTGTAGCTCATATTCATACATAAAATAGTTTGGCAAAATCATTTATAAAACGTTTACAATTAATTACAAGACCATTACTTATAAGAGTTAAGCTTCCTACATCTATATGGGACATGTTATTTTGCATGTTACGTCACTTGTGCGTATGGTCAGAGCTTATCACAAGTACTCACCATTACAATTAGCATATGGCCATGAGCCAAATATTTCTCATTTGAAAATTTTTGGATCAGTATATATTCTAATTGCTCCACCACAATGTACTAAGATGGATCCTCAAATGAGGCTAAGAATATATGTTGGATTTGATTTTTCATCAGTTATTAAATATCTAACCTCTAACTGGTGATATATTTACGACAAGATTTGTCGATTGTCATTAAAATGAAACAATTTTCCAACATTAGGGGGAAAGAATTCAGAAGTTAGAAAAATAAATTACATGGAATGTATCATTATTATCTCATTTAGATCCTCGTACAACAATGTGAACTTGAAATTCAGAAAATAATTCATTTGCAAAATATAGCAAATCAGTTAACAGATGCATTGTAGATGCAAAGAAAGTAACTAAGTCACATATAGCAATTGCAAATGTCCCATAAAAATTGATATCCCAACACAACAAGTTGTCATTAGTGAATTTGAAACACGCCAGAAACGTGATAGACCAGTGGGTTCCAAAGATAAAAAACCTCGAAAAGGAAAGAGAGTCAATAACTTGATTAAGGATATGGATGTTCCAAAAGAAATCCAAAATTTGACTCCTGAAAAAAATATCGAAGAAGATAAAAGAACTGAGGATACCAATGAGATTTCAATAAACTATGTCATGACAAGAAAAAAAAAATGAAATTGAACTAATGTAGTTATTGACAACATTTTTGCATATAATGTTGCCCTTGATATTATATCTGAAAATGAGAATCTTGAACCAAAATATCTTGAAGAATGTCAATAGAGAAAAGATTGGTCTTTGTGGAAAGAAGTAATTGAGGCAGAATTAAATTCACCTTCAAAACGATAAGTTTTGGACCAGTAGTCCAACACCAGAAGGTGTCAAACTTGTGGGATATAAATGGATACTTGTGAGAAAAGAGATAAAAATAATGGCGTTCCAATATATAAAACAAGATTAGTTGCATATGGATTTTCACAAAGACTTGGTATTGATTATGAGGAGACATATTATCTGTTGGTCGATGCAATCACATTAAGATTTTTAATTGGCCTAATTGTGTATGAAAATATGAACATGCATCTTATAGATGTAGTCACAATATATTTATTTGGATCTCTTAATAATGACATTTATATGAAAGTTCCCAAAGGATTTAAGATACCTTAAACACATAAATCAAGTTCTTGTGAACTATATTTAATAAAGTTATAGAGATCATTATATGGATTGAAACAATCAAGACGAATGTGGTATAATCACTTGAGTGGATATTTGTTGAAAGAATGGTATCAAAATAATCTAATATATCCATGTGTTTTTATATAGAAATCGCAGCCAGGATTTGCTATTATAATGTATATGTTGATTATTCAAATATAATTGGAACTCTTGAAGAGCTTACAAAGACAATAAAATTTCTTAAGAAAGAATTTGAGATGAAAGATCTCGAAAAAATAAAATTTTGTCTTAGCTTGCAAGTTGAGCATTTAGCATATGAGATATTTGTTCATCAATCAACTTATACATGAAAGTTTTTTAAAATATTTTATATGGATAAAGCACATTCATTGAACATTTCAATGTAAGTTCGTTCACTAAATGTAAAGAAAGATGTATTTCGACATCGAGATGATAATGAAGAACTTTTTGGTCCAGAAGCACCATATCTTAGAGCAATTGGTGCACTTATGTATCTTGCTAATAATACTAAACCAGATAATTCATTTTCAGTAAATTTATTAGCTAGATACAATTCTTCTTCAACAAAAAGATATTGGAATGGAATTAAGCATATACTTCATTATCTTCGCTGAACAACTGATATGAGTTTGTTTTATTGAAATAAATCAAATTTAATTTAGTTGGTTTTGCAAATTATGGATATTTATCTCATCCATACAAAACTAGATCTTAAACATGTTATCTATTCACATATGGAGAAACTGCTATATCATAACAATCAGTGAAACAAACCATAACAATTACCTCCTCAAATTATGTTGAAATTCGTGCAATGCACGAGCCAAGTGGAGAATGTGTATGGCTAAGATCAATGACTCAACACATCGTGGAACATGTGATTTGTGTTCTAGTAAAATTCTTCTAACGATACTATACGAAGACAACACATGTATAGCTCAAATCAAATAAGGTTATATTAAAGGGATAGGATAAAACATATTTCAACAAAACTTTTCTACACTCAGATCTTGAAGAAAATGGTGACACCACAGTACAACAAATTTGTTCGAAAGATAACCTAGCATACTTATTAACAAATCATTACCTAGAACAACTTTTGACAAATTGGTGCACAAAATTGGAATACAGCGACTCAGATATCTCAAGCAATGTTTTCACGGACGAGAGTAAATTGTATTTTTTTTAAGTGTATAAATTATTTGAAATATGTACTCTTTTTCCTTCACTAGGACTTTTCTCCCACTGGATTTTTTCCTAGTAAGGTTTTAACGAGACATATTTCGTATACATAATGGGCATTTAAGGAGTATTATAAATATTATTAAAAATAGATGTCCCTCATTATGATTAGTGTCTATTGTCATGTGTCACTCTCTTTCTCTCACATCTACATTGTCATGTGTCTTGAAGATGTCAACCCTTAGTGGTCATATAATCCACATCATGCTTGCCAAATTGGAGTTCATAATACACTTATGATTAAAACTAAGTTGTCTAGATCATCCTATTTGAAATAAAAACTTAACTAGTCAACGTGGTTACATCTAGTGGTTACTATTTCGTGGTCCAGTCTTATGCAAACTCATTGCATAGGATACCCTCACACGCGTGTCACCTACATGAACACATTGGATCATTGTGTTTGTATCAAATACAAAATGGGTTGTATCCATAGTGTTACCATGATAAGGTACTCAACCTTATCTTTATACTATAGACTATTTAAGATGTATCTCGAACATTGATCTCTGTATGTCTTCACATACTGTTCAAGACTCATAAAACAACTTAGGATGTTAGTTTATTAGATTTGGGTTAATTAGACAAAAAAATAATCAATAACTATTTATTGAAATTAACATAATAACTCTTTATTAATAACGATCAATAGTTTACATTTACTATCTACGAGTTTTAGAAAATAAAACCCAACAAACTTTCACTTGGACTAAAACTCTAGTATAGTGTGGTAGTCTATGTGATGTATAAAATAAAGTAATCCACAAATATCGAAAATTGTAAAATGTACAAGTATATTACATAAAACGTATATATACAAATACAATAAACTAGGGCATCACACCCATTACACATCTCTCACTTGCCCTAGATTACCTAATGTACATATCTCGTAGACCTAGACTCTCTAGATGACCTTCGAATATTTTAGCCGCGAGAGTTTGTGTAAATGGATCAACAATGTTGTGCTCCAAAGCGATCTTGGTGACTATCACTTTTCCTCGTTGCACAATTTCCCGTATCAGATGATACTTTCTCTCTATGTGTTTTTCTCGTTTGTGGCTGCGAGTCTCTTTAGAATTGGCTACTGCCTCACTGTTGTCACAATATAGTGTGATAGACAATATCATGTTTGGAACAACTTCCAAATCATGTAAGAACTTCCTGAGCCAAACTACTTTTTTTGTTGCTTCACAAGCGGCGACATATTCAACCTCCATGGTGGAGTCTGTTATGCATCCTTTCTTGATGTTACGCCACACTATAACTCTCCAATTCAGGGTGAACACTGATCCTGATGTGGATTTTCTAGAATCCTTGTCAGTTTGGAAATTAGAGTCAGTGTATCCTGTAAGAATCAAATCCTTAGCACCATACACAAGCATGTAGTCTCTCGTTCTCCTTAGATACTTGAGGATAATTTTAACAGTCATCCAGTGGTCTAACCCTGGATTGGGCTGGTACCTACTGACTATTCCCACAACATAACAAATGTCTGACCTAGTGCAGAGCATAACATACATTAAGTTGTCCACAACTGAGGCATAGGAGATACGTATCATGTCTTCAACTTCTTGAAGTCTCTTAAGACACCGTTCCTTAGACAAGTGAACCCTGTGCCTAAAAGGTAATAAATCCTTCTTAGAGTTCTGCATCGAATATTGAATCAACATTTTGTCGTTGTAAATTGTTTGAGACAGTACTAGCGTTTTGTTCTTACGATCCCTAATGATTTGGATCCCAAGAACAAAATGTGCCTCTCTCAAATCTTTCATTTGGAATTGTTGCTAGCCGAGTTTTAACGTCACTTAGGTATCCTACATCATTTCCAATGAGAAGGATATCGTCCACATAAAGTACTAAGAAAACTACTTTACCTTTGTTGATTTTCTTATATACACAAGGCTCATCAACGTTTTGGTAAAAACCATAAGATTTGATCGCAGTATCAAATCTAATGTTCTAAGATTTGTATGTTTGCTTCAACCCATAAATAGATTGATTCAGCTTGCAAACTTTTTGCTCCTTACCTTGAGTTATGAACCCCTCGGACTAAGACATAAAGATACTCTCATCAAGATTGTCATTCAAAAAAGCAGTCTTGATATCCATTTGCCATATTTTAGAATCATAAAACGTGGCTATGGATAATAAAATTCTTATAGACTTTAAGATAACAACAGGGGAAAACGTTTCCTCATAGTCAACCCCTTCCCTTTGGGTATAACCTTTTCCTACAAGTTTAGCTCTGAAGGTCTGTACCTTCCCAACTGAGTCTCTCTTTCTTTTATAGATCCATTTGCACCCTATGTGTTTCACCCCTTCAGGTAGATCTATAAGCTCCCACACTGAATTGAAGTATATAGACTCCATTTCAAGGTCCATGACTTTGACCCATTGGTCCTTGTCTACATCATTCATTGCTTGTTTAAAGGATAATGGATCCTCGATGCTATCATCTAGTATGACAACCTGAGTCTCAGTTAATCCCAAGTAACGATTAGGTTGTGATACAATTCTTCCACTACGTCGAGGCATTCTCAACAATTGAGAAGAATGAGACTGACTTGATGTGTTGGTTTCATCAAATCTTGATAAGGGGCAAGCTTCATCAACAACCCTTGTTGGTTCATCAGTAGCTTCATTTAATACTAATTTGCTACATGATTTATGAGCTCTCATGTGATCTTCTTTAAAAAAAGTGGTATTTGTCGATACAAATACTCTGTTTTATTGTGGATCGAAGAATAGATCACCTCTCGTTTATTTAGGGTAACCAACAAATTGGCATAACCTTGAACGAGGTTCTAACTTCTCGAAATTTGTCACCAACATATGTGCTGGACAATCTCAAATTCTAAAGTGACTTAAACTAGGTTAGCTCCCTCTCCATAACTCGAAAGGTATTTCAGAAATACTTTTCGAAGAAACGTTGTTCAAGATATATACTGCACTCTCTACTACATACCCCCAAAATGAGCTAGGCAATTGAGCGTAACTCATCATGGATCGAACCATGTCTAACAGGGTTCTATTTCTCCTTTCTGATACACCATTTTGTTGAGGTGTACCAGGTGCTGAGAGTTGGAATTGGATTTCACGTTCTATCATATAGTCTTGAAATCTCAAGTCCATGTACTCTCCACCTCGATAAGATCAAAGTATTTTAATCATTTTACTTAATAGATTTTCAATTTCAGCTTTATACTCCTTGAACTTTTCAAGAGCTTCGAACTTATGTTTTATTAGGTATAAATAACCATACCTTGAATAACCAAAACCTCCTCGAACTTTTATATTCACCATAGAGGTTTGAATGTACAAGTTCATGGGCTCCTTGGCTCTATGACCTTTTCCAGTAAAATGTCTTTTAGTCATTTTTCCTTCAAGACAAGATTCACATAGAGGTAATGAATCATCTTCTAACTCATTTAGAAGTCCATTCTTTACCAATCTCCCGATCCTATCGAGATTTATGTGACCCAATCTTAAATACCAAAGATAGGTTTTGTTGTTTGGAGAAATTTTTTGTCTTTTGTTTTGAGTATTAGCAGTTTTAAACATCTCATGATTTAAAATTGTTTTCACTTCGTTTGGTCGTAATACATACAAGTTGTTTTCTAATTTAGCTGAACAAATACGCACACCATTTTTCAAAATGAACGCTTCATTAACAGCAAAAGAGATTGAATATGATTATTCAAGAAGACAAGAAATAGATACAAGATTCCTTTTAATCTTAGGTACTATATACAAATTTCTAAGATTAAATATCTACTTCTGAAAAACAACTTGGCATCTCCCATTGCACGACCTAAAATGACATCTCCCGTTCCAACCTTGAACGTCATTTCATCCTCCTCAAGTTGCTGGTAGGAACTAGTTTCCTATAAAGAAGAACAAATATGATTAGTGGCTCCTGAATCTAGCATCAAGGCATTTTAGTCATTTTTCACGAAACAAGTTTCTAAAACTAGTAAATCATATTTACCTTTCTTTTTCTTCTTCTTCTCAGCAAAGTATTTGGGACAGCTCATCTTCCAATGTCCATCTACATTCCAGTGGAAGCATTTTCTCTTGACAGCTACTTTAGGCTTTTCCTTGCCCTTGACAGCAATAGGACCTTTCCCCTTTCCTCCTTTTTTTCTTCTGGATTTTCTTGGTCCCAGAAGTTGAAGGTGCAGACATGGTTCCAGAGGATGAACCCTTCTGAAACCTCTTGGAATGGGCAACATTTGCCTCTCCTTCCCTTTATACCTTATTTTTTATAAGAGACTAAAAGGTCTGCAGTTCGTTAAGAAGGAAAGTCAGGTTATACTATATCTTGTTCATTACCACATTATTGCGAAATTGAAGAAAACTCTTCAAAAGAGATTCTATGATAAAGGACATTTAACTTTGCTCGTCAATGACCATCCCGTTTATCTCTACCACATTGAAGTGAACCATCATGTCAAAAACATGTTCTCTAACAGACTGATCCTCTGTCATACGGGCCTTATAAACGTATTTAATGGCCTCGTGACGGATTTGAAAGGACGGTTGTCCAAACATTTTTTGGAGGAAATCCATGATCTGACGTGCAGTGACCATTGACTCATGCTTCTTGCTTAGTGCGTCAGACATACTTGCAAGAATATAGATGTGGGCCTTTTCATTAGCCTTTGTCCAACGGTCATATGCATCCTTAACAGTTTGGAATGCATTTCGAGCAAGGGAAGGAGGACACTCCTCCATTAAGACGAAGCAGATCATCAATAACAAGAATCATATTCAAGTTAGATTTTCACGTCGCATAGTTTTCACTGATTAACTTTTCATTCTTTAGCAGTTGAATTATAGAAGAAGACATGTTGAAAAATAAAGAAACAATTAATCGTATTAGTTATCTTTTTTTAACCCATTAACACAAAATAATCCAATAAATTCAGCAAAAAACATGCAATCATAGAATCCTAATCAAAGAAATGATTTAGTTTTTGTAACGATACTTCAAAAGTTTAGAGCAACAGTCACCTAAGAGTGATCAAGTACTCCTCTCCTGAATTGAGACAATCTAAACTAATTACTAATACCGGAATAACTCTTATCCCTATAGCTCTTAGTTACCATTGTTCGGTCAAGGATTCATTAACAAACTTAATTAATTTCGTAAGTGTAATCCTTTCATTTTCAGATTCCAGAGGTACGCTTCAACATGCTACCATTAGGAAAGACAACTGTTGAAGATTAACCTAAGAAACCCTATCCATTTCTGGAGTTTGCAGTGTTCCAACTTGTATGATTAGGCCTTTCGAAGGGATGGTCGCTCTAGGACAACATGCAAGTGGATCATAGAAGTCTCAGGAATGCAACCTAATGGAGGAGACCGTAGGATACGTTGACACGCGTCATTCTCCCACTTTCTATGAACATTTTATCTATTCACCTTGTTATTGACCCACACAAACACATTCCGAATGGAGGTCGCGTCCAGGACGACACGGAGTCGAGTATGGATCTCACGTGTGAACTCTCAGGGACGTGAGAGTAAAAAATGATATATCCTATATACCATTTCTCTCCCACTAAAATGTTCTAATATTTTAGGATTTGTTGTACTTAGCTAAATTCCGGCTAAATGAATTTGACTAAGTCTATTCCTATTATAACTCTTATAATAAAAATTTACTCTAAAGTTTCTAGGTTCATTAAACCATTTAACTTACCTAGTGGCTTGTTATGCTAATAGGAATGATGTTAATTCAACGTCGGTTCCAGGTCAGTTTCCAGGTAGGAGGTGTTCCGTAAACCGTCAACTTAAATACCCCAAGCCTTAGACAGAACTTCACCGATGGAGTTTCCTTATAACCTTAAATCCTATTTGTCCTATTTAGTTTCATTAAACGAATATAAGACTTAATTCTAATCTAATTAGAATTAATGTGATCTTAGGTCTATTTAATTTTAAACAATTTAAAAAAATATCCTAAGATCTTATGTTTGCATGCAGCTTTTATGATAGGTTGACGGTTTCTAATTATAGAATTTTATAACTTTTATAAAACTAATTAATTAGTTCTATAATCATGCATACTATAATTCAATTACAAATTATCGAATTATAATTAATTAAAAAATATTGCATACAAATCATAACATTTAATATAACTCTTATATTATACTATGAATATAACACTTTATATTAAAAATATATATATGAAAAACAATCAAGCATATTCATGACATTAATAAAATATAACAAATTATATTTGTCTAATTAATGTCATCTATCAAACCTATTCAATTTCATATATTTAATATATCAACATACATTAAATAACTCATGAAATTAATTTATTATGCATTAATACCATACATTATAACAATTATAATATATACAAATGCATGAACATGCTTAACCTGTGGTGGAATTTATCTAAATCACATCTACAAACCATTTAAACAACAATCGAACCTGTAAATTTTGGCCCATAGGATAAAATAAAGTAAAAGAAAATAAATTACAATAATTTAGCCAATTTTATCCTTAAACAGCTTCTAAAGCTTCAAAAGTAGTCCAAAAAATAACAAAACTGACCCAAAACCACTTGAATTGGCCTAAAATTGAAAGAACCGGCCTAAGAAATGGAAAAACTAGCCTAAATTTGAGTTGGAGCCGCCGTCAGCAGCCGAGTCGAGCCGAGCCGCCTGGTACATGTTGACACCTGCCCTAGTTTGCTAACGTCAGCCCTTCTTCTTGGTGACGTCATGATGGTGTCAGCATGACGTCAGCCCTACTTTCACCATTCGCAGCCGCAGTTGTTTTTTCGAATTTCCTCAGTACAGTAGCAAAAAAATAGCTGTAACTTGGTCTCCGGTGGTCCGTTTTGAGCGAAATTGGTACCGTTTTTCTTAGAAAAATACCATGATTCCAAATACAGAATAATATTTACAAGATCTACAAAAAATGTCCTAAAATGTAGGGGCCTTTACATATGATCATATCATAAAACTATAAATCTAAGGCCAAAATTACAGTAAACATTCAATTGCAAAATTACATTCATAATGCAGTACCCACCATAAAGCCAATGTAAATTTTAAAATTTCTCAATTAAAAATTGAGATGGCTGGAATACCAATTGATGGGATAAAAACCATTCGCAGCGAAAGACTTACAGGATCATTCTCAAATCTAATTTGGGAAAAATTTAAAATACCAATACATTAGTAAAAATTATTTTACAGAAACACTTTTGAGTAAAAGAAACATTTTAAAATTAAGCATGCTTTTCTAATGAGCTAAACACTTTTGATTGCAAAAATGTATATGCGTTGTAAACTAAATGTTCTATGCAATTTGGATACTCGTGGATTTATTAATTAGAGTCTAAGCATGTGACTTATGTTAGGCGATAAGATTACACATATACAATAAAAAGGTGCATTATGTGTAATGCTATCACGTTGCTTAAACCTTAGGATTTGTCTATTGTGTACAAGTTTTTCTCTCTCTTGTCCAAGTGTAAGCAAAAAGAAAGCTTTCTTGTGTAAGCCACGGTCAAACATAGGGGTTTGATGATAATCGAATTGTAACGCCTAGATTTTTTCACATGCGGTATCTGTACAGTATCAATTTATATTCACTTTATCTTTTATGTAATTAAACTACTATATGCTCTAAGGTGGGATCAATTGACATGGAGGTGAGTGAGTATGGATGAAATTGAACTAACTTTAGCTTACTTACATGGGAATAAGGGGAGGAAGAACGTTCTATAATAATAATGCGAAATGCAAAATGAAAAGTGGTAAGATTTCTTTGAGGCAATATAAATGTCATATTTAACTTCCAATTAAAGCGAGCAACCTCTTGCGACCTTCCCCATATTTATTCACCCTTTGGGATATAAATGTTAAAGTTAAAACATGTGATTTTTATTTGAGTAAATTTGAACTTTTATTTAAGGTACACAACCTTTCGACGTCTAAATGCCACACATACTCACATTTCTGATATGTATGATAAGGTTCAAGTCGTAGAATTGATTTTATTTCTAAAATCATTTCTTCGCTTGGTTAATGAGGTATCAGTTACTTGCTCTTTTGAGTAATAAACTACCAATACTTAATTATTTCTCTTGAATAGAATTAGTCGTTGAAGATAGCTCTCATTAAACAAAATGATTACTTCATTCATCAATACTTTTCAAAGAAAATCATGTCAAACTTCATTTCAATCATACTATAGAAAGCTTAATAATGAACAATCGAAGGAATAGGAGAATGATAGTGAAAAATAATTTCATTCATAGTAAGAACTTTAGGTCTCTCGACCATCAAATTCATAATACAAATACAATAAAGGTAGAAAATACAAATGGAAAGAAAGTTAAATGTATCAAGCCGCAGAATGAAACCTCTTGTATTCTTTGGCTCCAAAGTTGTTTGTTCTAAGGTTAGAGGAATGGTAGTCTCGAACTCCATTTCGAATCTCTCACAGTTCTAAGCTCTCACCTAAAACTTAATGAAAGGAGAAAGGAAAGGGGATGACAATGATGAATTTGCCGAGCTTTAGGAAGATAGTCTCAACTCCAAAGGTATGTGTCTGAATTGAAGCTCTTCATTCTTATTTATAGACGTTGAGGGTGTGAAGCAGCACATGGGATCTGAAATTAACAATAATTTCCTCTGCCTCACTATGTCGCTACACTTTTCCCTTGCATCTCTCTAAATGTCGTCCTGGCGCTGCTCTTTATGCCACAATCTTCTTCTTTTTGTATTATACCGTGTTTAAAACATGGATAAATCACAATAATCATGCGTTTGTCTTTTGCAACTCTTAGATTGCATACATTATATTTTTCATGAATTTCCTCGCATTTTATCTCAGTTTTCTCTCAATTCTTCCTCATTATTCTAAGTGCAAAGCTATTATTACTTGCATTTCTACAATTTATCAATTCTCTCTAAAAGTGTTTCAAAAACACCTTATGAGTTATGGAGAGTACGTAAAGGTAGTTTACGTCACTTCAAAATTTGGAGATGTTCGACACACATGTTGCTACAACATTCTAAGAAATTAGAACGTTGTTCAAATGTATGACTATTTGTAGGCTACCCAAAAGAAACTAAATGATATGAACCGACCAAACATCAAATTATTTATTTTATTTTATTTAATAATTATGATGTAATTTTAATATTTCCAGTTTTATCATTTTTAATAATGTTTAAATAGGATTAATTTAGTCTTTTCACAAAAAATTAGGGTTTTATTGGGAGGCTATTTAAGTCTTGCCTTTAGGTTGATTTAAGTTTTTTTATTTATTTATTTATAATTGAAGTTTTAGGGTTTTCTATGAATGAAAATTCTTTGGTAGATGACAGAGCCTCATCGCCATCTTTTGCAATTCTTGATTTAGAGTTGCAAGCCAAGAACATTCAGGTAAGGTTGATCACCTTGCTTGTGGAGTGTTCGAACTTGAAGTGAGAAACTAGTTCTCCTTATCTCTTGGTCTTCGATCAAAGAGTAATCCAATTCCAATCCATTCCCTTGGATTTTTTGTCAAATTGATTTGGGGGTTTTAGAATTTGTTATTAGGGGTTCGCCATTTGGGTTTATAATTTACAAATCCTAGGATTTTCATATCACTAAAGATCGTTTGTTTTATGATCATCAAGAAAATAAAGTATTTTTATCGATATTACGTTTCTGGAAGAAGACCACATAAGAGATCACAAACTACGAAGTAAGATTGTGTTAAATGAACTTTCTAATGAAGCTACGAATTGAATCAACAAAAGTTTTTGATTAAGCATGTCCTTCAACAAAAGTTGTTGTATAGAGCCAGTACATTGAGTCAGTGTTATCCTTCTTAAGAGTTGAGAGAGCCTCGATGTAGTAGGAGGGTTATGAGACAGCCTAACCGATATGTGGGTTTGATTGAAACTCAGTTGTTATACCTAATGACGATACCAAGGATCCATTGACCTATAAACATGCAATAAATGTTGTAGATAGAGACCAATGGGTCAAAGCTATGGATCTTGAGATGGAGTCTTTGTACTTAAACTCAGTCTGAGACCTTGTAGATCAACCTGAAGGGTTAAGACCTATAGGATAAAATGGATCTACAAGAGGAAACGACAAGCAGCCGGTAAGGTACAAACCTTTAAGGCTAGACTTGGGCAAAAGTTTTTCCAAGAGATAAGGGTAGACTACGAGATAAGAGTAGACTACGAATAAACATTCTCTCTTGTTACTGTGTTGAAGTCAATAAGAATACTTTTGTCCATCGCTACATATTATGACTATGAGATATGACAAATGGATGTCAAGACTGCATTTTCAAATGACTTTCTTGATGAGAGTATTTATATGTCTCAACCAGAAGGGTCTATCGCTCATGGTTAAAAAAAAAAGTTTGTAACCTGAATCAATCAATTTATGGATTGAAACAAGCATCTTGATCATGAAACATAAGATCTGATACTGCAATCAAAACTTATGGCTTTGACAAGAATGTTGATGAACCTTGTGTTTGCAAAAGGATCGTTAACAGTTTAGTAGCTTTATTAGTATTATATGTAGATGATATTCTACTCATCAGGATAAACTCACTGTGATCTTGGTATCCAAATAGTTTGGAACTGCAAGAATAGGACGTTAGCCATGTCTTAGGCATCTTATATTCAAAAGACGTTGTCTATATATAAGTGTTGGATTTTATGTCCTAAACTTGTCAATAGTAAATGTAATTCGTTGACCGTTATCAATAAAGTGTTGTTATTGTAATTTCAATAAAGTGTTATCGATTATTTTATTAGTTTTGTCTTATTAACCTAGATCCAATAAACTAACTGAAGGGATAAGAATCCTATGCAGCGGAAAACTTATAGAACCATTCACAATTTTAATTTGAAAAAATTTAAAATACCAATACATTGACAAAAAAAAAATTACAGAAACACTTTTTGTAAAATTAACATTTAAGTTAAGCATGCTTTTAAAAAAAAAATTCATAGAGAAGAGAAAAAACTCACCCTCGTTGATGACTCTGAATTCTACCAGACTACAACTACCAAAGTTGTAGTCACCACCACTTGGATCTTTTTCTACTCTCTGAGTAATGGAGGTTGAAGGATTGTGGGAACCAACTAGATTTACTTTGGAAATTTTTTGGGAGAAAAAAAATGGAGAGAGTTGTTTTTTTTTTCTTCTGCAAACCTTTTGCAAATGTAGGTTAGTTTTTCAGTCGTAGTGCTCTTCCTCTTCTTCAGAATGAAGAAGGATAAGTTAGAGATAATTTTGGGAGAACATGCGAGCATTCCACGTTTCCCAAAAAATAACGTCCATAAGGGAGTTATTAAATTTAATTTTAATTACATTAAAATTAAAATTAAAATTAAATAAAATTAATTAATTAAGAATAATTAAATCATATTTAATCAATATTTTATTTAAATCATATTTAAATAAATATCTATCACATAACCTATAGTTTTAATTTAATTATCAAATTTAATTAAAACTAATTAAACTAAACTATTAATTAATTTATAAATTAAATATCTTATATTTAATTTAATCCATATTTGAATCATATACAAATATTAAATCCTTTCGTAATCTATAGTTTTAATGTGTATCATATACGCATTAAGTTTAATTTATAGTTTTAATATGAATTTAATTCACATTAAATCAATATTTAAACTCATTCAAATATTTTATTCTCTCATTAATTAATTTTAAATCACATCCAAAATTAAAATTTATATTATAAAGTTTAATTAAAATATAAACTTTATATTATAATGTATCACCGTACATTATATTAATTCCCTTAGTCAATTTGAACATTTCAAATTATATCCAAAATATATTAACCTCATTACCCTTTACTAGCTAAGAAGGGGACCTCATGGACCTACAAATCAAAAGTTACAATGATATGAGATTAATTGACTAAACTCATTAACCACATTAACCAATATTCATTAACTGTGTGTACAGTCCACTAAAGACTCATAATTGAACTCTTCTCACTATAGATATATTTATGTGTCCACAGATGTAGACCAATAACAGCAAGTTAGTCCTTCACAAGTGTTCGTAACTCCAGCTGGGTCAAATTATCGTTTTACCTCTGGATTACTTCTTAGTCCTTAAATACTAGTGCTCCTCTAATGAACAACCTGCTTATGGTCCAACCAATATGCAGAAATTCCTCTCGTGCCATAGAGAGGGTAGGACCCTTTGTTTAAGTTTCGGAGACACCAATTAAGAGAACACTCATCTACTTACCCTAAAGTCGGAAATGAGTGAATTCCATCTTGTGTGATTATGTTCTCAAAATCTTTCACAAAGGTAAACCTGCCATTTTTTTATACTAATTTATCTAATGGTCCAATCCCCAAAAATAGGTATTTAAAGCCAAAAAAAAAATGTATGAGAAGAATAATCAAGATCTTTTATCTTGTAAGAGATATCCGGTGAATATAAGAATCAAGTATTCCTCCACACTCAAAATCGTTTTGTTGTGTTTGTGGCAAAAGTAGAGACATATTACTCGAATTTATAAATTTTAAAAACAAAAATATGTGCCTCAAGCTAACTTTATAAAAGGGTCATTAGCTATGATAACTGATATGATAACAAAAATCGATAACTGATAATTCTTGAAGGACGGTGGATTGATTCTAAAGTCAACAAAGATGTTGGAATAACAAAAAATGGTTCAAAGTTTACTCTCCTTTTAAGAAGCCTAAAATGATAATGTTTGGTGACTCACGTACCATTCAAATTATGGAAACTAGTGAGATTGTGATAGAACCAAAAAAATGATATCTCACTCCACTTAATTCGAGATCGTTCCTCGATATAATGTGTTTATTTAGTGATTTTAAAGGGTCTCCAACATCTAAGAGATAGAACAATAGATTAGAAATTACAACGTAAACTAGAATATTAACAAAGTGTACTCATGAGATTAGGACTAGAGGTGCAAATGTACATGATTTCTTTTTAGTTACTTCTATTTGAAGAACACCACTTATTTCTTTGCGAAATAGGGGCTTTAACTTAATTTATCGTCTTTGCGATCAATTAGTTTTGGAGCTCACATGGGTTGTGAGTCGAGAAACGAATCATTGAGGTCGTATTCTGGTTCCTCTTCATTGTCTTTAATGGAAGGGGGCAGAAGGCTAGCCTAAAGAAGAGTTTGAAGTTGCGATAAAGATCTTCTGAAAGTCAGCTTCGAATGTTGTATGTGAAAGATATAATTATCATGCAAGATAAGCAATTGCATTAATTATCATCCTAATTACACTAATTTAAAGGATTAAACATGCTTTCGAAGAAGTACAGAAATTAAATTTAAGAAACCATACCTTTGTAGCTCAAATTCTTCACTTGTTTGATGTTGTTCATCACGAATCTATCAAGTACAACCACCTAAACCTTCTCTACTATTCTCAAGACTTATAGCTTCATTGTGGGACAAAATTAGTGATCAATTTTGTAAGTTTTTTAAAATAAAACTATGAACACTTGTGTTTTTCCAACAAAAACCACTCAAGTTCATCCTCTTTTTCACAATCATATCGTGTAATATTAATAAAATCATGCACATCATTTAAAGTTTGTTACATCAACATGCCACACTATTTTTCACATTAGCCAACTAATAACCAAATTACCCTAGGGACCAAAAATGAAAATGTAACTTTTGAAACGACCAAATAGACACTGACCCCAAACATCAAGGACAAAAAATGTAGTTTGCCATGAAATTTAGTTACAATGTGTATTAGTTAGTGTGAGTGCTTGAGGGCGCTGGATTGAGTTATAAAGTTTGAAGTTAATATGTTGGAGTTAGAAAGTCTATATTTAGAGTGTAGAATAGCAAGACGAAGTTCATCGATAAATGTGCGAAAGAGAGAAATAAGGAAAATGAAATTTCTCAATAAATGTGCAAACTTCAATAACAAATACTGTTGAAGTTGAGTTATTTAACACTGAGTTATGAAGTCGATCAGTCAAACACCTCTTAAGTTTTTGTTTCAGGAACATATTTTGATACATTTATGTCATTCGAATGTTAGTAGACACATAAAATTCAACAATGCCAACTGACACCTTGATGTCTCTTTGGGGCTATTTGGAACGCTTAGTTGAGTTCATATGTCTCGGGTGTTTAGAGTGAAAAGTTAAATTTCTATAGAGGTATTTGGTGAATTTTTAAATAAATATGTTTTTGTGGTGATTATTTTTGTTTGAATTTTTTTTTATTCAATAATTCAACATTTTTTTAAAAAATAAACTATAGATTGCATTTTATTTATTTATTTTTAAGGTACACATGTAACGTTGAGAGTTTTGAGAAATGAAGTTTGGGGTTGACTTTTTGATCATGCAATTTTTTTAATAAAAAAAATCAAGCAATCATTTAACAGATTTTGTGTATGTAACGTTTCTAGTTAAGTTAAACAAAATTATATTGTAAGTGAAATATCTTAAAAAATTGATTGTACTATAACGACTCTATTAATGGTCATGTTATATAGTTGGCATGAAAAATATGTAAGAAAGGCCACATTCTTCGACCCATTATACGATATAAAGAAAACTATATATGATATGGGTCAATAAATGACCAAGTTCACTTACACAAACAAAATTATACAAACATCCATCAAAATCCTCGCTATGGATATGTTTGACAACTTCCTGTTGCCTCCCAAACTTCTATTCAAACTTATCTTTTCCCCACAACCCAAGCTTCATTTTGGATTAACTTAGGATTTTTTTTTTCAAAAAAACATTTTCATTTAAACACTTTTTGATAAAAATTGATCAAAATAAAAATACTCATTTGTTCAAAAACTCTTTCTCAAAAGTATTTTGTATATTCAAGTTTATTTGATTTAATAATTATACTAAAAGTGTTTTGATTGATGTCAAATTATTATAAAAATGACTATAAAATATTATAAATATATAATTTAAAATAATGGTCGTTAGAGTTGGTGGAAGTGGATGCTATAGAAGGTTGCTAGAGTTGGCCATCAATGGTAGGTGTGAGCATCGATCAGTCAGAGTTGGTTTTGTAACTGGTCGGTTTGGTAAATGTTCAAACCAACTCTAACCATAAGGAAGTACAAATCGATCGTTAGTCGGTCGATCAGTTGATTTAAGTCGATAAGCATTTGAAATTTTAAAAAAATATTGTCGGTTTGGATTTATTTTCCAAAACTAACACCAATCGAATTTCTCTTTATCTCCAATCGATCACCTTCGATTCGGTCAGTCAACTCAATTTTTCGATCTATCATGCTTATCCCTAATCGACGGAGATGGTTTGATGTGGGAGTTGGCTAGAGGCAGAAGTTGTTGGAGTTAATTGCCATAGGTGATGGTAGAAGTGGCTAGGACAACAATGGTGATGAGGACTAAGTGTTGTTGGTGGACATGGACATAAAATATCGATGCAACGGTGAGACACAAAGTTAAGTACCGTGTTGAGTTCATATCTCAACTCATAGTAAGTGATACCTGTCACCCAAGCACCGACGTGAATTTGATTTCAAAGCTTATGTTTAGTATCTAATGTTAATAAAGAAAGAAAAGAAAAAAAAAACTTTGGTTCAAAGAAAAAAAAACTTTGGTTCAAAGAAAAAAAAAAGCTTTATTTAAATAAATTTCAAATTTTTTTTTTTGGTTGAAAAAGTGTGAATCTTGAATAGGTTAGAAATAAAATTGAAAAATTGTAAATGATTAAGATCAATATGTTTAATTTAATTTTAAAATCCGAAAAGAAAGCATCTCGGAAAGGTAAAAAGAAACCTACAAAAGCAAAAAACTCGCGGAATCGAAATACTGTAAGAATTTTTTTTTTGTAAAAATGAAAAAAGAAAAGAAAAAAAGGCAATGATTACATCAGTTATACGAATGGATGAACGCCACGTATACAATGGGGGGGGGGGGGGAGGTAATAGCCCAAAATTCAGACTTCCTCACTACATCCTAATAATTCTCTCCTATTAAAATATCTTCTAGAAACGAACCGCCTTCACTGCCTGCAAATAACGCGAATCTCTCTCTCATCCCAATCGAAAGCGAAATCGAACTGCGAACAAAATTAAAATCATTTCACAACAAAAAGAGATCCGAAAACAACAAGAACCATACTAATTTCAGACCCCAATTCTGGTTTCGGCTCATCCTTTCCTCATCTTTATTCTTCTTGCAAACGACGAATTGGACCAAAATTTCAGGATTAGGGTTAGGGTTAGGGTTTGTTTTTCTACATACCGAGGTGGGTCTGGATCAGAAAAGCGTAGCTATGAGGTTTTTGGTATTTGGGTAGAGTGGAATTTGGGGATTTGACCATGGGACGAGCCATTGGTGGGTTAGTTTTTGGTTATTGTTGGTGATGACTAGAGAGCGATGTCACCTCGGAAAGAAGATGATGGGTAGGGGTGCGGATGGAGGTTGTGGTACTGAGGAGAGGCCTTGTCCAGTGGGAAGAGTGCCGAACAGGATAACGTTGACCCAAACTCCAACACACGAGGAGAACCAGAAGCTGTCTACTGTGGACATTGATTATTATGCGCAGGCTCAAAAGGCTCTATGTGAGCGTTCGCCATTTGATGTTGCAGAAGAGAGTTCAGCTCCTTCTGTGCCTACTTTGCCCAGTAGGTTGGGTAGCTTCTTGAGTAGACATACGGGTGGGAAGAAACGGCAGAGGAAATCCAATTCTGGGGCAGACAAGAAGTCTTCTAGGCAAGGTGAGAGGTCGCGTGGTTCCAACATTTGGGTTGAGACAGAGGAATATTTTAGAGATTTGACGCTGTCTGATGTAGACACTTTGCGTACAGCGTCTTCCTTCACCAGTTTAGTGGCTAGGAAATGTTTTTCAATTCCGTCTTTAGGAGATGCTCCAGAAGCAAATGTAGGTGGCAGTGAGAATGTTATTGGTGAGAATACTGATGGGGCCATTTTTAAAGACGAGGTTGAGGGTGTTCCTTTGTGCTCGGATGTGGGCATGGTTGAAACTAGTGGTTCACCTCTCGAAGACAAGGGTTTTTTGAATTTGGATTCTTCTTCCGGCTTGGAATGGCTCTTAGGTTGTAGAAATAAGGTATCTTTAACTTCGGAGCGGCCTTCGAAGAAACGGAAGCTTCTAGGTTGTGATGCAGGATTGGAAAAAGTTCTGATTGTTTCTCCTTGTGATGGAAGTTCATCTTTGTGCCACTTTTGCTCTAAGGGCGATACGGACAATGGGTTAAATCCATTAGTTACCTGCAGTTGTTGTCATGTGGTAGTTCATTATAAGTGCTATGGCATAAGAGAGAAAGTCAATGGATTATGGTCGTGTTCTTGGTGTAAGCAGAAGGATGAAACCAATGATTCCACGAAGCCTTGTTTGCTCTGTCCCAAGCAGGGTGGTGCTGTGAAACCTGTACACAAGAACGTTGACGGTGGATTTTCTGTTGAATTTACTCATTTATTTTGTAGCCTGTGGATGCCAGAGGTATATATAGAGAACTTGACGCAGATGGAGCCCGTTATGAATCTGGGAGATATAAAAGAAACCCGAAAAAAGTTAGTATGTAACATATGCAAAGTCAAGTATGGAGCCTGTCTTCGGTGCAGCCATGGTATGTTTATGTCCCATTATTCTATGTCATATTCCTCTTTTGTTTGGATGATGCATAAGAAGCACATTCTACGTGGCTACTAGGTTGTCAGATTATGGCTCTTGTTTTTCTTGTTCACTTATGTTGCTGTTGTACTGGGTATATTAGTTTTAAGCTATCTAGGAGAAAAGCATGTTTGTCATTTGTACTAAGTATTTAGAAGTTGGTAGAAATCTGAAATCAGCAAAAAATTATTTTCTACTACTCTTGTGGTTTGATTTTATATTTCTGTTGCTCTCCCCGTCTCTCTTGTCTCTTTCTCAATTATGATTTCTGACTTCCTTGGAAGGTTAGTTGCTGAATTATAAGAAACGAGCCCTCTATTGGTTTGTATTTTTATCGTCTCTTTCTCTATTGGTCCTTTCCCCTAAAGATTCCACATGACAACAGTAGCACACACCCAGAAACGACACCTCTCATGAAAGGCGGATGGAGGAGAAACTCCCCCATCCTAAAAAAGGTGTATTTAGAGAGATAATAAAGACTTCAATGGGCTTGAATCAGGAACATAAAAGTATGGACGATGCTCAATTAGAGAAATTGGACCAATTAAATCCCATACCTTCCATTTGTTTTTCTTTTGTCAAAGAATTTCTATCCAATCTTCAAGAAAATAGTTGTTGACCAGCTTGAGATTTTGTCTATCCTGTTTCTTTTTCTAATATACATGAGTGACCTGGTCAACTTGGGTGCACCTCGACTATTCTCTTGAGACAATTGTTTGAGCTTACTACATAGAGGTTCACATTTCTCATCCCACATTTGTTGTAAAAAAGTTAGGTTGGACCTTTTTGATATACTGAGTTTGGCCGACTTGAGTGTACCTCGACTATTCTTCTGAGGCAACGGCCTGAGCCTACTGTATTTGGTTTCCTAAATAACTCATAGGATATGAATTCTAGGTTACGTAGCTATACTGGCTCAAACCCATTCATTTTTCTCCTCTTATTATTTACCTGGCATCTATTGACCCTTGGGGCCAACCATGGTTGATTTTCTATCATGTTTCTGAAGTTCAAGCTAGTAGAAGGAAGAAGTCCTGAAATCTCTTAGAACCACACTTTGAGCAATTGGAAGTTAGTATAGTCTTTGAGAATAGGGGTAGCTTAATATTTAATACATTTACTAGGTTAGAGGTTCAAATTTCTTATCCCCACATTTGTTGTAAAAGATAAGTTTGGACCGTTTAGATTCAATCATTAAGAGTATTTTCTAAAATCCTGGGCTCTGTTAAATAGCTATGATTTGTTGAAAGCTTTTTAAGTGTTCTACTTAACAGCTAGCTGAAGGTACAGTAGCTGGATGGATAGGTTTGAAGAAAACATTATCGCTGGTCACTGCTACACTTCATATCACAGCAGCCAATCTTATAATGTGGAGATGATCTGATTGTTAAATTTTCCAATGCACAAGCAAAGGTGGTGGAGATATAACTGGTAGTTGCCATAGGGGCAGATTTGCGACCTAATTTTATGTTAAGCTTTCTCGAATGAGAACACCAGTGATCTTTGGGCTGGACGTCTATTACTTGCAGAAGTTTCAATTAACTTGTATTGTTCTGTGTCACATTGATATCCTATGTCATATATGTAGTGTTTAAACTGAATTGGAAGTAATATACTACAATTGAAGGTTTTGGTGATTCCAGTCTTCTTTCTTTTATGTTTGGTTCTCTCTGTATCTAATTTATCAGAAACTGATGTACTATATTAAAGAGCATAAAAAAGGGGAGATAGATATCCCCACAAGACCAAAATTTCAGAAGGAGGCCCATTTGTTCTGTACAAGGACATAATTACAAAGATACTAAAATATTAGACAGAGAGCAGTAGATGGAAGCAAAGAGAGAGTCTCAAAACTCCTTAGGTTAGAGGAATCTCTTTGAAGACCCACAGCCTTCAAAGAAGCCATCACCATGTTTGACCTCAAAACTCTAGCATGGCCTTTAAAGGGACTGCATTTAAGCTAGCCACCTCAATTGTTTTTGAACAAGAAACAACTTCTCATTGTTGTAATGAAAAGGAATAAATTTTTTTTTTTAGATAAGAAACATTTTATTGAAAGAATGAAATAAAGGGGAGGCCCCCAAACACCAAAAGGTGATTACAAGAGAGATTTGCAATTGGAAACTACATAAGAAAGACTCAAATGTTTAAATGGTTGCTTAAATTTGCACCAATACAATGTAGTAGAAAGAATCAGATCCAAGAAGTGATCAAAACTGGAAGAAGGATCTCTAAAAAGACGTTTGTTGCTCTTGCCCCACAAAGTCCAGGAAAAAGCCCGTAGAAAAGCCAGCCAAAGAGTCTTCTTGGTACCATGGAAAGGATGACCAACCAACAACGAAGCCAGATTATCAAACATATTATGAGAGAAAACCTTCGACCAACCAAAAGCAGGGATCAAAATATGCCAAAAGAGCAAAGAAAAAAGAGATGAGCAGTAGATTCGGAATGGTTATGACACATATGACACCAAAAGGGAGAAATAGTCGTATACAACATTGACGTTGGAGATGATCAACGATATTAATAGCAACAAGGCTTAGTTCCCATAAGAAAAATTTGATTTTCTTTGGAAAATGATCCATCCAAATAGCAGAATAAAAATCCTTTGACATAGGGATCAGAAAAAAAATAAAAGTTTAAAAGATACAATCTCCCAAAAGGAGAGAAGAAGAAAACATATGAACAACAAATACTATCAAGTAGAGATGAAGTTTCTAACAATTGTGAACATGCCAGAGACCCCAAATTACTACAAAAAACACCAGAGACCCCAAATTCGACCACTGATCGACAAAGATCCAACAAAGAGAAAGCTGAAAACTCTTCAAATTTGCACAGACTAGAAATTTGATAAAGGGAACTTTTGATGAAGCAGCACCAAGAAGCCTCCTCAATTTTATCACGGAAATACCAATGGATCAAACAGATAGAACAATCTGTCGCACCTGCACCTGGCTCTCACAAAACACAGTGAAGGAAAATCTGCCCATAATTTTCTGAACCCCTTCTGCACATTGCATACGAATTTGTGGAAATGCAATCTTTTAAAGTTGCGCTTTCTAAGGTCTTTTGTACATTGACACAGTCATTTCATTTGAAAACAGACCACATTGGCATTTAGAGGTGGAACTCATCATTATCATGGAATTTAATTGGCGGTTCTTTGAGAACAGATATTGTCAAATACTAGAAGATTCAGCAGTACCATGCACAATGAATTGGCAGGGGTGCCTCCCTATTCATTTTCTTTGTTTTTTTTTATTTTCTTCCTCAATTTTGTTATAGAATCCAAAGTACTAAGTAACGAGAGTTGGCAAGAATGAGAAATCTTCTTAGCTACAACTAAATCACTTAAAAAAATGTCTATCCAAATTATATTAGAAATTCCAAGGGGGCTTTTGACTTTTTCATACTAGAAATTGAATAACTTTAACAATCTGATAATATTATTTGAGGTATTAATCTTTATACATGTTGATTATAGATTAATGACACAGTTAAATTAAATTTGGTAATAAGATTTTGTTTTATAACTTGCTAAATACATTTAAAATTAATTATTTCTAATTTTAAAAATTAATTTGCATTTTATATTAACTTGTTTTTGTGGGTTAATGTGCCAACGTCCAATACTAACATGGGTCTAAGTTGATCATTCCCCTAATTTCGTTACTGCATTCTAAACAGCCCTGAAAGTTTACATATTCTGAACAACCATTGAATAAATCCCCAGCTGTATTATGCTGTGGCTTCGCTGACCCTTAACATTCATAGGGCAACCTGATTTGGTGCAATTTGGTGAAACCTAGCCTTGGTCAGTTTGGTTAGAAATATGGACAAGAGAAAATTTTGAAGACAAGATTAAAGATTCTGGATTTTGCATTCAGAGAAATTTTGGAAGTTAGATAGCTATTTGTGTTCTCCTCAAGCATACTCATGTAATTGCAACTTCCCTTTGGTTAGTGCCATTTGGAGTGTTTTTCAGGCATGGAGGATCCCTTCCCCCTTTTTGTAGTTTTTCTTGGATAATATTTTTTATCCAGGAGCAAATAAGTTCTAAACACTATTTTGATCCTGCTACGATTTTTTTAAAAAAGCTTATTCATTTCCAATCATATGACTTAACATAAAGTGAAACTGTAAGCATTTGACGAGCCCATCTCCTTTTACTGGTAAGTAGTAATTCCTCCAGAAATGTCCTTTATTCTCTTCAGATCCCTCTCTGGAATAGGATTATCTAAGAGTAACTATGGGCTATTTCAACGGTTATGTGGAAGATTTGGGGGGATAGAAATTCAAGAATTTTCCAAGCGTCAAATCTTCCAAGGTACTTTGGGGGGATAGTAAGCTACTTTCAATGCACTCTTTTGGTGTAAAAATATACAGGCCATTAAAAGTTAGTAGGCTCTTGAGAACTATACATTTACTTTTCTTTCTTTTTTTTGAAAGAGAAACAAGTCTATTTTTTTTGAAACGGAGACAAGTCTCAATATTATTATTAATAAATGAGACTTAAGCTCAAAGTACATGAGTATTAGATTGAGAACAAAAGAACTAAGAAAGAATACAAACAAAAGACGAAACCAGAAGCTAAAAAGTCAGCAAAATGGTTGCAAAACGAAAAAACAAAAAACCACAACCAAGAAATAAACAAGCTAAATAGGTCCAATCAAAGCTAAAACAAAACTAGAAAGCTAATGACAGAGCCAAACACTTTGTAACTTTTGCTCTTTTGTATAATCCTCTTGTACTCAGAGCTTTGCCTCTTTTTATTCAATGAATATTAGTGGCTGTTTCCTTTTCAAAAAAAAAAATGACAGAGTCAAACACAAGGTCTCTCTCGTAGGAGCCCATTCGAAACTAAAAACTTGTGCACCAAAACTTCAAAATGTTAGTAGAAAACAAAACCAAGGAGATGCCGCTGGCTGCCTCAGAGCTAACTGGCCAAAAAATTCATAACACCAAGGGAATCTTCAAAGCAAACTTTTGGAGCCATTTACATGAGTAATCAAATTAAGGTGATTTTGCACGCAACCCCTATTGACTTAAGAAAATATTTGCTCTTTTCTCATCATTGATTTCAAGAGTTGTCGGAATGAACCCACAAAGATTCTCTTTAACTTGAATTTTGGCTTTTGACACATTTCCAAAATTTAAAGTTTCCATGGATATATCTAATAATCCCCTAAAAGTAGGCCCCAATAGTTTCAAAAGTTTTATTATCCCAGTAGTCTAAAGGTAGGTTCTTGATTGAGATCAATCCACCATAACCTTTTGCATACAACGGTCGGCTATGTAAAAACTTATCCCATTTTTCAAATTTTAAGTGGAAGGCACCAAAAAAACTTCCATTTTCCAGGTTGCTCTATCACTTCATCCAAGGATTTTTTATCAATATCAACAAGAGCATTCTTTGCAAACAACGGGTTGATGAAAACCTTCGATTGAAAACATATTGTAAGGTTTCTTTAGTCTCAACCCAGCTATTGAACTCAAAAAGACGCGTGACAACCCAAAGATCGTTGAAATCTATTTGTAGGACTCTTGGATTCTTGATAATCCATTGTTGGTGATTGTTCCATTTTTCCATATCCAAAACAATGGAGGTCTTATTCTGTTTGATTTTGTCCGCGTAGCTATCCTTCTTCTCTTCTTGTGGTCGACTAAAATCTTCGGAGTGGTTGCTTTTCGGCTTGTTCTGGACTGAAAACCATGATGAATAATCATGCTTGGATTTGAAACTTTTCAACATTCCAAAAATGCTCGCCATCCCTGAGTTCCCTTACCCGATAGGATATGAATGAAAGATCTTCTTCCTGATCTAGGTCAAAAGTTGCATCTTAAAACCCACTCTTGCTCCTCCCTGAATTTTGATACTTCTGTTATGCAATTTTCGATTCTTCCTTTCGTGTAAAATTACTCCTTTTCTGATTGTTGACATAGTTCTTCGATAGCCTCTATGAACCAGCAGAGTTGGGAGCCAGATAAAGCCAGGATTTTATTTGCTTCCACATCTTCAACTTGGACTAACTCCTTCTCAAACCAAATACAATATGGAGAATCCAGAATTCTGCATCTGTCCACCTCCATTTCTAGTATGTTAACTATTTTTATTCAAATTAAATTAGTGTGCACGGACATTTAGGAGTGTGGACCAACAAACAAGCAGACATCAATTACTTATGAGAACATAATTTATTCTTTGATATATATATGCCAATCCTCACTGTTATTTGTTCTTATGGTTTACCGTCCTGTACTGTCTTTACATGGTGGTGAGAACAGGGCCTTTTTCTGTCTTGGATGTTTTAATTTGCACGATTTTGTTGGCTTGATATGGTTCTTCTTCGGTTTGTTATGATGTTTGATTTTATCTAATTTCTTCATTTGTCGGAGGATGATTTTTAGTACTGGATTTGATCTTCCCTCTACTCGTTTTGATTGTTCTGTGTTCATTCCCTCCAACCCAACCCCTTCGAATTCTCTCCTACCCTTTGTTAAAGGTTATCTTGCTGGGTGATTGCTCTCAGGAACCTGCAGAACCTCCTTTCATCCAATTTGTGCAAGGGAGGCTAGACATAGAATGGAAGTGTGGGCCAAGTATGGGTGTGATAATGTAAGTCTGAATTTATTCTCTTTCTACAATTCGAATTGTCTAATAATGATTTTACATGCTACTTCAATCAAAACAAGTTAAATGTGACAGTTAAAATGCTACCCAATCACATTTATTTCTTTATTATTATTCTTATTATTACTTATAAAGAAGCCCGTTGTATGTCTAGAAAGTGCTCACTTCTCAAAGATCTAAAGGTTTTCTTCTATCAGGTTGAGCTTCGTGCTTTCTGCTCTAAGCACTCAGAAAGTCGAGATAGGAGCAGTGATCAAGACCCTTCAGAAGCTATTAACGGTAGCTCATATGTGGTCAACCACCTTCCAGTGACATTATCAATTAACCGACCACAAAAGTTAGTTGGGAGAAGGAACATTGATAGCCTTTTACTCTGTAAGGAAGCTTCTGATACCAACTCTGGAAAATTAGATGACGGCGAATTAGAAGATATAGGATCCACTGATCCCAATTTAAATGCTACTTGTGTTGATGCACAGAAGTCTACTCAGGGGGTTGAGGATCTTAACCCACTTGACTCCCTTAAGTTTGCATCAATTATGAAAAAGGCAAGTTTGTAAACCTATTTTGTTTTTCTTCTTCTTCTTCTTCTTTTTTTTTTTTTTTTTTTTTTGTCTTTTTCATTTCTTATTTTTTAATGCATTCTTTCTTTCTAGACTGTCTTAATTAAACTGTATGTCTACCTTCGTGCAGTTGATTGATCAAGGAAAAGTGAACGTTAAAGATGTAGCCTTAGAAATTGGCATACCCCCTGATTTATTATGCGCAAAACTTACTGTAATGCCTGTGAATCTGTGATTATAATTTTTTTTATGTTATTGTTGATTTGAACTCTTTCCCATATAACAAAGTTCTTTTCTCCTTATGATGTCATGTTGCAGGCTGACAACATTGTCCCCGACTTGAAATCCAAAATAGTCCGATGGCTAAGAAATCATGCTTATATTGGTTCCTTGCAGAAAAATTTGAGAGTCAAACTTAAATCAGCTGTGTTAGCTAAGGCTGTTGTTGGAGCTGCCGATCGTTCTGAGTCTTTGTCAGCACTTGATTCTGACAATTCAGATCTTATTGGTGATAAGATGGTTGCACCTCGAAGAAAAACCAAACGCAATATTAGCCATTTGAAGAATGATGAAATCAAAGCTTCATCTGAAGAAACTTTAGGTGGTCATGGTCTACCAATGGAAAGTGATACCTTGGACCAGCAAGCTTGTGAAGAGCAAGAAGATTCAAAGAAGGAATGCATCCAAGACGCTGGTGAGAAGGTGGGCACATTATCATTTACTATTTTTTTTGCTATTATTCTTTTGGGCTGTTAAACTTCTTTTTTTTTTTTTTTTTTAATTTTTTTTCTCTACCTATATATAGTTTCTTTCTATCCTATGGTATCCATGTGATCATTTGAACAGTTGTTTTTTCCCCCTTGGCCCTACCTGGTTGGTTTATTTCTTGATTGGTGGACTTATAAAGTATCCAATCATAGGACAACGTCGCAAAGAATGCCGTTTGTTTATTGAGATGGTTAAAATTGTGATCTTACTTGAACAAGATTTCTTTTATAGGTTGTACAAATGTGTCCTTGAGTTCTAAGGTGATGAACTTGTTTATGTCAACGCAAAATAGATTGTTACCTTGTTCTTATCTGTCTCTATCTTAGTTCATTGTTTATTTTTTGCATTTTCAGGTCTGGTATGATAACATTGTGGAAAAAGTTCTGTATAATCAAATTTCAAAGTTTTACAGTATCATAGTTCTCATGCTTCTTTGTTCCCATCTTTTATTGCTTGGCCAATTAACCTTGGTAGGTTGATAAAGACAGTGTGTTGAAGAGGGGAGAATCTCTATGCAATTTTGCATATTATGGTATTTGTTTGAGTTACGTGTTTTTTATTGTATTTTCATGATCTTTAAAAGTTGGTTTGGAGGGGCTTGATATTGAACAGAACATGGTACAGGGGTTGTGGAAAGTATCCACCAAATATTACATGCATATTTGAACCCGTTAGTTGTCAAAGATCGGGGATTCTCTGGGTACTAAAATTTATAACAATAATTTTACTTGACTGGTTTAAGATTTGTGTTTCATTCTGCGGGATGACATTCTTTACAATGTCAGATCTGCCTATCTTGCATGTTCTTTTTCTTCACTGGTGTTTCTGACTAGTTCTGGATTGATATGAATTGGGAAGGCCAAAGTGATGATGTGTTTCTCATTTTATCCTCTCTTTCTATCTATAGTGTAAAATGCCCCCTCTTTCCATATATTTTAGCTACTCCAAACTTTTGTCCAATGAGAAATCTTTTGCAACTCCTTTCGTTTGTGTTAGGAACCAAGGTAGCATGGGATGCCTTTGTCCCACATTGGTTAGAATGGGACCACCGATGTGGTACTTAAGTGGCTTGGTTCTCCCACCCCAATAGCTAACTTTTGGGGGTGGTTCTCCAAGGTGCTTAAGTACCTAACAATGGCACTAGAGCCGGTTGTCGACGTTTCAAAGTGGAACTGGCGGAGGGTGCTGACTGGGTGTGGTCGAGTGAAGTACTGTTGGAGTAACAGTTGGGTTGTCGACTTTCCGGGGATGGGGTATTGTTAGGAACCAAGGTAGCATAGGATGTCTTTGTCCCACATTGGTTAGAATGGGATAACCAATGTGGTACTTAAGTGGCTAGACTCTCCCACCCCAATAGTTGGTTTTTGGTGTGTGGTTCTTCAAGTTGCTTAAGTACCTAACATATTGACACTTCTATAACCCCTTGTAATTTCATCTATCAAAAGGACAGAAAAAAAGAATCATCTTCCCTTTCTCTCCGATTGCTATTGTTTTCTTGGCTTCTCTATCCATTGCTTAGCTCGTTGCCATCATTCTCATTTGTTGTAATTTAGTTTGTTTCTTGTTTCCCACTCTAACCAATTCATCCGATAAGCCACATGGTCCTGAGGTGGAGTGGAGAAACTAAGCGCGTATGTTAACTTAGTCTGTTTCTTGTTTCCCACTCTAACCAATTCATCCGATAAGCCATATGGTCCTGAGGTGGAGTGGAGAAACTAAGCGCGTATGTTAACTTAGTCTGTTTCTTGTTTCCCGCTCTAACCAATTCATCTGATAAGCCATATGGTCTTGAGGTGGAGTGGAGAAACTAAGCCCATATGTCTACTGCTCACTCTCACGTTGCTTCCTCCATGATCTTACAACACATCGGGTTAATACTTCGAACATCTTCTTCTTGTCTTATGAGTTGCAGGAAACAACTATAATGAGTGGAGTGGGATCATTAGGGAGAGAGGAATAAGGGAGTTTTTAAAGGAGGAGAGGGATCCGAGTGACATTTGGTATATTGCTAGGATTTATGTTTCTCTATGAGCTTTGATGAATGGCAACAAAGTCCTTTAGGTTTTATTTTGCATAGTTGGAGCTCCTTCCTTCAGTGGTGCTTCATTTTGTGGAATGTTGTTGTATCTTTTCATTTTCTGAACGGAATGCTATTTCACATAGAGGATGCTCTGTTGAATTATAGAAGATGTCATTTTACTTGGTTGGACCCCCTTCCTCTAGTTGGGTGTTTTGGTGGGCTTATTTATTTATTTATTTGTATGCCTTTTATTCTTTCATTTTTTCTCAATGAAAGTTGTTACTTTTACTTTTAAAAAACACATGAAAGATGTTATGTGGAATCTTTTTTACCACTGTTATATAGGAACGTTGAATGTTCAGGTTGTGGCTTATCTTATGCTTTTACCATGGATTGATGTTTCTTTTCTTTTATGCTCCTTTTCTTTTATGCTCCTTATATTTTGAACAATTGGTTGACTATGCTTTGTTTATGAAGTTGCACATTTCTTTCCAAAAGCCCAGAGTTACTATACTTCACAATTTTTTTTTTTAGTTTGTGATATTTCCCATATCCATTTTTAATGATTTCTTTTTTTCATCCATGCAGCATGTAAACGAGAGTGATAGTTCTCAGGGTTCTCCTTCAAGAAAGTTTCCAAATGGTGTAGGTATGCTATAAAGTTATATGATCGGTTTTTCTCTGTATGTTTCCAGCTGAATTATATTTTTTCCCCTCCATTTTTATTGATTGATTCAAGACATTTTTTAATCTTCTATAACGATAATTTTGTGAGTAACTTGTTTTTGTTACTCATCTACAACCACAATGTTTTCTCTAGTTAAGTTTGTGAGTAACTTGTTTTTTTTACTCATCTACAACCACAATGTTTTCTCTAGGAGGTTTTGAAATGGTTGCATTTGAATTGTTGAGAAAAATTATTTTCAGTTACTTCTTGACCCCTCCCTTTCTTTCCCAGATTTTAAAATTTATTGGGGAGTTTAAAATATACTGGAAATATGATCTTGACAATGAGTGAAATCATTAGAAATGTAGTTTAATCCCGTTTTGATGGCTGTTGAAATTCAGTTATTTTAATATTATTATTGTATGCACCCATAAATTATTTTAATGAGAAACCAAAAATGAAAGAATATTAAAAGGTGTTAAAAATATTTGTCCAAACTTGGGAGCTTTTAGCCCGCCCATCAAAGCCAGGCCCCAACTATACCAAAAAGGCTTCCAGTTCAAAACAATTAGACCTAATGGATTTTGGCAGAAGACTTTTGAAACTGAAGCCTAAGTAGTGGCATTAGGCCTAACATGAGACCATACTTCCTCTCAAGATGTCTTACAGTACCTCTAGAAACTCTGATTTCCACTAAAGAGGTATTCTGTTTTGTATTCTTAAAAATCTTCTAGGGTGTTATAGTTTTGGTTCAGTTTTCCTATAGGTGGCTGATCAAATTCCGTTAATGATAAATGGGCTTATGAAATCCACCTATCGGTGTTTTGGAGCTTTTCTTTTCATTCATCAATGAAATTCTTTTCTCTTCTTAAAAAAAAGATGTCATATGACTTTTTTTTGGGAAGGAGAGGAATGCTACAACCTATGAAGATAAGTCGTCTTTTTTCGTTATTCCTTTTGTAATTTGTTCAAAACATGACCCCTTGGTAGATTTCTTTACAAAATTATTTTGTTATTATAACCCCCTTCATGATTATTATTGATTGGAAGGTCCTTCTTGCATAGCTTTTAGGAGGGTTCTCTCCCCCCTAACCCTTAGGCTCGGGTTTTTTTTTTTTTTTTTTGGGTGAGGTTCACTACGTATAGAAATATTGCATTACAAAGAGAAAGCATAGTTGAAGTAGAAATATGGAAAAAAAAGACCTTCAATCCAATAAATTTTGCATTTAGGCTTAGTAAACTTGATTCTTTTAGTTAATAAAGAAGGAAAACCCTTAATTATTACTAGTTTTTAAAAATAATGAAAAAGCCCCAAGGCCCAGGGCTTTGAGCCTTGGGGCTTCACAAAAGACGCGTGCCTTATTTTGTTATCCTTGCCTTTTCAAGGCGATGCGCCAGTCCTGCGCCTTGAGCCTAGGCGCATGCCTGAGAGGGCTTTTTAAAACACTGGGCATAAGAAGATGCTTTCATGCTCTCAATGACCCATGCACCCACAGGCGGAACAATGGATCTTCAAATATTTACTTGTGAACTTATTGGATCCTTGGATTTTCCCCTAGAATATTGGTTTCTCATTTTTCTGTTAAATGTTGTCTAGTAGAAGGCAATCAGTTGGAGGGTTCCGTTTCTGGCCATGATTCTTCAATAAGTGCAGTTCATGGGTATGTGAATATTGCATATTGTTGATTTGGTTTGAAGGCTTTTGACAAGTAACTTATATTTATATGTTATCTGCTGATGTCACAAGTTTTCTTAACATTCTAGATGTAAATTGTGCAGAAATACTGGAGAGTCTCCTAGTTCTTATTTGCATCCATTCATCCGAGAGAAGATGGCATATATGTTGCATGGAAAGCTTCTAAGTAACTACACACTTGGATCTCCTGCTAAAGTTTTTCATGCTACTTGGTGTGCATTGAGTTTGTTATGACATTATTTTACTTCACAGATGTGCCTGAAGGAGAAATTTCATGTTGTCAAGAATCTTCCAATGCTGGCAGTTGCTATGATCACCACCACCAGCATTTAGAATGCAAAGACGCGAGTTGCAATTCTGGTGGATTTAGTCCGAAGCAGCAAGTGAATAGAAAAATAGGTGGAATAAAAAAGATGTCTCCAGAAGATGAAATTGAGGGAGAAATTATATTTTATCAGCACAGATTACTTGCAAATGCAGTTTCAAGAAAGCGGTTCACTGGTATTTAATTGTTCATTCAAGCTTCATTGTATATGTTGGTTTTTTTTACTCATTGTTGTTTATTTGCTTCCCCCATAAAAATTTGAAAGCACCTAGACATCATTTTTTTTTTTTTTTGACAAGAGACAAGTATATATATATAATAAAAAACACCCCGAAGGATGAAAGGAGACAACCTACTGGCAAGGGCCAAGACGGCCCTCCCCAAAACAACCAGCTATCAAAAGAACGCCTTCCAATTGTTAAATATCATGGAGAGGCTATAATTACAAAATTCTGATGTATAATTTGTACACCACCACGAAGCCGTGTGTTTAACCACGGTCCAAAAATAATCAAAAGAATTGTATCTATCCTCGAAGATACGACTATTTCTCTCCCTCCAAATTCTCCAAATAAAAGAACGAAACGCACACCCCCATATGATGTTCCTTTTTGCATTTGAAACTTTAAGATTCAAACCCTCTAAAAGCCATTTATCAATCATATCAGGCAAGCAAATATTTAAACTAAAGGTACCAAATAGGACCGACCAACCCCTTCTAGTAAAATCACAGTGTAAAAAAATGTGGTCAAGAGATTCCATATCTTTCAAACAGAGGCAGCATATTGAAGGATACAGAGTTGAGTTGGGGAGCTTCCTTTGTAATTTCTCATGAGTATTCAGGCTCCTGTATGCCAACGACCAAACAAAAAATTTCACCTTCTTCGGGATGCGACACTTCCAAATATAACACACAAGAGGAGAGGCAATTGTTGGGGTTTTCCTAGTAGAGGATAGGAAAATCGATTTAGTCGTGAAAGTTCCACTCCCATTCAACTTCCATCTAATGCTATCCTTCCCTCCCCTCGGGACCCAAGAGTGCAACAACTCCAAAATAGACAACACCTCGTTGAGCTCATTATCAATGATATTTCTCCTCAGCCTTAGATTCCAAGATCTAGAAAAAGAGCACCAACCGTCAGCAACCGTCATCTCCTTATTTAGAGACAACGCAAATATCTCTGGGAATCTGTTTGATAAGCAAGGGCTGCCACACCATTTCTCTGTCCAAATTGGATGCGCTTCCCATCCCCAACAATAAAGTTCACCCAACTGATAAAAGCTTTTCTATGATTCAAAATACTTGCCCAAATTCTATGCGATCTCCCTCTCTTAGGCATCTTGGTACACCACCCACCTTCCTCTGCCCCATAAATAGCAATCATCAGTTTCCTCCAAAGAGCATTTTCCTCGACACAAAATCTCCACAGCCACTTCAAAGACATCATTAATAACTATCAACTAGAAGAGATGGTTTAATTTCGATATTTGATCCTTGACTTGAACTCAGGCATTACATTTTGGTTGCTCAACTTTCCAAATAGTCTTAATTTAGTCCTTGAATCTTATTAGAGTACTATTTTGGTCTTTATATCAATATTCTACCAACCATCAAAGGTTGGCCTATGGTAAAAAAGAGCCAGTCTCCATTAATTAGGTCATGGGTTCAATCCATGGTGGCCTCTTACATAGGAATTAAGTTCCTACGAGTTCCCTTGACACCCAAATGTTGTAGGGTCATGCAAGTTGTCCCGTGAGATTAGTCGAGGTGCGTGTAAGTTGGTCCGAACACTCGTAGATTTAAAAAATATATTATTATTCTACGATCAATTCACACTACCCAATTTGATCATGAGCCAAACTATATGACCTTAATGCATCCCATGTTAGCTTGTTAATATGTGTGTTAAAGTCACATCATTCATCAGTTAAATTTTTGACATCGGTAAGCATCAAATTGTTATTTTATTTTATTTTAAAGTACGTGGACTAAATTAGAGATTTGAAACGCTGCTTTAAAAATTTAACCATTGATGGTAAAATTGGGAAAGGAAAATGGTTTTCTATTTAATAGTGTACAGACTTAGATTGACATTTTATTAGTTCAAAAATCTGACGACTGTTCAATTTAGCATGAAGTGCCACAAGAAAGCTCCCTGTAATAACTTTTGGTGTACTACACAAATCATTTTTGCAGATCATTTAATTTGTAACGTTGTTAAGAGTCTTCCAAAGGAGATTGATGAAGCAAGAAGTACTAGATGGGATGCTGTTCTTATTAATCAGTATTATAGTGGACTCAGAGAAGCAAAGAAACAGGGTAAGAAAGAGAGAAGACATAAGGAAGCACAGGCTGTACTAGCTGCTGCAACAGCTGCTGCTGCTGCTTCTTCTAGGATGTCATCATTCAGAAAAGATGTATATGAAGAATCTACTCACAGAGAGGTTTATTATGACTTTTTGTTGGGGCTCTTTACTGCACTTTATGTAATATCTGTTGAGAAGCGACTAATGATGAAATGTTCGGCAATTCTTCCCAGTTGATGCCTCGTGCAAAAGAAACGCCGACTAAGGTTGCTCTCCCAAAGACTTCATTAGAATCAGATTTCTGTAAAGAGCACGCTAGATCCTGTGATATCTGCAGGCGGCCGGAGACAATATTAAAACCAATTTTAGTCTGCTCAAGCTGCAAGGTTTTCATTCTTTTCTGCTTGTTTTTGTGGAAAAGGAAAAATAAATATTATATTTGATTGACAGGTGGTGTATATATCAGGTTTCGGTACATCTGGATTGCTATCGGACTGTGAAAGAGTCCTCAGGTCCATGGTGCTGTGAACTATGTGAAGAATTGTCACTATCAAGAGGGTCTGGAGCACCTGTAGTCAATTTTTGGGAGAAATCATATTTTGTGGCAGAATGTGGTCTATGTGGTGGCACCACAGGTGCATTCAGGAAAACATCTGATGGCCAGTGGGTTCATGCCTTCTGTGCAGAGGTAAAATAATTTTTCAAAATTGTACCGAACCTTGTTTTCTGTTGTGGAATATAGTAAGATGGCCTCTGTGCTCTTAAAGTTTTAAAAATATCATTATTGCCATTCTATATATAAAGGATACGACCAATCTATTGGACGAAATATTTTATGCATTCCTCTTTAAATATTCACTAAATTTTGTCTACTTCATGTATCATCGTGTAGTGGGTCTTCGAATCAACTTTCAAAAGAGGACAAGCGAATCCCGTGGGAGGCATGGTATGTAACATTACCACGTGTTTTACTACTGATTATATAATGTATATATTTTTAAAAGATAAAGTTCATCTGTTCGAGCACTGCCAGTTATGGTTGTTGAATCTCTCTTAATGTAATTCCAGGAGACAGTTTCAAAAGGGGCGGACTCATGCTATATTTGTCACCGCAAGCATGGTGTCTGTTTGAAGGTTAGCTAACTTATTTTTGCCTCAATATGTATGTTCTAAAATTATAGTAGTGTGGGAGTGTGGGAATTCCCGTTTTCCATTTCTCTTTGTTTTCTTGACTATTGTGATGATTAAAGTATCTTGATTTCATGGACTTCAGTGCAATTATGGCCATTGCCAGTCCACTTTCCATCCCTCATGCAGTAGAAGTGCTGGATGTTACATGACCGTAAAGTCTTCTGGTGGTAAGTTGCAGCACAGAGCATACTGTGAAAAACATAGCTCAGAGCAGAGAGCAAAGGTACTCTATCTTGTAATGATTTCTCTCTTGTTTTCATACAACTGTGACATCCAACTTTGAACGAACATGGACAGGCTGAGAACCAAACACATGGGATTGAGGAATTAAATAGAGTCAAGCAAATTAGGGTAATTCTTTTTCCATTCTAATAATTTCTTATGAAGTTACTTCTGTCATATTTGTGAGATGCTAATATCTTATGATTACATCTAGGTGGAAATTATGATTTTTGATAGATTATATTAGATTACATGAAGAATTTTTTAATTTTAAAGAAGTAACTATTTTTTTATATTATTTTACATCCATTATGTATAGTTGGTGAATGTAACAAGTGTTCTCTAAATTATATCTGAAGAGGTTTCTTGTCACAATCATTTATGACAGCATTTTTAGTTACATTGTGAGACCAATTTCATTTACATGGTCTGCAGTCTGCCTTGTGTTTTTACTGCTTTGACTTTGACTATATGTGGCTTATATGTGAAACCAGGCTAAAAATTTTGTAGCGTACTGTTGAATTTTCTGTCTTCTTCTTTTGCAGGTTGAACTTGAGAGGCTACGCCTACTTTGCGAGAGAATCATCAAGCGTGAGAAGATCAAGGTGTGTCATTTTTAACCAAAAAACCAGTTTCTCATAAAGTTTATGGACATATTTGGGTTGCCTTCTTAAGTGCTCATTTTTTTATTAACTTTTTCTAAACTCTTAAAAAGTCAATCCAAATAGGCCTTATTTTTTTTCGGTGGGTAGTCCTCTTTCCACTTTTGTTCAATAGGTAGTTATTCCTCAATCTTTTATTTATTTTTATTTATTTATTTATTTGCGGTTGAATCCATTGGGATTAACCGTTTTTTAGCAATGAACTTCCTGTTGGGATTTGTACGCTACAAACTATCAACTTCCACCAAGAATGTCAGACTACCTTACAAAGTGCAAATAGTAGTCCCCTCAATTCAATAACAAAACAAACGAAAGAATTTTTTAAATTCGAATTATCTCAGAAATGAATTACTTTTGAAGTAGTTTGTAAAGAAACACCAGGAAGCCACATAAACTTTGAGCATCTCAAAGTTCAATTGTGCTATCTTGTTGAAAAGAAAAGTTCAATTGGACTCAACTCTTGATTCTAAGTGTTTGGCACCCATCGAAATTCACATTCTGAATATGATTTAAATTAGTGCCTAGCCACTCAAGAACTAGCTTTAGTTAGCATTGGTTCATGAAATTGTGAACTTATTTTGGCCAACTGTGGTCACTCTATTGGTTTGGGTGCTTAGGGGTTTTGGGGTATATTGGGTAGATTAGTGTGACGGGGTAATAACACTGTTATTAAAAAATGAAAAAGAAATTGAGGACTTAGGTGTTAAAATATATGGACAGGAAAACAGTTGTATGGTATTATTTGGGGAATATAAGTTTGAAATTTCTTCCCTTTATGTGTTCCGTAGGGTTTTTCCTCAAAATTAGTCAGAAGACTGCTTTGTATGTTTGCAGAGGGACCTGGTTCTGTGTTCACATGATGTTCTTGCTTTTAAAAGAGACCATGTAGCACGATCAGTACTTGTTCGCTCTCCTTTCTTCCTACCTGAAGTTAGTTCCGAATCAGCTACGACATCACTGAAGGGGCACGTGGAAGATTTAAAATCGTGCAGCGAAGCTGTGCAAAGATCAGATGATGTAACTGTGGACAGCACAGTTTCTATCAAGCACTTGAACAAGGTGCCGTTGTCTTTGGTCACTGAGCAAAAGACAGATGACGATAGTACTACATCTCAGAATCCATTCCCTAGAAAATTTGCGGACAGGGGTCAGTATGCTGGGAAGCAAATACCTCAGAGATCTTCATCTACTACATCACGCAATCTTGTAGATGGAGGATTGAGGTTCAAGTCTAGAAAGGTACAGATTATAGTTCCTCTTTCTTGTTGTTGCCTACTGAGGTGGTAAATTTATGTGCATGATCCTATCCTGACTTTGGATATTATGAACTGTAGCATGCCGAGACATTTCAGAAAGAGCTGGTAATGACGTCGGACCAAGCATCAATGAAGAATTCTCTTCTACCTAAGCAGTATTTGTACGTTCCTGCTGATGTCCTTGCCAAGGAGAAGCAGGTCAACCAGGAAACAGGTTCTGCCCAGCTACCGAAATGTGACAGGTAGTTGGAGAAGGCGCACAATTGTTGTGTTTCAGATTTCCACGTCGGAGGCCAACCATCCATATGCCTCGGGATGCATATCCTGCTCGGAAACTGAGTCCGAGGACAAGTGATATGGCCGATGGAGAGAAGAACAGCACGATGAATGCTGAGATGGCTCCAATGAGAGGCATCGGGTTTTGACTTGGGCAACAAAAGTTTTGGCCTTGCAGATGTATGTTTGACGTCGATTATAAGTGTACAGGTGGGTAGAGTCATGTGTTTGAATGTTGAAATGGGGGCAGATCGAGTTTTCCTCGTTTTTGAGATTGTCTTCCTGGTGAGTAGAGTCGAATTTTTAGAAGTATTAGCCATTGTGTGTCAGGAGGAGTTGGGGGGAGGCGGATAGGAAAAGTTGCTGCTGTGAAGCCCATTGTAAAGTTAGTGAGTGTATAACTGATAACGCAATCAATCACTCTGTCCATCCTCTTCAAACCAACTCTCTGCCCACTTTTAAATAGTACAATAATGCTCAAGCTCAAAATTTGTTCCAATCTTTTAATCCGCTCCATTAGTGAGATTTATCAGATTTTTAATTATCATGTGCAACTATTTCTTTGATTGAAGGTTTTTATTAGCTTCAACTTTCAACGGTTTGCCAGGAACAAGATGTCAGCTTGCTAGTCAAGTCCAAATGTGACCTTGTGATAAAATTGGACAAAGTTTTTATAGCCTTCTCAATTCGTCTTGATTTCGTTGAGAGGATATGGTGGCTTTTTATCAATTTGTTGGTTTGGTGAAGTCTTCATTAGGATCTGGAATCGAAGATGTGTCAATTCTATCATTGTGCTTTAAAAGGTTCCAGTTGACTTTTGGATTTTTTAACTGTATTCGGAAACTGTATTCTGAAATCAGATAGTATTTGAATTTTTTACTTGAATGTTGCATCTTAGACATTACTCATTTCTATGCACTCTACTTTTATCACAATTTTTCATGTGAAAAAAAAATTGTAATTGGACAATTTAGTGAGATGCACAATAGGTTGTGTTTTGAGTTTTGAGATGCATTTTAGTATTTTTCATAATAAGAGATTAAAGAATTGCTCCTCAAAAAGTTAGTGATCTACGATAATTTTATGATTGTAAACACCAAAAAGATTCATTTGACAAATTTAAAACTTGGGCTTTGAAGAACTACAACTTTAAGTTGAACTTGTTGGAAATACGTGTGTTGCACGTGCTAAATAATATTGAAAATTAAATATACATATATAAGTTAAAAATGTTATTCAACCTAAATTTTAATCTCACATTCTGAAAATATTGTTCAATCTAAATTTTAATCACACCCACGTTAAAAATAACACAATTTACGTTAAATGATTAGAAAAATCTTAAAAATATAACATACATTAAGCAAAAATATGTGATTTTTTTATAAAAGAAATCATTTATTTAAGGTGAAGTAGACCGATAACTTATAGAAATATAAGTTATTGTAGTCTTTTATTTAGAAGAGATTGTCTTTAACTTGAGATAATTTAGTAAGAAAAATTCGATCATGTGATTATCTGCTTACAAAACTTAATTTCCTGTATATTATGAGTTTTTGTTTAGAATTGGTAAAAAGAAGCGTTTGTTCTAAAAGGAATGAAAGTTGTACCCTCAAAGGCAAAATAGGAAGAAGGCGAGCAGAACTTGCATGCGATAAAGAGACCATGCGGTGAGCCATGGAACCATGCGATGAGTTAAACAATTGATGAAAATACTAAAAGACAAGCGGAGTTGGTAGCCATCAAATCAAGTAATTGGTAGCCAACTTCGACCAAAGCGTAACAGAGCTAATAAACTTGTGACGCGATAAGCCGACATAACTGCGCATGTAATTAAGTGTTAGGTGCCAGATCATCATCAGAGAGAAGCTCAAATCATCCTTTTTAACACCTACAAGTAGCCTTCAAGAGCTTAGGATTAAGGGGGACATATAGAGACTTTTGTACAGGAGATTGACTAAAGCTTTGTCACCATTCCATCATTTCATCTTCTACCTCTCGAAATTTAGTGAAGTTTTAGTTGTGAGCTTGGTTCTTTTATGAAAATAGAGAGCAATTTTCACCCTCCATTCTCTATGCAACCAATTTAAAAGCAGACGACAATGGAGCCAAAGGGAATAAGAGATTGTGATTTGCTGCTCGATTCATTATCTTGTCTTTTCATTTTATTTTTCACCTTCATTCATTTTTGTATTATGAATTTAAGGAACAAGAGATCAAAAGATTTTTAATATAAGTATGAATACATTTCGATTTCATTCATTCTTATCTTATCTTTACCATCATGAGCAACTAATATTTTCATGAGTTAAGAAGAAAAACTGTCATTTTTCAAAGGGCATGCATAAAAGTAAAATTCATCTCGTTTAATCAAAGCTTCTCAGACTTAACTTTGCTTTTAATCCCTCTTCAAGATCCATCATCAACTCAAATCAATCGAGACATTGGTTTAAGCATTTGTGGTTAACTGCTCGAGAGAGTTAGTAACAGAGACTTCATTGAACAAGTAAAGAGTTGAGCTTAGAGATAAGGATAGGTCTTTTGTTTATAGTCAACTTCAATATGTATGTCTAAAGATAGAATAAGTGTGACAACTAGGTGCTGAGAGGTGGTCTGTCTTAATTAGAAGTTGAAAACATTAACGCCTAATTATGCATTGCTTAGAGAGATTGTTAAACACTTTTTCTTGACCATATTATCATGTAGTGATTATTTCTTTCATTAATTCACCATATGTTGCTCTTATGTGTGATTGTCTAGTTCATTTCATCCAAACACCTTCATTTTCATGTCACTTGTTGCAGTCCACCTAAATTTGCGTGTGCGTGTGCGCGTGCGTGCGTGCATGTGCGTGCAGTCGTGGGTCCGCGGGTGGGTGGGTTTGTGGGTGTGTGCGTGGATCTGTGTGTGTGCGCGCGCGCGCATGGGTGCGTGTGTGTGTGCGGACGTGCGTGCATGCGTTCAACTCAATATGTTTATTATATCCCTATGTTCGACTCTTGACTCACCGACTCTGGACTCACCTAGAAAACTCATCTTGAGTTTATATGTGTGCTTAAGATAAGAAAACTTGTACGAAACTGTTATATATTCATTTGTTGGAGGTACGAAACTGTTTTATGTGCTCAACCTTGTAGAAAGTAAATGTAATTCGTTGACCCTTATTAATAAAGAGTTATGATTTCAATTTCAATAAATAGTTATTGATTATGTTTGTCTAATTAGCCCAAATCCAATAAACTAACATCCTAAGCTGTTTTATGAGTCTTGAACTGTATATAGAGACATACAAGGATCAATGTTCGAGATACATCTTAAAAGGTCTATAGTATAAAGATAAGATTGAGTATCTTATCCTGGTAACTATGGATACTATCCACTTTGTATTTGACACAGACACAATGATCCAACGTGTTCGTGTAGGTGACATGCATGTGGGGGTATCCTATGCAATGAGTTTGCATAAAACTGGATCACGAAATAGTAACTACTACATGTAACTCGTTGTCTAGTTAGATTTCTATTTTAAATAAGATTGTCAACTCAATAAGCCTACCATTTTGGAGACAAGACTAAGTGAGGAGCTGGAAACATAATCATACAAGATGAAATCACTCATTCTCGACTTTAGGGTAAGTAGATGAGTGTTTCCTTAATTGGTGTCTTTGGGACTTGAACAAAGGGTCCTACCCTCTTTATGGCACGAGAGAGATTCATGCTTATTAGTTGGACCATAAGCAGGTTTTTTACTAGAGGTGCACTAGTATTTAAGGACTAAGAAGCAACCAGGGGTAAAATGGTAATTAGACCCAACTGGTGTTACGAATACTTGTGAAGGACTAGCTTGCTGTTATGGTCTACATCCATGGACACAGAAATATATCTACAGCGAGAAGAATTCAGCTCTTAGTCTTTAGTGGAGTGTACACACAATTAACGAATATTGATTAATGTGGTTAATGAGTTTAGCCAATTAATCTCATAT
>JBBPDJ010000026.1:6374335-6388146 GCA_037974625.1 Cucumis cinereus
TCCCTAAATACTTTCAAAACTACCATATTTTGATAAATACTTTCCAAAACTACAATATTCAACCAATTTTTTCCATTGTCTTTGTTCCCTTGAGAGAAAACAGGAGGGGACAACGCATTTGGCAACGAAACTTGGAAAGGGGAGGATAAAAAAAAATCATTAGCAGTTAGCCAAATTGATTAAGATATTGTTGCCTGTTTCATTTAAAAATTATGTCTGCCATTTCCTTCAGATCTGATGCGTATATGTTGTTTATTTCAAGTGCAAGACGCTGCAGTAAGGAAGAAGATATAAACAAGTAATCAACTTCAATACAAAACATGTCACATAAAATTGAAACTTATAACAAAAAATATTATTATGAACAATGAGTAACAATCACACTGTTTTCAGCATCAGTGATTGAGATTCAACCAAAACCTAAAAAGAAAACAAAAGAACAGATCATATACATATACTCTCCATTAAATCTATGAATACCCACTTCCAAATTTTCTTATCAAACAGTCGTAATCTGAAGCCGATGCTTTGGAAGATGGGTTTGTTGAATCTGTAAACTCTGTAATCCAATCCCACCTGATCTTCTCTTCCAAAGATTCTCTGTTTCCCCTCTTTCTTCTCCGGCTTTCTGCACTCGCCGGACCACCGGCAACGGCGGATCCAAATCCACTACGTTCAATGAACCACAATTCTCATTTTCAGAAACACTCTTCTTACCCGTAATCCCAGAATTTGGGGCCAATCTTCTTCTACTCCCACAACCGTTGACACCGGCCGCGGATATCGATACGGCGGCGGCGGACCTGGTGGAGACGGTACCGGTTCCGGTGGTGGAGGGGGAACCCAAGAGGTTTTTGGTGGAGAAAAATTTCTTCAACTTGAAGTAACCAACATTGGGGTTGTTACCATTTTTATTAAGAACAGCATTTTTGGTGGTAATCAAAATCCTGTGAGAAATCGGAAGACCCGCAACTCTGTTATTCCGCTTAACTTGACCCATACATCCGATTCTCGGCGATAAAGGGTCAGCAGAAAAGGAGTCGAAACGGTCCCGATCGCATCTGGGTGGGCGGCCGTCTTTAATCGCCGGCTTAGAACAGAGCATGGGCAAGAAGATGTGTTTGTGGGTAACATTTTGTGGGTTGAAGCGATTGTATTTATCCCCCATTTATTGGAATCTCTGTTTTGAAAGAGAAAACAGAGGTGGGAGCTTGGTTGATCGATAACAATGGCTTCCAAGAGGTGTGTGTAGAGTGGAGAGAGATTAAAGAGAAGGGGTTTATTGGGAAGATAAAAGAAAAAAAAAAATAAAATAAAATGGGGAAATGTGTACAAAAATGTTGGCGGTGTTTGAGGTAAAAAAGGATTGGTGGAAGTTTTTGTCAAATATGAACAAAGGTGGATTGAGTGTTTTGCTGGCGTTTTTGGGAAGTTGTTCAAAAATGTGTTGCCTCTGAAATTTATATCAACTTTGAGGGTAATATGGATAAAGTTTGCATATATATATGTATTGATTTTCCCCCATTATTACGATTTGTTGTTGAGGTCTTAACTAAACCTGGATATCACATCTTTCAAAACTCATTTTCAATTATATGCATTTTCTTTTTTAACTCAGTATTTGTTTGTAGATAGTGATTAATTAAAGTGATGTTCTTTGTTTTCCTTCATATATTTAAAGTATTTTTATATATGAGGGAGATGAATTAATTTTTTTTCAATATATATATATGTATACAACACAAATTAAAATACGAGGAGGAAGGATTCTTTACTAATTTTCTTGATTTTACAAACTTAAAATCATATGAACATCAAGTTACGATGTGGTAAACAATTTATTAGATTGAAGATGATCGTGTTACTCTAACATTCTACTTTGATGTTAGTCACATGATACATATTGCAATTTCAATATTAATATCATTTTGCTTTTTTTTAGTACAACAATTGATGGTAGAGGATTCGAACCATTAACCATGAACTTACGTAGTTATTAACTAGATTTTAAATGAGCTAAGCTCTTATAGGCATTTTGTTAACCTGTAGAAATATTGACATGTAGTGCCGTCTATATGTTAATTAATACGAGTGAAATTTGAGGGTCAAAGATTAAGAACAAAAGAAAAGTAGGATAAGGGGAAGATGGGATTGGGTAGGTTTGGTGGTGAGTGGAAATTTGGTTAAGTTGAAGTAAAGTGAAGGAAGCATCTTTAATAATAATGAGGGGTTCTTTCTTTCTCTTTTTCTTCTTTTGTTGTTTCACATAATCAAAGCAATTCAATTCATTTTGATTCATGCCAACTTCACACGCTATACCCATATTGCTGTGCTAAATCATGTGCCTTTGTCTCCTTCACTCCACATCTCTCACCCAATCCAATTCTTCTTCTTCTATTTCATTACTAATCTCTCTCTGATCTCCAAAATCAACTTAATTCTTCGATCTTACGACTTTCCATCCTAAATAAAATATAAGTACTTTCAATAAATAAATAATCAAAATTTATTGTAAATGACAAAACTGCTAAAAATATTTACAAAATATAATAAAATTTCAGATTTTATCAATGATAGACGTTGATAGTGTTGTAATACAAAGCTCTCTTATAAGAAGAATCTCTCTCTATTTTATATCTCACTCACTTGTTGTAGATTTTGGGATGTATTGGCAACCATGGGTCCTCACCTATTTATAGCCAAAAGATACTTGGCCATCAAGCAAATCCAATGGCTCTAATTTGTCCTTGATATATGTGTATAATCCAATGGTTCAAAATGTTCTAGAGAGATGTGAAAGATCCAATGGCCATAAATTAATCTTGGATTAAGTGTGAGATCCAATGCCCCAAATTTGTCTTCAAGAAACTTCTTGAATAATCATGAAAATTCATGATAATTATTCAACATTCATGATAATTATCCAACAATCTCCCACTTGGAGATTTGATTGATAGTCAATCACATCTCTACACCATTCTTTCTTCATTTCCATCTTCATGTTGCTTATGTTTCTGCTAGGCCATTCGAGGATCGACACCAAATGAACTTGTCAACGTTGACGGCCTTTATCAAGTAATCTACTAGGTTTTCTTTTGTATGAATTTTATGCATATCCACTATTCCTTCCTCCACTTTCTCATGAACCAAATTATACTGCACTCGAATATGTTTGGATTTGGCATGGAAAGCTGGATTCCTTGCAAGATACAAGGCACTCTAATTGTCACAAAACAGAGAAATTTTCTTATGTTCATGTCTGAGCTCCTCCAATAGTATTTTTAACCATACTGCTTCTTTACGAGCTTGTGTAGCCGCAACACATTCTGCTTCTGGTTGACAAAGCCACAACTGACTGCAATTTGAAAACCCAACTTACAACACCGCTAGCAAAAGTAAACACATATCCAGTGATGGATTTGCTTTTATCAAGATCACCTGCAAAACCGGAGTCAACATATCCTTTGACAGTGAAGTATGATCCTCCATAACACAATGCAACATCTATGGACCCCTTGATGTATCTAAGGATCCTTTTAACAACACTCCAATGCTCTCGACCAGAATTCACCATATACCGACTAACTACTCCCACTGCATGTGCAATGCTTGGTCTGGGACATATCATAGCGAACATTAAACTTTCCACTGTCGATGCATACGATACTCGACACATCTCCATCCTCTCTGCTTCACTGCTAGGACTCATATTGGAGGATACCTTGATATTAACAGGAAGGGAGGTAGAAATTGACTTACAATCTTGCATGTTGAAGCGTCGCAAGACTTTATTCAGGTAATTTTTCTAAGATAGCCAAATCTTCCTATTATTGCAGTCTCGGTGAATTTGCATCCCCAAAATCTTGTTTGCTGGTCCTAAGTCCTTCATTTCAAATTTTCTAGCCAACTGAGCCTTCAATTCTTCAATACGATCTTTATTGGGGCCTTCTACCAACATGTCGTCTACATACAACAGTAAGACAGTGAAGTCTTTTTCTCCAAACCTCTTAAATATGCACAAGGGTCTGCATTAAGTCCGTTGTATCCAAGGCTCACAATGAAGGAATCGAATCTCTTGTACAAACACCTCGGCGCCTGTTTGAGACCGTACAAAGATTTGTTTAACCTGCAAACCAAGTTCTCTTTTCCCTTTTTTTCAAATCCTTCTGGTTGGAGCATATAGATTTCTTCTTCAAGATCTCCATGGACAAATGCAGTTTTTACATCTAACTGCTCCAAGTGTAAGTCAAATGTAGCACACATTGCCAAAATTATTCTAACAGTAGTAAGTCGAACTACTAGAGAAAATATCTCATTAAAGTCAATACCTTCTTTCTGAGCATATTCTTTTACCACCAATCTTGCACGATACTGCTCCACTTGGTCGTCATTATTGCACTTGATCTTATACACCCACTTGTTTTCAATGGGCTTTTTCCCTTGTGGTAGCATTACGACTTCCAAGTTTTGTTCTTATGAAGAGCTTTTATTTCTTCTTGCATTGCTGTCATCCACTGAGCAACATCTGAACTAGTCATTGCCTCTTGGAGAGTTAATGGCTCCCCATCCTCGGTTAGAAGACAATATGCAACATTGCTCTCCATAATATACTCAGATTGCCAACTTGGTGGTCTTGTTGTCCGACCAGATCGACGAATTTCTAGTATTTGTTGCTCAACTGGTTCTTGGATTTCGTGCATTGGCTCGGCTTCAGAAGAGCCATCTTCATATTCTTTCTCCAGATGTACTGTTGCAGTCTCTGGGCTTTCATTAACAGTGCTATCATCTGCTACTTGTTTCTTTTCTTCCATAAAGATTACATCCCTGCTGATGATAACCTTGTGGACAGTGGGATCCCACAGGCGATACCCCTTCACACCATCAACATATCCCAAGAATAGACATCTCCTGGATTTTGGATCCAACTTTGTTGTTTCTTGGGTACTGTACATTACGTACACTGGACTTCCGAATATATGGAGGTTTGAATAATCAGCCAGCTTACCAGTCCACATCTGCATTGGTGTCTTCAACTCAATTGCAGTTGATGGAGAACGGTTCACTACATAACAAACGGTAATAACAACTTTTGCCCATAAAGTTTTCTCTAAGCCTGCAAGCTCCCAACATTGCTCTTGTTCTCTCTAACAAGGTTTTGTTCATCCGCTCTGTCACTCCATTTTGTTGAGGAGTGTATGCAGTAGTGAATTGTCTTTTAATGCCTTCTTGGTTACAGAATTCTGCAAACTCATTGCTTGTATATTCTCCTCCATTATCTGTCCGTAAACACTTGAGCTTTTTACCAGCTTGAAGTTTCACTTGCGCTTTAAATACTTTGAATATCGAACACACATATGTCTTCTTCTTGATAGGGTACACCCAACATCTTCTGGAGTAATCATCTATAATGAACACAAAGTACCTTGCTCCTCCTAGAGATGTAACCGATGATTGCCATACATCAGAATGAACCAATTCTAGAATGACTTTGCTTCTAGAATTTGATGTGTTGAATTTTAATCTGTGCTGCTTACTTGTAATGCAATGCTCACAAAAGGGTAGAGACACTTTAGTGAGCCCTGGGAGAAGATTCCGCTATGCAGGAACTTTAATCCTTGTTCAGATATGTGCTCCAGTTTATGATGCCACATCATTGAGAGCTTTTCACCTGAACAACTTGAAGCAACAGATGCTTCTCCTTTCAACAAAGTTTCTCCCTCTAACATGTACAAGTTTGCATCCACCTTTCTTCCTTTCATAAGTACTAGCGCACCTTGGATTACCTTCATTTGTCCCTTCTCAACTACAACTTTGCAATCAAGATCATCAAGTTGACCAAATGAGAGCAAGTTCTTTTTCAAGCCTTCTACATATCGCACTTGTTGAATTGTACAAAAAATATTATCATGCAACTTCAACTTGATAGTTCCAATGCCGACAATCTTCAAGGTATGATCATGACAATTTAACACAGATCCTCCTGAGACAGGTTCATAATGATGGAACCATTCTCGACGAGAGGTCATGTGATAAGTGGCTCCCGAGACGAAGAACCAAACATCAGCCATTCGTTTTCTGCCTTCCATAGTTGTCACTGCTTCACAAGATAAGGCAACACCTTCATTTATGGTACTTGCTACATTTCCCTGAGGATTGGAATCTTTCTTGTTCAGATTTCAACAATCTTTCTTCAGATGTCCCTTCTTTCCACAATTATAGCACTTCATGTTCTTCTTACTTTTTGATTTTGACCTTCCTTGATTTTTGCTCCCACTTGAGTTGCATTTCGTTGATCTGCCTCTTGTCACTGCCAAGGCTTCTGCTTGTTGTGAACTTACCAACTTATCTTCTTTGTTCTTTCGTCAGTTTTTCTCTTCTATGACATCAACACCAACATCATCAAAGTTTAGATAATCAATTAAAATACTGTTTGTCAGATTGATGACAAGTTGATCATACGAATCAGGAAGACTTTGAAGTAGAAGTTCTGCACGTTCATTTGGCTCTATTTTATAACCCAACGATGTGAGTTGAGAAAATAGAGTATTCAATGTGTTCATGTGCTCTATCATTGATGTGGATTCTGACATTCGAAGAGTATACAACTTCCTCTTAAGGAAAATCTTGTTGTGAAGTGATTTGGCCTCATACAGTTTTGTGAGATGGTCCCAAATCTCTTTTGCAGTTTTCTTCTTCTCAATGTTTGACAACACATTATCAGCTAATGTTAGATGAATGTTTGCCACAATATTCCCATCCATCTCATTCCACTGGTTGTCATCTGTGATCCCCGCTGGCCTCTTATCGATGGCTTCAAGGCAATTATCTTTTCTCAAGATAGCCTTCATCTTCAACTGCCACAACGAGAACTTCATTCTGTTGAACTTCTCAATCTCGAACTTTTCCGTCATTACTTCTATCACGAACTATAAACAATTCTCGATCGTGTCTTTTAATAAAGAAACTTATTTTCTGATGTGGAGGGTGAAAAATATCTTACTTATTTTCTGATGTGGAAGGTGAAAAATATCTTAATTATTTTCTGATGTGGAGGATCCACCTATTAGTGGCAACAACAAAGCATACGATAAGTAGATATTAACACCTAAAATTACACTAGGTTCTAATACCACTTGTTGTAATAAGGACTGTAATCGAATAGAGTAAGATTGCAACTAAAGTAGATTGAGAATAATAATAATGAAGAAGAAGAAGGGAGAGAATAAAACACAGAGATTTTACGTGAAAAACCCCTAAACAAATTAGGATAAAAACCACGGGCAAAGATAGAAGAATTCACTATATAAAATAGGAGTTACAAGCTTTCTTTCTTAATGAGAAATACAAAGCTCTCTTATAACAAGAAACTCTCTCTATTTTATATCTCACTCACTTGTTGGAAATTTTGGGATGTATTGGCAACCATGGGTCCTCATCTATTTATAGCCAAAAAATACTTGACCATCAAGCAAATCCAATGGCTCTAATTTGTTCTTGATATATGTGTATGATCCAATGACTCCAAATGTTCTAGAGAGATGTGAAAGATCCAATGACCATAAATTAATCTTGGATTAAGTGTGAGATCCAATGACCCAAATTTGTCTACAAGAAACTTCTTGAATAATAAAGAAAATTCATGATAATTATCCAACATTCACGATAATTATCCAACAGATAGACTAGTATTTATTATTGATAGAATCTGAATTTTTGCTTTACATTATAAATATTTTTGGTTCATTTTGTTATATTTGAAAATATCCCATTGATAAATATATATATATATATATTTAAATATGCATGATATATGTATGCATAGTTTGATTAGAACGTATTGTGCCAAAAAGAAAAAAAAACGCTTAGCGATTTCAATTTCAACATGTAGATTTGTAGTTGGGCAGTTAAAGTTGTTTAAGAATTTTGGTTCTCTAAGAATGAGTGATTATTAATGTTTCTTTTGCATGATATTAAGTGAGCTTGTAAATTAAGTTGTGCCTAAGTCTAAGTTGATATTTTATGATATTGATTTAGTATACTAAATTTTACATGACACTTATACTTATGGTTTAGGGATCTTTCTAGATCTTGAATTGATACAAATGAAAGCTTAGAAAATAGAAACAATTCAATTTCTTTGAGTCAAATTATTGTATCAATAACAATCAATAGTCAACAGTCAATAGTGTAGTGTAACATTATTATTATCTTTTTAATAAATTTTAATAATGGATAAATTATATATATATATATATATATAGAAAGTTTATTTTAAAAAAATATCCACGAAAGTTATTTATTTAATTTATTTTTTGAGAAATTGTAAATGGCTAAAAACCAAGTAACAATGAATAGATGTGTTGTTGATGTAGAGGTTTGATTGAAAGGAGTGTGGGAGAAGAAATTTTGCACAACATTTAATTAAAGCATTAATTATTTATGTTTTCAATTAAAACCATTTTGACTTAGTCCCATACCTGACACGTCTCTCACACATTATTATTAAAATTCTAAACTATGCTATTAACCCTATTTTCTCATGCAAACCATATTATTTTATTTTGGCCCCACTTCCTATAATTCAATTCAATTCAATTTTTTAAAAAAAAAAAACGCCAACTGCCTCAAATATCATTTTTATTGTTTTTTTTAAATAAATAAATTAAAATGGACATATTCAAAATGCCTGTAATTTTGGGATTTTTTTAAATATAAAAATAATGTAATTTACATAATTATACAAAAATAGTATTGCTGTCTAACTATTCTTAAACTAAGGTTGCCAAATCATGACATGAACAGTACCCACAAATTGTCCATGATTAAATTGACATGGATTTTCAACATGTCAACTATGTGGCGCATCCGCACAAGTTTGTGGTCTACCAATAAAAATAATCTTCCTTTCAAATCTCACAAGCAAATGCAACAAAAACAGAAAACTCTCTCACCTTATTTACTTACCGTTGTTGTATAGTAATATAGATTCTAATAGACTCAAGTACACATCTATCACTATCTAATACTAAAGTGATATCTGAGTCTATTGTGGTCTATCAATATACAAAATTAAATTTTGGTGTATTTATATAGATGTTGACTCATTTTGCTATAATTGAAAAACATCTCTTCCATAATCCTATTTTACATGTCAAAAATAATTTTTGTATCAATAAATAGTGTCAAAGATATTGTTATTATTAGAATGCTAAATTACAAAAAACAGAAAAAAAAAAATCCTAAACCTCAATCATTTGTAAAAAAGAAAAAAATATTCTTTCAAAAAGTTTCAATATTGTACGTAATCATTTATAAACATTCAAAAAATAAATTTAAATTACACTTGGAGTAGAAATCTACTGAAATATTAGGTAAGAAAATGAGATTAGAACATTGTATACATTGGCCTGAGACAATAATTAAGATTCAAACAACTTCACTCTGTTCAAAGTCTTAAATTATATTCAAAATTCTAACATATGCTTATTCCAACAAAGATTTAATACATTTGCAAACACTTAAAAGAGTTATACTACAATTTGTTTTTTACTACACAAGAATTTTCAAAATAGCCATCAAACTTAATTAATACTACTCTCCTCAAGCAAATTTAATTGTGGAGTTCTAATAGGGTCAATGCATTAGTTCTAGTATCAGTGTACCCAAATTACAATTTTTTTTTTTGACAAAGTGACAAATGTTTTAAGACATTTTTTCTTAACTAAAAGAAAGGCCCCACCCTCTTATTGGCCTGAAGGGGATTCGGTTTATAGGTTGAACCTTAACCAATGGTAAATTAGATCATCAATTGTGGCTTAGAGAACAATATGTAATCTCGAGGGTACACGATAATTTGATCCAGCTGAGATTACGAACAACCTGTGAATGGTTGACTTACTAATTATGGTTATATCAGGTGGATACAAATATATCTACAGTGAGGAGTCTACAACTACAACTTATAGTGGACAATTTCGATTAGTTAACGAATGCTGATTAACTCAATAAAAAAAGTTTAGTTAGTTAATCTCGGATCGTTAGAGCTCATGATCTGTAGGTCCATTAGATCCCTCTACTAACTTGTTATGGATTTAAACTTAAAACAGAGTGATTGAGAAATTCGAATTAGTTGAGAAATATGAGTCATTGGTAATATTCAATATAATTAACGATTACAAATTGAAAGATGTGATATCTAACGAATGTTGATTAACTCAGTAAAAAAGTTTAGTCAGTTAATCTCGGATCGTTAGAGCTCATGATTTGTAGGTCTATTAGATCCCTTTACTAGCTTGTTATGAATTTTAACATAAAACAAAGTGATTGAGAAATTCGAATTGTTCGAATTAGTTGAGAAATATGAGTCATTAGTAATATCCAATATAATTAACGATTACAAATTGAGAGATGTGATATCTAACGAATGTTGATTAATTCAGTTAAAAAAGTTTTGCCAGTTAATCTAGGATCATTAGAGCTTATGATCTGTAGATCCATTAGGTCTCTCTACTAGCTTATTATGGATTTAAACATAAAATAGAGTGATCGAGAAATTTGAATTGTTTGAATTAGTTGAGAGTTATGAGTCGTTAGTAATATTCGATATAATCAATTACAAATTGAGAGAAGTGATATTTAAATTAGTTAACGAATGTTGATTAACCCAGTTAGAAAGTTTAACCAGTTAATCTCAGATCGTTGAGCTCATGATCTGTAGGCCTATTAGGTTCCTCTACTATCTTGTTATGGATTTAACTTAAAACAGAACGATCGAGAAATTTGAATTGCTCGAATTAGTTGAGAAATATGAGTCGTTAGTAGTATTTGATATAATTAACGATTACAAATTAAGAGATGGGATGTTTAAATTAGTAAACGAATATTGATTAACTCGGTTAAAAAAATTTAGCCAGTTAATCTCGAATCGTTAGAGCTCATGATTTGTAGGTCCATTAGGTCCTTTTACTAGCTTTTTATGGATTTAAATTTAAAACAGAGTGATCGAGAAATTTGAGTTGTTCGAATTAGTTGAGAAATATGAGTCGTTAGTAATATTAGATATAATTAACAATTACAAATTGAGAGATGTGATATTTAAATATTGAATTCGAATAAGTTCTCAAATTAGGTCGATCAGATTGACGAGATTAAGTGAAATTTAATTAATTAAAATTTTTAATTATTTTTTATTTAATTTAACATTAGTTAATTATTTAATTAAATTAAACACTCCAAGGGCAAAATATGAATTTTGATTTTTTAATAAAAAGTAAAAAGTCAAAATGTTGACTTTTGACCATCAAAAGTAAAAAAGTTGACTTTGACGTTGAGTCAGTGGATGTGGAATTATCCCATTGTTGATGAATAAGCTTTGTGCTTATTGTGTTGTTCATCAACATTTCTTCTACCTAATTCACTATCTAATAGTTTGTTAAGTGTCAATTGTTATGCAAATATGGTTTGCATGTATTTTGGCTATATAATCACATTTTGTAGTGAATTGATGATGAAACTTAATGAATTTTGTTAGAAATTCATAAGTAGTCTTACGTTTGTTCTCTCTCAAAATTCACTAAATTGATCACAAATTTGATCCCACAATCAAATTCTAGGCCTTGAGGATAAAAAGAAGATTCTTGTGGTTGTCTACAACTTAATTTCATTAAATTTCATTAACTATAGAGGGATAATTTTCAGCTACAAAGGTAAGTGTTCAAAATTTCTGTTTTTCCAAATTTTTCCAACATGCTTTAGTTCATAAAATTCAGAGTGTTTTAGTTCGATCCACTTCCGATGGTATATTAATTTAACTTTCATTTGAAACACGACAGAAGCAACAAAAGTAGTAGTGTTTTAATTATAATAGTGTTTTAATTATGTTAATTATAGTAGTGTTTCAGACTACTGTAATTATCTTTTACGAATAGACAATGATAGACTACCAATAGTGTCTAGAGAATGAATATCATTGTCACTCTCTTTCTAAGGTTCTTTTTGCAAGCAACAAAAGTGATCTCCAATCCCATGACACAATGATGTACAAGCAATTAAAATATTGAAGGAAATTTAAATGAAGTAGAGTGTGATGGAATTTTATGAATGATATAAGTATATAACTTCCCATAAGTGATAGACAATGATAGAAGTGATCTATCAATATATATCAATGATAGAAGTGTACAACTTTATCTATCACTGATAGAAAATGATAGAAGTCTATCATTGACTATAATAGAAATGAACAACTTTCTATCACTGATAGACAATGGAAGACTACTACAATTGTTTAACAATAGATAATCATTTTGTATTTGGTAGTTAATTTGCTTTTAGATAATATATGATACGTACACCAGATATTGCTATTGAAAATTTTGTTGCTTTTAAATAGTTGTGATAAACATTGTTATCAATGTTGAAGACAATAATAGAAGACAATCAACGTGTATCAGTTATAGAAAATGATACAAGTCTATCATCGATAGACATTGATTGACGATGATAAAAGTCTATCAATGTCTATCAGTGTTTGAAACTTATTGCAGTCTATCATTGATAAATGCTAATAGAAGTCTACCGATGTCTAGCTATCAGTGATCGAAACTAATAGAATTACTGATACTATCGATGATATAAACTGATACAAGCGTATCATTGATAGAGGTTGATAGAAGAATCAGTGATAGAAACTAATATAAGTTTGTATATCACATGTTTCAATTAAAAAATGAATATAAGCAAAGGCATTGAAGAACATTATTGATATAAAGGTATTGTTCCATTTATTTACAAACCCAATAACAGAGAACCAATGAAGGGAAAAAATAACTTTCGTAAATGTAATATATCATTCCATTTGACAATACAAGGGGAAAATGCAACTATAATGATTACATAATTGATTAATTTGACGAAGTTTTCAAGTCCTAGAATTATGACCTTTGCAATGACAACTACTACATCTTTGTATTACTTTGTATTTAATGTTGAGCTTTGAATACCAAACTTTGCAAGATCTTGGTATTCAATGTTGCAAAAAAAAAAAGTCTTTGCAAGATCCCAAGTTGAGCTTCATTTGAGTTGTTTTTTACCATCCATTACTTCATATTCAATGTTTCTGATCGGATGAACCTAATAAATAAAAATGGAAAAATAAACTAGCATTTACAAATATACCAAAATTAAACACTGAGAGTTCTATCCTTGTCTATCAGTGATAGACAGTGATAATTTCTATCAGTGTTTATCAGAGATAAATAGTGATAAAACTCTATCACTATTTATCAGGGATAGACAGTGATAGTTTTTATCATTGTCTATCATTCTTTTATCAATTTGGTATGTTTAAAAACAAACAAAAGTGAAAATGAAAAAGAACTCTTACCAGGAAACTTGTTGAATCTTCATATTGGTTGCGTATTATATCCTCAATCCAAGGAGTCAAAATTGTTTTTATTGACAAACTAGCTTTTCTTCTATCGTGAAACCACTTTTGCAAAAAATATCTACTTAAACTTACAATAGGTAAGAACTACATCTTCACACCAAAAACCATTACTAGAAAGTGATATAGTTCTATCATTGTCTATCAGTGATAGAGAGAAATGATGGGATAAAACCCATCGCCGCGAAAGAAATTCAGAATCATCTCAATTTTATTTTGGAAAAATTTAAAAAACCATACATTGGAAAAATACAGAAAAAAAATTAATTCAGGCTAAGCATGCTTTTTGTAAATTACAGAGAAGAAAAAAAACTTACTTTTGATGTCGTCTCAGAAATCTACAAAACTCCTTATTGTAGCCACCACC
>JBBPDJ010000026.1:6388246-6444547 GCA_037974625.1 Cucumis cinereus
TTAGTTTATTGGATTTGGGTTAATTAGACAAAAATAATAAATTACTATTCATTGAAATAATAATTGTTTATTAATAATGGTCAACGATTTACATTTACTATCTACGAGTTTTAGGACATAAAATCCAACAGTTGAATATGTTCAAAGATGAAGAAAAAAAAAAGAATATTACTAAAAACAATTGATAAGTAAAACCTAAACAATTATAAATACGTCTAGAAAAAGGAAAACAATATTCCACCGAAATCACTTTAATTCCAATGCATTTCACTTGAATTTGAGGGGTTGAATTTGATTAAAGAAGAAAAAAAAAGGAACTTCAATTAATTAAAACTTAAAACATTTATAAATACAATAGAAGGAAAATAAGAAATAAGGAGAAGAATAAAGAAGAAGGAGAATATACTTCAAATGAAATGGAAAAAGAAATAGGTGTCGTGATCAAAACGCCAACGATAGAAAAAGATACAACAATTAGACAACTCTTTTTGTCCTTCTTCTCCTAGACGTTTTGATTTGTTCTTCGTCAAAAAATTCGAGAAGAAGACGTTTAAGACCCACAATTAAAGTAGTAATCGCCGCATAAAGATTTGAATGAGTTGGAGGGTATTTTTGGAATTTATGAAAATTCGTAGAATAGTATGCCCTAACCTCCGTTTTTTTGCTATATAATGTAAATAGTTTCACTTGTCTTCTATTTATTTAGTTTTTTCCTGAATAAAACCTAATATATAGTTCTTGTATGATCTGAAAACCCTTCCTAAATAGTCCCTGCAAACATGAGCATTTTCTTGAATTTTATCAAAATAAAGGGACTAACTTCTAATTATAAACCACTAAATTCTATCTTTTTAAAATTATTGAGATCAAATTTGTAATTTAATCCTAAAAATTTATATAATTATTATTTTGTAATATTTATATAGTTTATCATACACTACACAATACATATTATATTAAAAGAATGAATTGAGTTAATATGACATATTGTATTTCAAAAAATTGTTTATCTGTATTTAATATAATTCTGCATTTCAAAATGTAAAATTCAAATTATAGATACAAATGAAAATATAAAAACATTGTTTTTATAATTTATATGATTTGGATCACAAAATCTAAAAATAATTTTCAGAAAAAGAATATAGATTGTCTATCAAATACATATTCACCAAATTCAATAAATCTAAAAACATAAAATAGAATTTGGATAGATCCTGAAACTTTCATGTCTCTACATATTGTAGACGAAAAGAATGTGAAAGTATAAGTTATGGTAAAGTGAGGTGAGGAGAAAGTTGAGTTAAAGTGTAATAGACATTGGATGTGTTTGAAGTGAAATGGGAGCCGCCACGTGTTACAAAGCAGAGGCTCAAAGTAAACGAACTTGAGAAAAGGCAGTGCAACAAAGAAAGCATGTGGGCACGTGGGAGGCACGCTAAAGTAGCATTTCGTATCCCAAACTCATTTTATCATCCCTTTTTATTTTTTATTTTTTAAAATTAATTATTGATATTTTAATTCTTTTTTTTTTTTTAAACAACCCATCATTTTTCTTTATGCTTCAAAATATATTTAGTTTTTAATTTCTATCATTTGTTAAAACAAATTTCCAAACAATTTCAATATATTATAGATTTGTAAACATATATTTATTTTTATATTAGTGTGAATTTATATATTGACAACTTTTTAAACTATCAACATCAAAATTATTGAGTCTTATTTGAATGGTGTGAATTATTTTATTCTAAATGATTAATTTCTTTATTTTGTAAATGGTCCTTTTAAGAATCGTTTCAATTTTCTAAACACCTTCTTAGTCACCAAATTACCAAATGACACGTTGCTTAATATGACCGCTTTAATTTTAATGAATGTGATATGATATAATTAAGTAGAATAATTCACTAATTAATTTTGTAATTTTTGAATTAAAATCTTGTGGTTAGGATTACAACTCTACTTTCTAGGTTATAAACTATAATATCTATAATTCTCAATTTAGAAGGGTGTTTGGGGTAAGGAGTAAGTCATTATAGACATTATAGTCTTAGGGTATTATAGTTGAGTTATAATAATTTGTATTTAAGGTGTAGATTATTTTAGTTTGAGTTATAATAGTATGTGTTTGTGATTTAAATTATTTTAGTTTGAGAACAACAAATAAAAAACAATGTAGCAAAGAATAAAAACATGATAAATGTCATAGAGTAAAAAACTGTAGCAAATGTAGGAATTTTGAAATAGTATTTACTGTAGCTAATTGAGGATTATAAAATAGTATTTGTTGTAGCTAGGGGTGGTTATTATAGTCTTGCATAATTCTCGACCAAACGGCTCCTAAAAGGTTTTTAATAGCCTCGTGAAATTTCATTGTATTTGATACCTATACAATTTAAAAATATCTAATTATAAGTTTATTGACATATTCAAAATTTAATCTAAATTCTTTCGATAAAAACTATTTAAAATAAACTTTGAAAGCATTTAAAATAAACATGTTGTAAAATAAACATGATTTATATTTAAGATTAAACACTTAAAATGTTAAATCAAACACCCTTAAAATGTAGTCGCATGGTTGTGAGTGATTATATAAGTGTTAAAACCACCTTTATAATATCAAAATAAAATCACTTCAAAACAAAATTTGAAGTATTCAAAATGAATTTAATATTTTAATTTATATTTATATTAATATCGCTAAATTTAGTTATGAATGATTAAAAAGTAAAAGTGATTTGAGCAATTTGGTATATGAGTGTGGAGTTGTGATTGGATTAGTTTGTAGAAAGCGCCAAAAAAGAAGAGGATGTGAAGCAAAAAAAAAAAAAAAAAAAAAAGCTTTACTATTTGAAAAAGGCAACACAAAATAACAAGAGCACATGTATGAAGATTGACCAATCAAGCAGCCATTTATAATATTTTTTAAAAAATGTAATAAAGTTTCAAAATAATAATAATATTGTTAATGGACATCTTTTTCCCAAAATGTGCATGTGTTATGGGCAAATAAAGTTGTAAAGCACTAAGATAGAGTTGTCTTTTTTGTTTGAATTCTCCCCACCCCTAGCTACTCCTTAATAACAAAATCTCATACCATACTACATGGATATATAAGTTTTTTACTTGCGTCTACAATTAAAAAAAAATTGTAAATAAGCAAATTTATGCTGTTAAAATAAATATATAAACAAAATGTAAAGGGCATGTTTGCAATTTGCCCCCACAAATTTAATGAGTTTATATAAGTGACATTTATAAATATAGTAATCAACTCCAACCTGTTAGCAACACAATACACACAAAAAAAAAAAAAAAAAAAAAAATTGAAACTCTAAGAGTCTATCAATGATAGACCAGACCAGTAAAAGTTTATCAGTGATATAGTCTATCACCAATAGAAGTTTATTATCAGTGGAGTTTATTACTTGGTGTTATAGGTAATTTCTAAGCCGGTAAAAAGATATAGATAAAAGTAAAACTAAAAGAGTATTTATCTAATTTAAAAGAACGAATCCAAGGGTGGCAGGAAGCGAGAGTTCCTAATAAATAGGGACAAAAGACAATTGGCCAAGACCTAATTGGACCACCACAGAGCATTGAAGGTCGAGGTTAAGGCCAATTTAGCCAAGTTGGTCCATCTCTATCGTGGAAGCTGAGGCTAAGGCCAATTGGGCCTTTGCAACTAGCTAGCTTGCCTCAACTAGGCCAAGGCAATCCCAGTGATTACACATGAGTGACCGATATGATCGACCCTCTATCCTGGAACATCCCTTAACCCTAAATGTCCGGTTTCTAAATAGAAAAATGAAGGAGATTCCAAATCTAAAAGATATAAGGAAAATATTATATTGATTTAGGCATCAGAGGTTTTGTGGCATACACCACATCGATTTTTTTTCTTGTCTTGTAGGTCGTCTTTCTTCTCCAAAATAATATATTTACAGTTGAAGGTATGAAAATGTCAAGTGAGTTATTTGTCAGTATTTTCCATCTAACACTTTGTATATTTATGATTCTTAAAAGTATTTTATACACTTAAATTTTATTTCGAAAAGTTGCTCCCCAACACAATTAACTTTTCTATAGCCTAAATTTATATCAATCATGCTTTGATTATTTATAAGAGTGTTTAAAAAGTGTAGCCTAGCTGATATGCTCAACTTCCCAATTCTAAACCATTAAAGCTATACCAGTAAATTAAGCACACCATAAATGACTATTATTAAACAAAAGTCTTAGAAGTTCGACATGTTATATTTCACTTGTGATAATTTCATCGTATTTTACTCCTAGAAGCCATACATACATATATAATAATGATAATAATAACAATAAAAAACAAATGAAATGCATACACAAACCGTGTTTTTGTTGATTTATGAACATGTTAGGTGGGAGCTTTAAATTTTGACCTTACCATATTCGTTACCACATATTCCGTCTAAGTTCGAATATAAAAGTAAACAGAGGTCCCAATCAATGTGAAAGAGGGCTCTAAGTAGACAACCACCATCTATTTATAATAATTTTAATGTATCAAATCTAATCGGCCCAATCTCATTCCCACGGGACTAACTGTTATACTCCCAAGTTTTGCTCACCTGCCATTTCTGTCCAGCTGCATAGCTTAGTTTCATAATAATTCCATTTTTAATTAATTCAGTTACAAAAATGCATCTAATATTTATATCATAATAATGATAAATTTGTTAGGACCCGCAAATGAAAAGATTAAGTTACGTACTGTTGTGGTGCTTGCCACGTTGGCTTCAATGTTTGAAGTTAGAAATTGTAGCTCAAGCTATGTTTTCTTACATCATTTTGGTTGATTTGTCAAAAGATTAAAAGTGTCATTTTAAGGCGCTCTTAGTTTGTTTCGAGATTGCATACAGTTTTTAGGAACTTTTTTCATTGTTTTCGTAGCAACAGTGTGAAAGACATAGTGAGCTCGGTACGGATTGGAAAACTATCTTTCTTGTTAATTCATTAGATATTTTTTTGTTTTTTGTTTTCTTTGTCGGGGGTTGAAGAACCTCTTTAAACTCCTTTTTAGTAACGTGTTGGGTCAACTCCTCAGATGAATATTGTAATTGTTGACAACAAAGGTAAGAGATGTGTTGTATATTAAATTAGAAGTGCCGCATATGTTTCTCTCTTTGTATATTTGGATGTTAGTGGTTTCTTATTTGACGTCTAAAATGTGTTATTATTTTTTTGTTTTTATGTGGAAACATATGCAATTGCATTGGTTGCATTTGTGGTCAAGAGGTCAAGGAGTGTTCAAATGATATTTATTGTTGTTGCTTACAATATTTTCATTTCTTTTTGATGCCAGCTGAGTTCCTATGCATCAATGAGTTCAAGTCTAAATTGCACCATATTTTAGAACTACAATAAGTAAGTAGAGTTTGAACATTCATGACATGTCTTTTAAGGATTAACATTCATCTTCGTAAAACTTTAGTTTATTATAAAGTGAAAGAGTATCATAATATGTGTTTGAGTGCTTTGATTATCCTACAGTTACAACAATCATAGCTTAGTTATTGTTTATAGTTTAAGATTGAAATGATTAGTAGGTCTTGCACGAACTCTAAAATAAAATGTACGTCCTATAACCTTTGAACAATAGTAGAATTAGAGGGGAGAGTGAAAAAAGAGACCTAAAGCTCATTTCACGCGTTTTGGAGCAAAATAGAGTTTTTCGGATTTTCAAAATTCATGACAACTTTTTTGTATCACAAATTTATGATTGTAAAAAAGAATCATGGAATGTAGGAAAAGAAGGAAGGCGTGATTTTAGTGGGAAAAGACGAAAAATTTTGAACTTTTTGAATGATATGAGATTTTTCTTGTGTCAACAATTAATGACCATAACTAACCGCCATTAAATAATGTCAGTTCTTATAGTCATAAAATTGTAAATCTTTTTATATATGAAGAAAATTAGTTCAGATGTTCTATGGACTTTATCATCAATCTATGAGTTATTTGAATTTCTATTAAAAAGCAAGTAAGAAAAAAATTAGTCGTGGACAATGTTTAAAATATCGATGTAGGTGAAAATATCAAAGTCTTTATTTTACTCAAATTTTGATGGAAATATCGATGTCCACGAGGTCTTCATTTTACTGAAATTTTGATGAAAATATCAATGTAGATGAATATATCTAAAAATATTATAAAGATAAGAAATGATAGGTATAGAACTCATAAAGAAACTTACAAATAATGTAGGAAAATTAGTCTTTTGAAAATGGAACAAGGTTTTATTAAAAAATGATAAAGGTCGATTGTTGTAGAGTTTTAAGTCTTTTGAATCTATAAAGAAAGATATGAATATGGTCTGACATGAAATTGGCAGAATGTTAGGAGTGGAGGAAAGTAGAGAGACGTAGTTATGGGAAACAGAGGAGGAATAAATTTGCATGGTTAAGTTTAATTGCCATTACTCATCATCTAAGTAAACATCAAATACTACACATGACATTTAATTTGGTTATTGTTGATGGACAGAAATTGGAGGAATCAAAACAAGATAACCAGGACTCGAAACATGAAATGATTGGTCCGACAAATTTTATTATTGATAATCGCCATTTGGACGTCCTTCTACTACCTAGCTTGTCTTGTGGTAATGCAGTCAATCCCGCCGTTTTTTCTCCAAACTAATGGTAGTTAATGTAGAGTCAATCCACAAAGAGCTCGTTAGATTTCTTAAAATCAAAAGAATTACAGTCGGTAACTAGTGGGGGTATTCAAACTGAAGTAACAAAATGCGTAAAACAAACAAATAAAGATGGCGATGAGAAGCTGTTGGTACACAAATGGTGGAATTGAGTTGCTGGACAATGCGACTACAAATATGATTAACTGCAAGATAAAAAACAGGTTAGCAAAGTAAGGTTGAGTCGCGGATCACGCTCTCTTTAAGACGTTTTGCGGCTCTACTCGGTGTGCAAATAGTTGGAATTGCCAAGTCGTCCCCAAGATAAAACAACCGTAACGTCGATCGGAGTTGCACCGAAATCAATCGGGAAACGTACACTTTGAATGGCTTGCTCGGGATCTTAGAAAATGGGAAAATAAGTTTTATTTTGTTTGTGGAAAGTAAAAGAAAAACGTGAGAAGAATGAGAGGAAGAGAGAATTTTGTGAGTGAGAAAGATAATTGTTATGGGATGATAAGAATGAGAGGGGGAGAGATCTTTTTATAGGTTGAAAAACTGTAACGGTTGCCGTTAATGGACATTATCGTTATCGTTAACGGTAACCGTTACAGTCATAAAAGCCAACGGATGGTAACGACAAGTCAACGGTCAGTAATGGTTGACTTCTACGTTCATCGGTCAGTAACGGTTGACTGTTACATTTTTTTTATTAAAATCGTTTTGAAATAAATAAAGAACGTTTTTGTTTTCTTAAATAAATAAAAAAATATAAATAAATTTTTAACAAAATATATATATATTATTCCTCACCTAACTCGACCGCACGGACGATGCCGCGCGTGTGGAAACATCGTCAAGCCCACACTCATCTAACTCCTCACCCCTTTCAAAACTGCCTGAACGATATAGTCACTCGTATCACACAATGATCCTCAATGGGAGATCCCATTTAGAAGTTTAGATGATCGAGTCATTTGACAATGCACTTTTAAGAATATCAAAGTTTTTCCTGCAATTCTCATCAAACACAAAGTCAACATCTTTTTGAAGGAGAAAAGTTAGGTATTGAGCAATCTTATTGAAGTCCTATATGAACTGCCTGTAGAAACCTGCATGACCAAGGGAAGAACGAACCTCCCTCACATTTGTGTGGCAAGGGTGCTTAGCAATCACATCAATTTTAGCAGAATCTACCTTAATGCCATTTGCAGAAATAACATGTCCAAGAACTATTCTCCTAAATGTCATGAAGTGACATTTTTAAAAGTTCAAAACTAGATTGGACTCAGTGCAATGCTCTAGGACCCTAGACAAATTGGACAGACAATCATGAAAAGAATCACCATGCACAGTAAAATCATCCATAAATACCTTGATGTATTTTTAGATGAACTCAAAAAATATGCTCATCATGTAGTGTTGAAAAGTATATGAGGGCATTACATAGACCAAAGAGCAATTGTATGAAAGCAAGTGTTCCAAAGGTGCACGTGAAAGTTGTCTTTTCTTGGTCCTCCTAAGATATGAGTATCTGATAAAAACCTGATAAACCATCTAGAAAATAAAAGAACGACTTACCAGCAAGTCTCTCTAACATTTGATCAACAAATAGAATAAGAAAATGATCTTTCTTTGTCATTAATTTCCTAAAATCTATGCACATTATCCACCGATCATGTATTCTAATAGAAATCAAAACATCTTCCTTAATTTTCACCGGTATTACCCCAGTTTTCAAACGAATAATGTGGATTCGACTTACCCATTCACTATATGCTTAGATGATACCTGCATTGAGAAACTTGAACACCTATTACATCTTCATTCAGAAATAAATTCAGGCAATGATGAGGTTGCTTACAAGGCTTAGAGCTTTCCTCTAAGGCTATTCGATGCATACAAATGCCGAAACTAATACTTTTTATGTCAGCTGAAGTCCAAACGACGACAAACTTATACCTTTTGAACACCTCAATCAGCTATTCTTCCTGTTCCTCAAACAACTCTTTTGCAATGATGACATTCAAAGTCTCAAAATTACCCAAGTAAGCATACATTAGGTCTTCAGGTAAGTCCTTCAGCTCCAATTTAGGTGCCTGCACAAAAGAAGGTAAAATTTGTCTAGAGAAATCATTAGATAAACCATAAATTCTTACCGAATCAATCATGGATACATTAGAAAGCTCTGCAAAAGGAATTGGATCCTCAAAATACTCATCATCTTCATCATATGCGTTCCAAATCACCTCCTGCTCAAGATAATCAAAGACATCAATCTGGCATACATAATGTGTATGTTCATTTGAGTGAGACCTCATAACATAAAAAATGTTAAATTTTACAATTTCTCTATGAAATTCAACAGACAATGTGCCTTCATCTACATCAATTTTAGTCTTGGTTGTTTTCGTAAAAGGTCTACCAAGAAAAATTGATGCAGATGAAATTGAGGTTGATTCGTCCATTTTCAGAGAATGTAAAAATCAACAAGAAATATCAAATCATTTACCTGAACAAGTACATCTTCTACTAGACCAAGTGGATGGATGAAATATCTATCAACTAACTGAATTACCACACTAGTCTCATGTAAGTCATTCAAGCCTAAATCTTTGTACATAGAATAAGGCATGACATTAATTGAAGTTCTGAGGTTTACATTGCTCTCTCAATCTTCTTCTTACATATGATGCATGGTAAAGAAAACATACCAGGATCTTTCTGTTTTTCTTGCATACTCTTTTGAAGAATTGCAGAGAATGTTTGACTCACAACCACCCTCTCTTTTTCTTTTGTCTACCTTTTCCTTGTACAAAGCTCCTTCAAGAATTTAGCATACTTATAAACTTCTTTCACAACATCCAAAAGAGGTAAATTAATCAACACTTTCCTAAAGGTGTCTAGCAACTCTTTTTCAACCTCGTTCTTCTGGAAGGAAGCTATTACGAGTGAACTGGATTATCTAACCATGAATTAGACATGGGAATTAGTAGATCTTCCTAAAGAAAGCAAACCTATTAAGCGTAAGTTGATTTTCAAAAAGAAAACAAGGCCAAATGGTTCAATTGAAAGATACAAGGCTATACTAGTAGTAGTAGGGTATACATAAAAACAAGATATTGACTACTTTGACATGTATTCCCCTGTAACAAAAATAACTACAATTAGAGCCTTGATTGCACTATTTGTCATCCATGGTCTTCTTATTCACTAAATGGATGTAGAAACAACCTTCTTCAATGGTGATCTAGAAGAAGAAAGTTATATGATACAACCTGAAGACTTTAAAGTTACTAGTCTGGAAAATAAGTATGTAAACTTAAAAAATCTCTTTAGGGTCTTAAGCAAGCTCCCAAACAATGGTGTGAAACATTTAATGATACTTTGATAAACAATGGGTTTAAGAAAAACTCTCGTAATACACATGTTTGTTTAAAGTTAGTTTGGAACTGATTGTGTGATAATATGTTTGTATGCTAATGATATGCTGATCTTTGGAACAAACATGGAAACAATAAATAATACCACGTTGTTTTTGTCGTCACATTTTGAAATGAAAGACTTAGAAGAAGTTGACGTAGTACTTGGTGTTCCAATTAAGAAAATTGAAAATGCTTTTTCTCTATGTCAATCACACTACGTTGGAAATTATTAAAGAGATTTTATTGTTTTGATGATCCTGTAGTAAGAACTTCTTACGATGATATTGTAAATCTTAAGAAAAATAAAGGTGATAGTGTGACTCAGTCTGAATGTGTAAAGATCATAGGTAGTGTTATATATTTAATGAACTATATTAGACCTGATATTGCTTATGTTGTAAGTAGCTTGAGTAGATACACACGTAATCTTGATAAGGATCACTGAAGTGCTCTCCGTCGTCGTTGAGATATCTAAAAGGCACAATAGACTACTGTTTGCATTTCAAAACATTTCCTACTGTATGAGAAGGTTATTGTGATGCAAGCTGGGTTACTCATAATGACAAGATTAGTTCTACTAATGGTTATATATTTTTACCCGGAGGTGGAGCAATATCGTGGAAGTCTGCATAACAGGCAGGACAAGAGGTTGAGTGGATTAAAAGCCTACTAGGAGATGTACCATTGTGGAGGATATCTGTATCAATCTTTGTACACTATGATTCACAGGTTGCCATAGGTATTGTCAAGAATAGTGTTTATTATGGAGAAAGAAGACATATATGTATTAGACATGGAGTTGTGAAACAACTGTTAAAGGGAGGAGTTATTTCCTTAGAATATGTTAGGACTAAGAAGAATTTGGTTGATCCTTTAACCAAAGGACTAACTAGGAAAATAGTTATTGACTCCTCAATGAACACGAGGCTTAAACCCTTATAGTGATCCATAGCCCTTTGTCTGGGTGATCTATTGCGTTAGGCTTGATGGTCCATAGCCTTTTGTTTGGATGATATATTGCGATAGACTTGAAGGTCCATAGCCCATTGTATGGGTGGTCCTTAGATGGACTTGATGGATATTACAAACTTTTTGAATGGTCCATAGCTTTTTATTTGGGTGGTCATGATATGGACTTGATGGATAATGATGAAGTCTTCAGAGCTCAATTTGAGTGGTTTATTTTAACAAACTTGATGAAGCATATAACGTGATAGTGAAGGTGTGACATCCTTCCATGAAAGGGTTTAAAGGTCTCTTTCTATAGCTTTCACAATGACTCGAGGTTTATGTGCATGGCCATAATAAGCACATCCTATATTGCAGAATCAAGAAAGAAACTAGGAGTAAAGTGTGTTGTGGGGTTCTCAACCAGTGTTATTATTGAAAGTTCAAGAGGTAACTCACTCTCTCTAACAAGATTGTTGCCTTGCTTGACTATAAGGATCAATTGAAATCATTAGATATTGATGTTTAAGCTTGATCTTCTATCTTAGCTTAGAACAAACTTTTTAAAATTTTGTTTTCTTTGGTTTACTTGTTAATTTTGTTGTAACAGTCATTTGTGGGGATTGTTGGAAATGACTTGTAGGCTTAGGCCCATAAACAGAAGTTAAGAATCTCGTCTCCTCCTTATATTTGAAAGTTGTGTTAACCTTGGGAGCAACCGGCATTGCAATTAGCACCTTGGTCGCACCATCATTGCTTTCAGGGGTAGTGGTTTGTCACGGCCAACGAACCACACAAAGTTTCTTCTCTTCCGGGTAAATACATTTGACATAAAGTTTTCATGCGATTGAACAAGGAAGAGAGAAAATGAAGCACACAGTATTATAGTGGTTTGGCTAATAGCCTACATCTACTTTCAAAGTCTCCAAAAAGTTTATTGATTCAGGCTCACAAGATGAAGATGAAAGAAAAAAAAAAAAAAAAAAAAAAACTGCATCAACTCTAATAGAACTAATCTTAAAGACAAACAAACAAGCAAAGATTTGTTTTCTCTTTCCTTTTTACAGGCCTACACTTTTTTTTTATCCTCCCAAAGGAAATGTCTTTGGACTACATCTCATGCATATGTCTTCAATTTCAAAATTCTAGTTTTTAAAAATTTCATGTAGGTTTCAAAGGTTAATTATTAATGTTGGAAAACTTATGTAATAATAATAGTATTGAGAATATCACAATGAATGCGAGGAAGCATTTGTGTTATTTATTTTAGACATTAATAACATTTTCAGTTATTTTTTTACATAAAAAATAAAGCACATCTAAATAATACCAATTGCATCCAACAGCTACAAAATCAGGGATGACAATGAAAGCCATACACCAATTAGCATTACTTATAAAAGAGTTACTGTCTCTATAGACAGATACAAGATCTGACAATTTTCCTTCTTTTGTAAGCTCCAAATTTTTTCCATTCAAGAGCACTGTAGAACTTCTAAGAAGACCATTTTGTGGTGTCAAATGATATTCCTTCCTTTGTGTTCCCACATTCTTTGAAGATGAACTATGTTCGGGCTTACTTTTGTGCAAACTTAAGTTCATGTGGTTTTCAATCTTCACCAAATTCTAAATAAGAATAGTTAAGTTTCTTAAAATATATATATTTTTTTTTTAGTTTTTTGAAATTTGACTTCGTTTTCGAAAAGTTGATAAAAAGTAGTTAAAAAAAGCATGAAATTTAGAAGTAGAAAATGATGTTTATAGACTTAATTTTAAAAAACTTGAAACATTTGATCCGATTTTTGTAATAAGTTCATCGTACCATTTGTCATCAAAGAATGCACCAGTGCAACAATCAAAGGTTTTTGTTGGGAGTTCTTGTATAAACGATCTATGATTTCTCGAAACTTTAGGTCTTTTGCATGTTGTGAATTGTGAAGCACTAACGCTAGCATCAATGCTGTTTAGTCCAGTTAATTCATTGCCTACATATTCCAAGAATCACATACGCTTCTTCAACTATAACATGAAATATAGAGTTATTTATAGAGATATAGTCCATTTATTTGGTTGTATAAGATCACAATTCACATGGGAAAAGAAAGAGAGGAATGTGGAGAATTTTCTCCCTCTGTTTCAAAGAATATGCTTTGTAATAGAATACACGTAGTAACGATGCAATTTAATTAATTGAAATCAATTCTTTTCTAAAACACGAAGAATATTAGTCTAGAAAAAAAATCTGAACCCCTGCAAAATTAAATGGTAAATTCTGAGACAGAGATTTAAATGGAGGGTGTGAACAAAGATATCATTCTCCGACCGCACAACGTCAATTACATTCATAGTTACGCAAATGTGTTATCTTGCTCTACTTAATTCAAAGTTATTCTTTGATTTAATGTGCTTAATTGATTACTTCACAGAAATTTGGTGTCCAAGGGATAGAATCAATTGTTATGAGTTGTTTGAGTTTAATTTGGAGTAATTAGAAGCTTAGGAGAGAATCCACACTTCAAATGTCCTTGAGGGCAGCGTTGCAACACTCTGAACTTTGACGAAAGGAACACGCACAATGAAGTGTTGCGGCGCCCCGATGTGCTTCGACAAAAGTGCCAAGCGCCGCCACGCTCCTCCCAAGCATCGTGGCGCCTTCACACTTTCTATAAATTTATCTCTTCGAGTCGTAGGTCATTTTATCACCCACTTTGGGCTTCCAGCCCCCTTCCTCTCGTAATTACTCAAGTAGATGCCAGATTCTTGGCTCTCATTCTCCATGGAAATGTAAGATTTTGGTTCTCTAGCTTAGAGATTTGGAGGAACTCTTGTAATTTTAGAAGATTATGATCTTGTGATGTATATATCTTCGTTTATGGGTTTTAATATGAGTTTTATGTTTATGAATGACATGACTTTATTATTGATTGATGACCAATAATTTGTTGTGCAATTTTGATGCCAGAGGTTAATTTGTGATATGTGATATATAATCATGGGTTAATCTTGAAAGCAGCAAAAGGTTGGTTAAGCTTACAATTCGTTGTCTATAATAAATCGTAGTTTGTCTTATTAACGCAACAAATCACATTGACCATCCATTTGGATTCAAGAAAGTTGAAGAAATTATTTTAAATCTTATGATTTGAAATATGAGAAATGATTTTAAATTAATTATTTTCTTTGAAATGAAAAAGGTTTTAAATTAATGTATTTAAATTTTCATATATGGATGATAATTGAAAGAGAAAAAAAAGTTAAAAATTTATTAATATAGGTTTGAGGAATTATTGTAAATGGCAAAACTAGGAAAATATTTACAAAATATAGCAAAATTTCAGATTCTATCAATGTTAGGCTGATAGAAGTCTATTACTCCTAACATTGATAGAATCTGAAATTTTGCTATATTTTGTAAATGTTTTCGAGACATCAAATCTGCAAAATAAAAAAGTGAAATATGTAAGCACGTGAGGATAATGAATTGAACAAAACACATCAAAGTAACTCAAATAAACATGCATAACAATACAAAACTCATCCAACAAAAACCCATCAAAGTAACTCAAATAAATATAGAAAAACAAAACCTTGAGCAATGACCTCTTAATTTCATACTAAATGGACCATAAAAAAAATATCATAAATATGATTTGGGGGATCAAAAGCACAATCCTCTTGTAGAACAACCACTATAACAATGCTCGAAATTGCAAACTCAAGAAAATGTATTAACATAGCAATACTTTCAAGAACTCAATCAATACTTATAACAAAAACTTATTAAACAGAGAGAAGTAACAAAACCCAAGCAAAGTATAAACATAAACAAAACTCAATCAAAACCCAAGCAAAATAAGCTAGTCAAACAGAGAGAATATACAAATAGCAACCTAATGTATTTGGCAAAATGTATAAACATAAACAAAAAAGGAAAACATTTATAGACAACTAACAAACAAACAAGAAGTCTTCATCTTAAGAGCAAAGTATAGCAACACTAATAAATTAAAAAGGTTTACCAAGAAAGCATAAATAAACTTTAAAACCCAAACAAGTAACCTTCAGATTCACAATCAAGAAATAAGAATTATAAATAAACACATAGCACATTAACTTATCAACATAAATTCAACTCAAACCACTTTTAATTTAAAATATTAAACTCACATAAAATTACTTGAGATTGAGCTTACAAGTGTTTTGAAGAAGTCCAAAAGTAATTCAAAGCTACAAATAGAAGTTGAGTGTTAACATACCATAAAATAAAAATCATGAAGGACCTATTTGAAGGGTTGCATTGTTGGTTTGGACTAAAAGTGTTCCTTATAAAATTAAACGATACAAAATTGTCGTAGTTAACAAGAAAAATAAAAGTTGGGCTAGATATGCTTAAACAAATCATAATATCAAAATGCAAGGCAATTAACTAGGTACCATTTTCACAAAAATTCCAACATAGGGTCTTTAAAGCACAAGAGGCCATTTTGAACCAAAAGTACAAAATACCAAAACCAAAAATCAAAGTAGAAACTCAATAACGGCGAATGAAAGTCATCAACTAGATAAACTCTATAGGCACTATAAACAAAACAACTCAATTGAAGATACTTATAAAAAATAACCATAACAAAACTTAATAACATAGAAACACAACATAACTCATTTTAATAGATGCCATGAACAACTTATCAAGAAAAATAGAGTATTAAAACAAAAACTAACATAAAAGCATGTACTTTCTTACTATGTCTCTTCCCACCTTCAAGTTGTAGATTAGCATCACAACAAAACTTGCACAACTTGATTTTCTTCACAACCTCATTACCTACCTTCATATCATCTGATTGAACAACATAATAACAACATAGGAAAGAAACTAAAACATAATATAAAAAGAGAAACCAACATAAAAGCATCATTATTTAAAACAACTTTCATCATTAGTTTCATCGTTAGTTCATCATCCAAATATATGTAAAAACTTGCAAAAGTTGGTTTTTCTTTTAAAAAGAAAGCTAAAACAACACACACACCAATATATGTAAAAACTTACTAAACTACCCATAGAGCTTTATATTTTTTAAAGTTTCATTCTATGTCTCTTAAAGCTCCATCAGAAAGTAATTCTCGATGTAAAGCTATATTGAAAGTTTATTGACAACCTGATGGAGATTTAAAATTAATGTTACCTAGCATGGGGTGAAGCAAAGCATATTGAAATTAATAAAGTGTACTTCGACGAAAACCATCATGTTTTATTAAATACCTTGGCTTGTTATTTATTTGTAGCCTCAATTAGTTTGTAATAATGATAGTTTGTTAAGATTTTCAAATCTTATGTGTATGCAGGGACAATCTCTAAATATTACGAACAAATCCAAACTCAAAGCTAAAACTTGCTTAAAAAAAAAAAAAGTTAAAAGCACAAAGTGTGAACTAGAGAACTTATATTTGTTTCTTAAGAAATCATCTTAAAAAGATAAAAAAAATAAAAAATCAAGTTCCTACAAAATTGTATATGATATTTCTAATTATCTGTTACTTGGATGTTTACAAAGAAGGGTTATCACAAACTCTCAAATGTTTAATAAATAAAAACAATGAGAAATTATTAGATTTCTACATAAAAATGGTTGTTACAAACTCTCAAATATCTATGGAGAAACAACCATTGAAAGCTTGAGAAGAGAAAAGTTGCAAATCAAAACTTGCTTACATTGTTTGAACCTTTGCGAAAAAGGAGAAGAACAACATGAGACATTGTTATTGCGTTGAAAAGTGAGTGTCTCCCATTAGAAACATAGCATTGGTGGTAGAGGATACTGCTCGCAGTTTTGGGCATCACTATGAGCACATTAGTTCGTGGCTGGAGTTGTTGAAAGGGAGGGAGAGACGTGGAGAGGGAGAGATGAGAGAAAAATTATGGCGTATTAGGAGAATGAGGAAGGGGAAAGGAAGATGGGAGGCGTGAGAGGGAAAAAAATTTAGGTTAGTGCAAGGAAGGAGGAAAAATAAAAATTCAGAAAATTACTTTTAGCGGCGTCATACCAGATTGTCGCTGAAAGTTATTTACATTTAGTGGCGTAAATTGACATGTCACAAAATCTTTTAGTGACGCTAATTTAGAGTGTGTCGCTAATAACATAATTTTTTGCAATGTTGTTTGTAACACGTTGCTGAAAGTTTTCTTTTAGGAACAAAATTTGTTTGTGTCACTAAAAAATTGTCACTGAAAATGAATTTTCTTGTAGTGAATCTTCATCCTTTGATGTTTTCTCTCAAATACATAAATTTTAATCTTTAAGCTTGTTGATCTTCTTGGATGATCGACTTTTTTGCTTGATGGTCTTCTCTGATGATCGACCTGGACTTGTTGATTTTCTTCAAGGATCAACCTTTGGACTTATTGAATTTTTTAAAGATCGATCTTCAAGTTGTAGATTGTGAAGAAACGATCAATTCTTCAAATCTTTGATAAGATCAATATTCAATTTGCAGATGATAGAGATGCGATCAATTTGTTGAAGACGAGACGATTTATTCGTTGGAGAAGAGATGCTCCATTTGTTGAAGACAAGACGATCTATTTGTTGGAAAGGAGATACTCAAGTTATTGAAGATCACTTTGTTGAAATCTATGAATTTTAATTTCTGGATCTCTATCTCATTGAATCAAATGAAGGGTGACCTTCTCCATTTATAGAGTTTTGGGAGACCCCACATGGCCTTGAGCCTAGTTGACTTTGGGCCCAATTTTTGAGCTTGAACTTAAATATTTGCTTAATCTATTTTTAAATATATTTTTATTTAGGTTTGGCCTAATTTATTTTAATAAATTCGAGTTGGCCTAGTTTTAGGCTCAGCCGACATATGACACAATTTGATTGGACGAGCTACTACGTCCCAAATTTGACGACCATTAATTTAAATTAATAACGTGTCAATTTGTGATTGACCAAATTTGTCAGTCAACAAATCTCCAATTTTCAAGATTTATGCACATGTATGGATGGGTGAATCTCGAAAAACATGAATTTAGAGTCAAAATATAAACTATATATTCTTGATTTTGACCCTTTTAATGTGTCAATTTAATCAATTTATGAATTTTGTACATAGGATTGACTTTTTTATTTTGCCCATGTGTTTTTGTTATTATGCTAACTTACGAAAATATGAATCTAAGTCAATGTTCTAATTTAAGTAATGTGTAAGTCAGTCGCCTTATGTTATAGCAATGCTTGTTATGTAAGGTGCACTGAGTTTTGTTTTCAGCCTCCTTAGTAGCTTGAATGTTTCAATATTATGGCTAGTGTAGGGGGAAAATGAATGAAAGGCGTTATAAGACTAGTTTCGAGCTTATAAGAGTATATTTAATTTTAATGGCTCAAGTTGATTTGTTTGTTTTTTTTTTATTTATGAAGGCTTAAACTAAGATCATGGCGTTTATAAATTTGTTGTCACTTCGATAGGCTTAAAGGACTCATTTGATAGTTGATAGACATGATAGATAGTAATATGATACAGAGTGAGATGGTAAAAAGACTACCTCTGTTGTGATCTACTAGGTCACCTAATGAGAGAGTGGTCTCAACAAAAGTTGAATGTTTCGACAGGAAATTTTGTGTGTAAGTTAGTGGCCTAAAGTTATAGTGGCTTGTTATTTAGGATGCACTGGATTTTTTTTTTCAGGCTTCTTAGTAGAAGTATTTCTTCCTCGAATGTTTCAACATTGTACCCACTGTAGGGGAAGATGAACGGAGGGCGTCTGAAGACTAGTTCAAGCTTATAAGAGATATTTTTTTTTAATGGCTTAACCTTATTTTTTTTAATGTATGAAGGCTTGAACTACGATTATGGCGTTCATAAGTTTGTTGTCACCCCCATAGGCATAAATGCCTCGTTTGATAGTTGATGGACATGATAGATAGTAATATGATACAGAGTGAGAGGGTAAAAAAACATAGGTAGTAATATGATACAGAGTGAGAGGGTACAAAAACTACCTCTGTCATGATTAATTAAGACACCCGTCGAGCAAGGTAGAGCCTCTGCAAAATTTGTGTGTAAGTTAGTGGCCTTAGGTTATATTGATGGTTGTTTTTTAGGGGCACCGGATTTTGTTTTCAGGCTCCTTAATAGAAGTATTACTTTCTTGAAATTTTTGATACTATATCCAGTGTAGGGAGACGATTAATGGAGAGCGCCACAAAACTAGTTCAGGCTTGTAAGAGTTTATTTATCTTTAATGGCTCAATCTGATTTTAGTTATTTATGAAGGCTTGAACTAGTATTATGGTGTTTGTAAGTTTGTTGTCACCCCCCGATGGACTTGAAGGATTCGTTTCATAGTTGATGGATATGATAGTTAGTAATACGATACGAAGTGATAAGGTAAATAAACAAACTCTTGCAAGTTCTGTCTAAGTCAGTTGCCTAAGGTTAAACAGATGCTTGTTTTCTACAGTGCATTAGGTTTTTTTTTCAAGCTACTTAGTAGAAGTATTACTTTCTTGAATGTTTCAACACGATAGCCAATGTGTGGGGATGATGAATGAAGAGCGTCGTAAGACTAGTTCAAGCTTATAAGTGTTTATTTATTTTTAATGGCTCAACCTTATATTTTTTAATGAAGGCTTGAACTAGGATTATGGCGTCCATAAGTTTCTTGTCACCCTGATAGGTGTAAAGGACTCGTTTGATAGATGACAAACATGATAGTTAGTAATATGATACTGAGTGAGAAAGAAAAAAACTACATCTATCTTGATCAGTAAGGTCACCCAATAGTGAGTGGTCTCGACACGAGCCCCTACAAAAGTTGTGTGTAAGTTGTTGGCCTTATGTTATAGTTGATGGAATAAAAACTCATCGCAGCGGAAGAATACAGAACCATTCACAATTTTAAATTGGGAAAAATTAAAATACTAATACATTAGAAACTAATACATTGAAAAAGAAATTAAAGAAACAATCTAGGCTAACCATGATTTTTATAAACAAGACTACAGAGAAAAAGGAAAAAAACTCACCCTCGTTGAACACTCTGAATTCTATCAAACTCCAAAGTGTTGTCACACCAGTTGAAACCTCTCTTATTCTCTGAATAATGGAGGTTTGGCTTGTGGGAACCAATTGAGATTTTCTTTTGAGAATTTTGGAGAAAAATAGAGAGAGTTTTTTTTTCCTGCAGACCTTTTACAATTCGTAGGTTGTTTCAAGCACACTTGCAGAACTGTTCTGCTCTTCCCCTTCTTCTGAAGAAGGGAAGGTTAGAGAAAAATTTGGAAAAACATGGGAGCATCCCACGTTTTCCAAAAATATAACTCCCACAAGGGAGTTATTTAATTTTAATTTTAAATTAAATTAAATTAAATTAATTAATTAAATCATATTTAATTAATATTTCATTTAAATCATATTTAAATGAATATCTATCATATAACTTATAGTTTTAATTTAATTAATTTAAAATCTAATTTAATTAAATCTAATTAAACTAAACTATTAATTAATTCTCTAATTAATTAAGTTTTAAATTAAATATCTTATATTTAATTAAATCCATATTTGAATCACATTCAAATATTAAATCCTCTTGTAATCTATAGTTTTAATATGTATCATATACACATTAATTTTAATCTACAGTTTTAACATGAATTTGATTCACATAAAATAAATATTTGATCTCGTTCAAATATTTTATTCTCTTATTAATTAATTTTGAATTACATCCAAAATTAAAATTTATATTATAAAGTTTAATTAAAAAAATATAAAAACTGTATATTATAATGTATCACCATACATTATATTAATTCTCTTAGTCAATTTGAACATTTCAAATTATATCCAAGGTATATTAACCTCATTACCCTTTATGAGCTAGGAAAGAGATCTCATGGACCTACAGATCAGAAGCTACAACGATATGAGTATAATTGGCTAAACTCATTAACCACATTAATCAATATTTGTTAACTGTGTGTACACCCTACTAAGGACTCACAATTGAACTCTTCTCACTGTAGATATATTTCTGTGTCCACGGATATAAACCAATAACAGCACGTTAGTCCTTCACAAGTGTTCGTAACTTCAGTTGGATCAAATTACCATCTTACCCCAGAATTACTTCTTAGTCCTTAAATATCAGTGCTCCTCTAATGAACAACCTGCTTATGGTCCAACCAATAAGCAGAAATTTCTCTCGGGCCATAGAGAGGATAGGACCCTTTGTTCAAGTCCCAGAGACACCAATTAAGGAAACACTCATTTACTTACCCTAAAGTCGAGAAGGAGTGAACTACATCTTGCGTGATTATGTTCCCAGCTCCCCACTCGATCTTGTCCCCAAAATGGTAGGCTTATTGAGTCAGCAAATTGATCACTCTCATCCATATAAATCAAAGGACAATTCCTCGTGAACAAGAGTTCATAATACACTCAGGATTAAGACTAAGTTGCCTAGGTCATCCTATTTGAAATAGAAACCTAACTAGTCAACGGGGTTACATCTAGTGGTTACTACTTCGTGGTCTAGTCTTATGCAAACTCATTGCATAGGATACCCCCACAAGCGTGTCACCTACACGAACACTTTGGATCATTGTGTCTGTATCAAATACAAAGTGGACCGTATCCATAATGTTACCAGGATCAGGTACCCAACCTTATCCTTATGTTATAGACCCTTTAAGTTGTATCTCGAACATTCATCCCTGTATGTCTCCACTTATAGTTCAAGACTCATAAAACAACTTAGGATGTCAGTTTATTGGATTTGGGTTAATTAGACAAAAACAATCAATAACTATTTATTGAAATTGAAATAATAACACTTTATTAATAACGGTCAACGATTTACATTTACTATGTACGAGTTTGAGGACATAAAACCCAACAATATTGATACTTGGTTTTTAGGGTGCACTGGACTTTTTTCAGGCCCCTCAGTAGAAGTATTACTTCCTTGAATATCTCGATACTATACCAAGTGTAGGGAGAAGATGAATGGAGGCAGCCATAAGACTAGCTCGAGCTCCACCTGATTATTTTTTATTTATTAAGGCTTGAACTAGGATTATGGTGTTCATAAGTTTATTATCACCTTGATATGCTTAAAGGACTCATTTTAAAGTTGATAGATATGAGAGTCAGTAATATGATACTAAGTGAGAAGTAAAAAGATTACCTCTTTCTCAAACAGTTAGATCACTTGTCGAGCAAGTAGTCTCGGCACGAGCCCTTGCAAAAGTTGTGTGTAAGTAAGTGGCATTAGTTTATAGTGATGTTTGTTTTTTTACGGTGCACTAGGTTTTTTTAAGCTACTGAGTAGAAGTATTACTTTCTTGAATGTTTCAACACTATAGCCAACGTGTGGGGATGATGAATGGAGGGCATCGTAAGACTAGTTCGAGCTTATAAGAGATTATTTATTTGTAATTGTTCAACCTAACTTTTGTTATTTAAGAAGGCTTGAACTAGAATTATGATGTTCATAAGTTTGTTGCCACCCTGATAGAGTTAAAGGACTCATTTGATAGTTGATGGATATGATAGTTAGTAATATGATACTGAGTGTGAGGGTAAAAAAACTACCTCTATCGTAATCAGTTAGGTCACCCTTTGAGCGAGTGGTCTCGACACGAGCCTCTGCAAAATTTGTGTGTAAGAATGTGACCTTAGGTTAAAGAGATGCTTGTTATTTAAGGTGCACTGGGTTTTGTTTTCATGCTCCATAGTAGAAGTATTACTTCCTTGAATGCTTCAATACTATAGCTAGTGTACGAGAAAGATGAATGGAGGGCTCCATAAGATAAGACTGGTTTGAGCTTATAAGAGTTAATTTATTTTTATTGGCGCAACCTGATTTTTGTTGTTTACAAAGGCTTGAACTAGGATTAAGGCGTTCAAGTTGGGTAGTTGACAAATATGATAGTTAGTAATAGGATACTGAGTGAGAGTGGTATGAAAACCCTAAGATTAGAAAATTAGGAACCCAATTGATGAAACCCTAATATCAAATTCTAAAACCCCCTAGTCACTTTCACAACAATCTAAAGGGAAGGACTAGAACTGGATTACCTTTTGATCAAAAACCAAGAGATAAGACTCAAGGTTTAAACTCTTCACAAGTAAGATGATCAAACTTACCTGAATGCTCAAACATGCAACTCTAGATCAAAAATTGCAAAAGTTGGTGATGAATCTCTGTCATCAACACAGAGAAAAATCTCACTCCAAATTTGATATGCCAAAAATTGTTTTTACAACCTAATAGCAAGACTTAAATAGCCTTCCCAATAAAAACCATAATCCATCATAAAAAAAAGACTAAATTAATCCTACTTAAATGTTATTAAAAAGGATAAAACTAAATAAATATTAAAATTGCATCACAATTATTAAATAAAATCTTATTAATAATTTGATGCTTGGTCGGTTCATAGCATTCTCTCCTTCTTTTTAAGGATTCTTCCTTGAATCCAAATCAAAGCCTTATAAAGCAGTTTTAAAGTGATGAGAAGAAAATGATGTCAATCTCCTTGGACTTCTCTTTGATGGTCTCCCTTGCAAAGTATCCTTAAAGTGATGAAATGTCAAAGGTAGACACCATTGTGGATTCCTCCTAGTTTTGAAAGAATATTATATTGATCTTTCCAATCTCCATTCAATTTGTGACCATCAAAAGAACTTGGCATAATCATTTAGTTTTGTTTCATAATTAAAACTTTAAAATCTTGCAAAAACTCAAAAGAGAAACTAGGCAAACTTGGTGGAAGCTCACCTATTAGTTTGCATATTTTAAATTCACATTTTTGGATTCTCTCATCAATGTTTGCATTTTTTTTTCTTTTTCATATATTTTTGTTGCTTTCGTCTCAATGTCATGCCTTTTGTCTTCCAACTCACACACAACAAGGTTTTCTTCTCTTGGAAGCAATGATACAACAATATAATCATATATTACCTTGGACTCTAATGGACTAGAAAGTATGTCAGTAACAAGTTCACTACCATCTACTTCCTCTACCCACTACCATTAACAATACTTCTCCAGTAATAAGTGGTTCAACAATACTGTCAATATTACAATCATGTGAGTCCTTGCAATCTAATGACTTAGTAGACAAAACATCATGTTCAGGCATTGACATAACATTATATTACACATCTCTTTATTAGTGGTGACATTAAATTGAGCTTGGATTTAGTGTACGATGAAGATTTTCTTTGGAGTAGCCTTTTGCACCATTTCTTCTAAGTTCTCACAAGGTCGAATTTGTCACGTCTTCTCCGAAACTCTTCTCTCTAAGTTTAAGAGATGACGTTAAGTCAGCAAGCACCATTCCTATCTTCACAACACTCACTGACAGCGTACCTGACTACTATTTTTAACTCATTGAAATATCTCAAGAAAACATATATAATACTTTTATATACAACTTAACACAACCACTCAGCCTGCAATTTAACATACTAAAATTTAGAATTTAAGACAACATATACATAATTCTATATACATCTAACTGATGTCTCAATCTTCAAACGTTACTAAATACAGACAAAATGCATGTTTAGAGTTCACGACATACAACAAAAATCTAAGACTAGACAGCAGACTAGTAGCTGTAGGTCAGACTTTAGGATCACGATCTCTACTTGAAAAGAAGAGAATATTTTGAAAGGGTGAGCTAAGCTCAGTGAGTGACTATCTTAATTAAACATACAGTCGAAACAATATAGTAAGAAATTTTAGCAAAGCAATACACATTTAAAACTAATTGCATGACTTATCTTTAATCATCTCTTATCTACCTTGTAGTAAGGCACGTCCGATACTCCCAACGTCTTTGCCGTAGTGGGGTACGCCCGACATTTTTGACATCATCATTGTCGTGGAGTAAACTCAACACCAACAACGAAATACTTTTGTGTGCACACATAATATACTAGCCTTTGGCTCAATAACTCAGTCATGCTTTTAATAAATCTCATAAATCATAGAAAACTTTCAAACATGCTTTGCTTAAATACTTGTCTTAAATCTTAAATCTTGTAATGAACTCAACGCTTAACTTTTCTCAAACTTGTCTCATACTTACTAAAATATATATCAAATCTCATATTGAGAGATAGTTAAAGAATTCAATAATAATCATGCTTAGTTTCTCAAAACTTGCTTTAAGAATTTTATTTGAAATTTCATGTTTGAAATAAGAATTTAAATTCATTTGTCACTCACAAATACGACTTTGATCCCTTGGTTTCTAGGCTTCTCTTATTCTTGTTTGTCTTCAAAGAACTCAAAATTGGGTCAATATGGTATAAAAAATGGTAGTTGGCACAAGTGGACTTCAAGGGTGTCATTGGTAGGCTCAGTGTGCAGCAACTCATGCACAAAGGCATGCTGGAATGCCCAGATGGGTACTCATGGGTGGTGTGGACATCCATTATTTTTTTACAGCAACTAACACACCAAGAAACATGTCTAACTTTATCAATTCTTAACCAAATCACTCAAAATTTCTTTAATAAAACTAATAAGGAACCTCTTAACAAACTAACTTGAGAATTTGGAGCTTAGAAATTCTTTGGATTGATCAGAATCAAACAAAAAATCACTTTACTCGGATTCAACAATTTCCTGCACAATGTAACGTTTCCTTTAATTCTGAACATTTCCACAATGAATTAGTTCTAAGCTCCTTCATAAAAGTTGTAGATAGGACTTTTCATTTTGCAATTCATTTCTAATCCTCTAACTACGTTGTAATGGAGAAAATCCAACACTGCCAACGTATTTATCGTAGTGGAGTCATCTCAACATTAACGACAGTGATAATGCATCGTGGTGGGATAAATACCAACAGCGATACTACGTTATAGTGGGGCTAGCATCTATAGCGTCTTTTTCGTAGTTGGGCAAATCCAGCACTAAAGAAAGCGAAATCTACGTTGTAGTGAGACTATCATCAGCAACGTCTTTGCCATAGTGGAGCAAGCTCAACACTCACGACAGCGCTACCCACGTTGTAGTGGAGCCATTGCTCACAATGTCTTTGCCATGGTGCGGCGAACCCAGCACTCATAACAGTAAAATACTCTACTGTGCACACTTAGTATACTAGCTTCGGGCTCAATCATGAATACACATGCTTGTACTGAAATTTTCATAAATCACTGAAATAGTTCTTAAATACCTTAAGCTTAAGTATTCATTAAGAATTACTGATAAAAATTAGATCATGCAAATCATACTAAAATTTCATTTAGAAATACTAAAGCATGCTTAAATCATACTTTACTGAAATCTCGTAAAACGTAAAAATATATTCGGTCTTTAAACACATCAAATCATGCTTACTTGCATATGTAAAATCATAAACCATGTATCTAATAGTTATTTAACGCATCTTTGGTACGAAGAAATCATAAACATTCAATATGTTTGGCTTAAGAAACTGATCTCGTACAACGTATAAACTCGATAATAATTTAGTGAAATTCATACAATACATGCTTTAAAATCATAATTTAAAATTATAAGTCACTCACAAACATTCTCGGTTCGTAAACTTCTCTGATCGTCAAATTTTCTGAAAATTGTCCAAAATTGACGAAAATCGAGCCGATAACAAAACCCGTTCTTAGGTTAAATTCCCTAAATAACCCTTAATTTTCTCCTTAATCAATGATAAAATAGGTATTTAACAATAATATACGAATTGGGTTAAGGTAAATAAATAATCTGTCTTCTGGTTTTAATGACGGACAAGCAATGACAGTAAGCTTTTATTGACGGACTTTTAATGACTGACAGCCTAAAATGTCATATTCAACCTTTGAATTTATTCCCAAATTTTGCTTAGTTTTCGTCCACAACTTCGACGAACTCCAGTAACAAATTACTCTTTTTTGGGCCAAAATTGGACGTTCTAACTATTACCGATCAATTACCCATAACTTCAACGACGTTACCTCAAGATTTGGTTATCCAATTTGCTCTCAATCCACAGGAATTCGAGCTGAAAACTTCGTTGCTCTGTTTTCCGACAAGTTTTTCTACAATTTTTAAACTTCAAATTCGTCATTTTCAGTTGAAATTTATCAAATTAGTTATCACGAAATTAAAGAAGGACTTCTTATTGAGCTTACCACAAATTTTGAAACTCCAATTTCAACTCTAACCGCTTCAATTTCTTCAAAAACTCCAATTGCTCAACACTGTGAATTTTTTAGCTTCGACGAGTTTCTTCTTCGATTTCTTGGCCAAATTTCTTCAAATTGAGTTGTCTTTCAGCTTCTTCTCTCTTTTCTAAACACTTTAAACACAAATTTTACTCAATTTGGTCAAGAATTGAAGCTCAATTTTGCTATTCTTCTCATTGTGTTCGTGTAAATTTTTGTCCAGATTTTTCCAACCTTACTCTCGGGTTATTTTCTCCTTTTCTTCAATTTTCTCTTCAATTTAACCAACTTTACATGATTTAAAGACAAATTCTTGTCTATTAACCATCCAATTGGAAAAGAGAACGAGGAATTAAGATAAAATTTTTAACTTCTTCTTCTTTACCTTATCCTTCTTGGCGCACACTTCAAAAGTTCCTATTTTTTTTAATAAACCAATTATCACTTAAAATCCAATAATAAAAATAGTAATAATAATAATGATGATGATGATAATAATAATAATAAATAATTTCAAAATTTTTCTTTTTGTTTCTTTTTCTTTTTTACAAAATTACTAAATGCCCTTCCATTATTTTATTTTTATTTTTACAACAAACAACTTGAAATACAAAGATCGGGTATTACATTTTCACTGTAATGTTGATATTCAAATATGACATCAATTTTCTCATCCCATAAAAGGTATGCATCTGGTTTTGAAAATCTTCCAAAAAATAATGGAAGCATGATTCAATCAACATAGTAACTATTTCTCAAACCTCTTCTTTATGTATACATTACTTACTGAAGTTCAGTTGCTTAATTGATTTGTCTACTTTATGTGCTTGCTTGACCTACTTCAAATCTTTTTTCCACTTCACTGATTTCTCACTTCCGACGATCTTTCTTTCTTTTTCTTTTTTTTTTCTTTTTCATGATCCCACGACAATCAAGTTTTTTTGTTTCTTCTTTTCCTATTTCAATTTGTTTTTCTTTCGTTTCAAACTGATGTTCACGACAATCAACCTTTTTTCTACTTTTTATATTTCAATTTATTCAGAGAACTTCTTCACAATTGTTTTCTTTTTTTTTCAAATCCTACTTCTAACGACACAATCAAATTCAATTCACAGTGAATTTTTTTTTCTTTTTCAAACATGAACAAAAAAAAAACTCTAATTAGAAACTAGACTCAATCAAGAAGGCAATTAAATATATACCCAATCTAAAGCCTAGGCTCTGATACCAAATGATATGAAAATCGTAGGATTTGAAAATTAGGAACCCAATTGGTGAACTCTATAATAAAAAATTCTAAAACTCCCAAGTCAATTTGACAACAATCTAAAGAGAACGACTAGAATTGGATTACCTTTTAATCGAAGACCAAGAGATAAGACTTAAGGTTTGAACACTCCACAAGCAAGATGATCAAACTTACCTGAATTCTCAAGCATGTATCGCTAGGTCATGAATTACAAAAGTTGGTGATGGATCTTTGTCATCAACACAGAGAAAAATCTCACTCAAAATTCGATATACCAAAAACTGTTTTTACAACCTAATAGCAAGGCCTTTCCAATAAAAATCTTAATCCATTGTAAAACAAAGACTAAATTAACCATACTTGAATGTTATTAAAAATGATAAAATTAGAAAAATATTAAAATTACATCACAATTATTAAATAAAAATCTAATTAATAATTTGATGCTTGTCAGTTCATATCATAGAGGGTAAGAAAAGTACCTCTATCATGATCAGTTTGGTCACCCGTTGAGCGAGTGGTCTTGACACAAGCCCCTACAAAAGTTATGTGTAAGTCAGTGGCCTTAAGTTAAAGTTAAACTTTTTTTTTAGAGTGCACTGAGCTTTGTTTTCAGGCTCCTTAGTAGAAGTATTACATCCTTGAATGTTTTGATACTATAGCTAGTGTTGGGAGAAGATGAATGGATGAATCGATGTGCCATAAGAGAAGTTCAAGCTTATAAGACTTTATTTATTTATAATGGTTAAGCGTGATTTTTATTATTCATGAAGGTTTGAACTAGGACTATGGTGTTCGTAAGTTTCTTGGCACTTGCTGTCCTCAAGCATTACTCTATAGACTAAGTGAATTTTTTAGAAATTTTGATGCGATCACTAAACTTTTTATGATGCTTCGTAATTTTAACTAGCATCTAGGCTATTCATCCTTGGCAGCGTACTATCTACCTACGAAGATATTTTTGGACTCTAAACGCGGCAAGCTTAAGTATCAAAATGATATTGTTTATTTCCAAAAGATCTTATTTTTCAATTTTAGAAATGTGCTTTTGTTTAAAAAATACTTAGTTCTTCCGAAAAATCTTTTATTAGTTTAGACACAAGTCGTTGATCGAGAAATGGTTGGTATTCTTTGAATATGTTCCTCTTTACAACTATAACTCTTCTTGTCACTTATTTTCATTCATTCCCAAATTTTGAAGCTATGCTTCTTATTTTGGTTGGGATGCGACAACATTAGAGTTCTTTATTTTTAAAGATATTGCGTTAATGAATATTTTTTTTTCTTTTGTAAGTGTTGTGGAAGATTATTTTGATTTTTAAACGCTTTAGCTCGAGCTTTGTACACCTCCAAATTTAAGAGTGCATCAAGGTTTTCATTGCTGAAAGTGAATGACAAGAACGTAGAAAAATTTACAGAAGAGGTTTGAGGTAAAGCTTTCCCGGCTAATAGGGTTCCAAAAATATTTTCAAGGCATGTTCCTTGACTAAAGTTTGAACGCCTAAACTACTAAGTTAGAATTAGTATCACATAGGTAATATCATTGAAGTTATTCTTGTGAGTCACAGAAAGAAAGAAAAACTACTAAAGTTCACAAAAGTTAGACAAATGACAAGAAAAGTAATAGTGCGATAAAAATAGAGGCAAACTTGTAATACTTCATATTTGAAAATGTGAGATGCGATTACAAGCTACAAAAGATGTCAATGAAAATAAAAAAGAAATACAACACTCCTCAAAATTTAGTCTATCCTCGCGTCTTGGTCTTCAATAGTAGCGAGAGGAAGTTCAGGTTCATCCGAGAGGGGTTAGAAGGCACTACAAGAAAATCATCTTTTAGTGGCGCATTCAAAACGTCACTAAAAGTCCACAAAACATCGCTAAAAGTATTAGGGACGCAACCCACAGCGTTGCTAGGACTGTCGCTGCATCCACGTAGCTAAAAGTATTGTGACGCAACCCACCGCGTCCCTAAAACTCAACATTTAGTGACATAGAAGTGTCGCTAAAAATTCACTTTTAGTGATATATTATTTCGCCACTAATTTTTAGTTACAGCGACATCCTACATATGTCACTAAATGTGTTCTTTAGCGACATATATTATTGCGCCACTAAAAATGTTACATCATTTTTTTTAAAAAAAAAAAACTATGATTTACTGACGTTATAGAAAACGTTGGTAAAAATATTTTATTAATTAAAAAAATAATACCAAATTTACTATATAAACCTGTTAAAAATTGTAAACATTATAGAAGAACTACGTAAAAAAGGCTTCGCTAATTTGAGAAAGAGTTTGAACTACTACATTATAATTTGAGAAAGAACTTAACATGTAATTATCAAGTTACACCAAGTGATATACAAAATTAGTTCCAAGTTACCATCTAGGTACCAAAGTTTGCGTAACTAGAATTCATACAATAATAATTGTAGTTTCTATAACAAAAAGTCCTACAACATAATTTTTTCATACAAAATTGTAAGATATATATACCGACCAAAAAACTCTTTCCAATTCTGTCCGTGAAGTCAACATCAAAATCCAGGATAGAAGAACAATTGTGCATAAAATCTGACAAATAAAAAAAGTGAAATATCAAATGCATATAAGGATAACAATAATAATACTGACTATTTGAAGCTATTTGAAGCGGCATTAAAGTATTGCAAGGTGCATTTAAAATAACAATAATACCGATTGATAAAAACTAGTATTCTTCTAACTTTAAAGCATCACAAGAAATGAAGCTATAGTTCCTCTAAAACACATCACAATTCGAGTTACAACCGACAATCGACACACATGAACAACAAACAAAGACAAAATACTAACAAACCATAACCCGCAGTCAAACCACTAAAAACACCTTGCATGTGGCATATTGCAGATAAACTCAAGTACAAGCAAATAACAAAGCTCCAGGATTAGGAAATAAGCACAATGCATTAAAGAAAATAAAACTATCCAACTTTTTTGAGAGTGTCGAACATACTCTTCTAAACTACTTCGACCTTCGGTCAAAATGTTCACACCCTTCACCGTGCCTCCAAACCCGTTCATAAACTCTTCCTGTTGCCACCACACAAAATGCAACTAACTGTACTCTTCAGTTTCTCTTGTTATTTTCAACCATTTTATGTTGACATGATAGATATTTAAATGAGGGCATGCTTTGGGGATATTTTTTTTTCCAAGAAGATATATTGATGTAAATTGAATAAGAAGAAAATAAGAGAAAATATCCAAAAACAGGAAGCTTGTAACAAATCTATTGAATCTACAACAGAAAACAAAATCTACCCTACAAGCTACAATCTGGTTAGATGAAGAATTCAGATAAAGGAGTAAAAAATAAAAAAGCTAGGTGGAGATCAAATTGTCAAATGATGAACATGAAAGCATATGAAGTGCAGCTGTAAAATTTAACATCCGACAACAACAACCGCCATTTTCCACTTTCCTTTGCCCCCATTGATTAGAATTTTCAGACATGATGTTGGCCCCTCCAAACACACAAACAAACACAGTGAACAAAAAGAAAAGAGAGAGAAAAAAAAAAAGAAAACCGACCCCTTCATGTTTCCCTCCTCTGATTCACCTATGTGAAAATGAAGATGATAAGTTTGTTTTATTGTTAAAGAAGTAGAGGGTGTGAAGCAAAATCAACCAAGTATTTGCTGAAATGGAGCAAAGGAAGAAAACATGGACGAGGGAAAAAACATTGAATTTCTTAGTGAAACAAAATCAGCCAAGTTTCTTTTGTTCATTACCATTTCTCAGTGAATACCATTGAATGCTTGCTAGTTTTTGTAGTGCATATTGGCATTTAAGCAACGTTTTATAAAACAATAGTGAACCTTCTAACTATAACAAGTCTACTACTAGTCAAATAGTAGTGAACCCTCTAACTATAACAAGTCTACTACTAGTCTCCCCATTCGTTTTAAGGGCTGGTTGTGTCCCATAACTAAAATTAAATGAAATAAGTTAGTCATTCTCTTAATAACACTCTAGGCAACATGGAGACAAACCCAAAAATTTATAAAGAACCAGCAACAATCATTCATTACTATCGTAACAAGATACAAGTATTCATCACCAACAACAAGCATTCATTAATATACCAACAAGCAAAAAGAAAATGTAATGGTTAGATTAGAACCACTAACTTCTTGTCGAGGGAATATGCCTCATCAAAGTTTATAGCCAAAGATTAGAATCATTGAACATATGAAAAGATTAGAATCGTTGAACATAATTAATTATAGACACTTTTGTTGAAGGTGGGACATGCAACATGCGGGTTTGACTTGAAATGGAACAGAAACATACTCCAAATTTATTTGTCTCCTTCTATTAATAGACACTAAAAGGGACCAAGCTAGCAGATCAGTTGTAAAATGTTTGTAAAATGTTCACGACAGTTGTAAAATGTTCACAACAGTTGTAGCAGATATATTAATAGACACTCTCTGTTCACAGCAGTTGTAAAATGTGTTTAGGATTGACTTCGATTAAAATGAACTTTAACTTCAACTTCAACTCCTTCAACTTCAACTCCAGTTGTAAAATGAACTTCAGCTTCAACTTCAACTCCTTCAACTTCAACTCCAATTGTAAAATGAACTTCAACTCCATTAACAAACTAGCAAATCAATCTTTATAATTATTTTCTAGTCTTACAATTGTTAACTGCAACTACTTTTATGTCTGGCCTAGAATCATCACTTGTCTTCCAGTAAAAAATAAATCCATTATGTATCTATTTTTTGATTTAATACACTAAGCATAGCAGCAGATCAATCAAGGTAATCTTGTACCAAGGGTTCATCCAAGTCTAAAATAAAGTAATTCTAACATAAAAATAAAATAAGTAAGTGTCTACTAGGTCTATTTGAGATATTTTAATTGTTCAAAACTATACTTAAATAGCTTACCAAAAGTCTATCTACTATCTCCTTTTTCACCTCTTTGGATACATCTGACCAATGTTCGCATTCAAGCAGTACTATTTCACGTACCTCTTTTCCTATTTGAGAGTTCAACTTCGAGGAGTCCTTACAAACCGGTTATCTATCTTCAAGTTCAATTTTTATAGGAATGGGACCGTGTGCTTGGACATATTTTTCAAGGCCAACTCCTCTAGTTGCTCCTCGACCTCTTGTTTTCATTCCAGAACCTGCACGATAAATATTTGTACTAATAACTCACACGTTATTAGAAACTATAATATTTAAACATAAAAAAGAATGCATACCCTGAACATTTGAATTTATCGATGCCACCTCTTGCTCGACAGTACAATCTTCATTACCATTGCTTGTTTGGTTAGTGTTTGAAGATGATCTACTACGATTTTCGGGTCCAAAATTTCTTGACGACATCCTACAAAGGTTTTGAAGTATACATATAACTATAAACATAACGTAAAGAAACAAAATATGTACAATTCAAATGTATGCATAAATATGACTATTGTTAGCTATATGTAACCTTACATAATTTTCTACAAGTCACTTTCACAATCTGCATCACATAACGATGTATTTGAATGTGTACTCATTGACTCATCGCTACAATCATCTGAATCAAACTCTTCTTTATCAACCAATTCTTCTTCAGTTGAACCTTCTTCATTATTTTTTGCATGAATATTTTCTTAATCTCCAATAATTGAAGGTTCAACATCTTCTCTATTAAACGTTTGTGAATCTAGGTTATCTTCAACTCTAGGATAACATATAGATATGGTTTCATCTGACATTACTTCTCTTTCATTACTTTCTATTTTCGAAATATCCCACACATGTCTTGCTTGAATTTGTTGAACTATTTTCCAATCTTGACCAAGTTTGTAATATCTAAGTAAAAAACTTGTGTTGCTTGACTTACAAGGATGAAAGGCTCATCTTTGTACCACAGGTAACGAGTATTTATTGATGTAAAGCCATCAACTATGTTAATTCTATTATTTTGTGAACTGGTATCGTACCATTCACACCTAAAAAGGGCAACTGCCTTCATGCAAACATATTTTAACCTTATTATTTCATGTAGTTCGCAATAGAAAATGATTTGTCCAATTTCATCATCACCCGACACCATTATTCCATTATTTTGAGTGGTTCGACGACTATCACGATCTTTTGTATGAAATCAAACTCCATTTACTATACATCCACTATAAGAGCGAGCACAATCATTCGGACCAGAATCAAGGGCATACAAGTCATCAGATATTTGTTTATCACGATGCAACCTTTTGGCCTAATCATAAAGACAATGCTTAGATGAGATAAAAAGTTCTAAGCCAAACATAAGGTACGACCACAAGAAATGACATACCTTTTCGTTGAACCAAGTAGGAAATTCTAATTGTTGCCTCCTATGCAAATCACCATGACTATTACTTGACTGAAGAATTCTCATATGCTCCCTATGTTTTGCAAGTTAGAGTAACTTTCTAGTTATATTTAAAATAAACAAAATAAATATTACCAAATGGATACATATTGGAGAAAAGGTTGCACTTCATCACAGTTGTTTAGAATATACCAATGTGATTTTGCTAACTCATCGAGGGTTAACTGTCGAAATAGGGCACCACCTAACCATCGTATACGTCCAGAAAAAATTGATAGATCACTATTGTTGATCTCCTCATCATCATTGTTAATCATTATTTCTATCAATTCTACTAAACCTTGTTTCAGTTCCACGTAAATACATAGAGCAAAAGTTCAAAGATTCATTTATGACGTATGCTTCTGCAATTGAACCCTCAGGTCGAGCTTTGTTTCTAACATACTATTTCAAATACCGCAAACTTCTGATACATATAATTCAAATTACATGTGTTGGATCCATACACAATAAAAGTAAGAATGACAAATAATTCACATACCTTTCGATTGGATACATCAAACTATATCTGACAGGCCCAACAACTCTTGCTTCCCACGACAAATGGACAACTAAATGGACCATCACGCCAAAAAAAGCTGGTGGAAAGATCCTTTCCAACTTACACAGGATGAGTACTATATCAACTTGTATTTTGTCTAGCTCTGATATGCTTAAAGTTTTTTACATAGAGCATGGAAGAAATTCGACAACTCCGATATAGTTGTAGAAATATCTTTACGTAGATACGATCGAATGCCAATCAGAAGAAGTCTTTGGAATAAAACATGACAATTGGGGCTCTTCAACCCAAATATTTTTCCTTCCTTTAGATTAATACAACGAGATATGTTGGATGCAAGACCATCTGGAAACTTCATAAACTTCAAGAACCTACAAAAGTCCACTTTTTCAGCAGCAATTAACGTGTAGGAAGCATGAGGCTTGAAACGTCTATTTCCAATCTCTTGTTTGTGAAACTCCTTTCTTATTTTCAAGTTAGGTAGATCCTCACGAGCTTTAAAGGTGTCTTTAGTCTTTCCATCAATGTTCAATATTGTGCCCACCAAGTTATCGCAAATATTTTTTTCAATATGCATCACGTCAAGTTTATGACGAAGTTTAAGATTTTGCCAATAAGGAAGATTGAAAAAAATGCTTCTTTTAGTTCAATTATGTTCACCAATTGTCTTTTTTCGCTTGACATCACGTCTTGTAGGATTCTTACTCAACATAGAAAAACTTATAGAATTCAATTGATTTATAATATCTTGTCCCAACAAAATATGGGAGCTACTCTCATTTCTTGTTTTCCATCGTGTTGCCTACTTTTACGCCATGCATGCGTTAAAGATAGATATCGACGATGTCCAATATAACATATCTTGCTCTTTAGTGCCATTGAGCTTGTATCAACATTGCAAATTGGGCATGTTTTATAACCTTTTGTCCTCCAACCAGATAAATCACCATAAGCTGGAAAATCATTTATTGTCCAGAGCAATGCAGCACAAAGTTGGAAGAAAGAACCACTGAAACTATCATATGTTTGAATGTCATTCACCCAAAGCTCGTTTAACTCACCAATCAGTTGTTGTAGGTAAAAATCAATTTCTTTACCAGGAGACCTTGGACTAGGGATGAGTAAAGACAGCAAAGTGAATGGTGATTTCATACACTTCCAAGGGGGCAAGTTGTATGGAATGAGCATAACTGGCGTCATGTTGTATGATGTGCTCATGTTTCCAAAATGATTAAAACCATCAAAAGAAAATGCCAATCTGATATTTCGAGCATCCGAATCAAAATAAGGATACTGTTCATCGAAATGTTTCCAACCCTCAGCATCAGCAGGATGTCGAAGTATGCCTTCATTTCACACCTCTTATCTTTGTGCCACCTGATATCCTCGGCAATATGTTTTGATAGAAATAATCTTTGCAACCTTGCCGTAAGTGGAAAATATCTTAACACCTTATGTGGAATTTGTTTCCCCTTTCTATCATTCGACTTGTATCTAGACTCTCCACAATGCGGACATTTGTCAAGTGATGCATATTCTTTCCAAAATAAAGCACAATCAAATTTGCACACGTGAATTGAAACATATCCCATCCCTAGGTCACGTAGTCTTTTCTTAGCCTTATAGTAGGAGGCGGGTAGCTTCACACCATCTGGAAAGACTTCGTTTAATAATTCAAGCAACATATCAAATGACTTATCGCTCCAACGATTAAGCACTTAATGTGCATAAGTTTAACTAAAAAATTAAACGAAGTGAACTTTAGACATCCCGGATATAATGACTCTTCTATTTCAACAAACATTCCACTCATTCTATATGAATCTTTTTGCTCGTTTGATTCTCTTGTAGTTTCTTCAAACATTGGCCCATGTAAATCATGAATCATCTCTAGCATCTCATCATCCATAATATCTCTCTCTCTAATGTTTTCTCTAAGATTTACATTCTCTTCTCTAGGTTCACCTGAATTGAAAAACGTTGCACCTAGAAACCTTGAATTAGATCTCAAAAATGGAGAAAGTTTAACAGTATGTCCATGGAATATCCATCTCCTATAAGTCAGAGACATGCCATATTTATACAAATGGCGTTCTACGACATCTAATCTATTCCAATTGAGGTTCACACAGTTTGAATAAGGACATCTTGTTCTTCCCTCTTCGTCTAAACACTTTGTTGCAACTCTGATAAAGTTATCAACACCGTTAGAATATTCACTAGAAGCTCGATCCCTTAAATTTATCCAACTTCGATCCATATTAAGTACAAATTAAAGTACCTAAGTTAGAATTCAGAGTATTAGAATCAAAACCTTGAATTCAAAGTACCTAAGTATGAACAAAGTGTTTGAGTAAAGATAAATATTTAGAGCAGAGCACATTCAACAACGTGTTTGACTATCACAATTATGATTTCATGACTTTTTTTTAGTCAAAAAGAAAGAAAAAGAAAACTCCAACACTTGCTAGTGCTTACAATTTCAAAAATCCACACATTGCTATTTTGTATCCAATTTCTCTAACTTTAACTTCTACATGAAATGCACACGATATTTATATTCAATTTCTACTCTAACATCACGTCTAGAAATAGAGCCCAAAAGTAAAGATAGAAAATACATGACTCATTGGGTAAAAAAAAAAAAAACATGATAAGAAAAAAAACTTGTACCAAAATACATGATAGATAATTTCGGCCATCAAATATTGGTAAGAAAAAAAAAATAGAGGTTCGTGGACAAATCATTCTTAATGATTTTGGTACAAGTTTAGAACCAATTATGTTAGCATACTTTGGCTTCAAGTACAAGTAACCTGGAAATAAATCCAAAACAATAAATAGAACATGACACCTATTTTTCACAAACGGAGTTCTTTAATTTCAAAAACACAATAATACTTAAAAGCTCTGTATTAAAAGCCAGAATAATTCCTCAACTTTGAAAAAAAATAGAAACACAGTCGTAGTCTGCTGAAGTCTAATGATTCCTCAACTTTGAGAAATGATAATGATTCCTCAATTGAATCATTATCATTTTTCAATTCTCAATCCATAATAAAAAAAAACATTCCAAATTAGACAAAATAAGAAAAATAGTTACCTCAACAAGTTGCAAAATCTCCGTCGAAGTCTAGAAATCGTCGTCGTCCGAAGTTGTGTGTTCGCCGTCGTCTGTCGGTGCAATCTGTACTCCACCGTCGCAAGCCGTAATCCGTCGACGCAAGGCGTAGTCCGTCGTCGCAAGCTGCGTGTTGTCCGTCCGTCGCAATCCGTAGTCCGCCGTCACAAGCCGTAGGCCACCGGCGCAAGCTGCAATCCATCGTCGCAAGATGTCGTTGTCTGTCGCAAGTTGCGTGAGGGAGAAAGGCTTTGTGAATTGAAACGTCGCGAAGTTGGGTTAGGGTATAAAGGAGAAAGTTTTATTTCTTTTTGGTTTAATGAAAATAAAAGGAGGGAAATTAAAAAAAAAAAGGAAGTATTATTTTTGAAAAACTTTTAGCAACATTCATGTTTGTTGCTAAAAGTCATTAATTTTTAGTGACATTTTTCAAATCTTTTTTAGTGACACAAACTAAAACTATGTCGCTAAAAATAATTTTTTGTGACAAATTTGTTTTGAGTCTCTAAAACTAACCTTTTAGCGACAAAAATTATTTGTGCCACTAAGACTTTGTCACTGAATATTAAATTTCTAGCAGTGAGGTAAAGCAAAATTCCTTCCATCTCTAAAAGAAGAAGATTCCCTCTCCCCCTCTCAAGAAGGAGGAGTATCAACGAGGAGAAAAAGAAAAAGAAAAATAAGAAGGGAAGTGCTTTACCACATATATTTTGTGATCTTTTATGTTATATGATTTTTTATTCTCGTCAATTTTGAGTCCCTAATTGTTTTGTGTTCAAATTTTAGTATATGAGATCTTCACACGAAAAGTGACAAATTGGCTCAATCTGACCCCAATTAGATAGGGTCAAGTGGGGTATTGTTCATACAAAACCAACTCGAGACAAGCCAAATCATTTTATTAGAAAAAATTGGTCTACCCAACTCCCTTACATCTCAAGTATTTATAAAAGAAATCAAAGATAATTATGACTAATCCTTAATTAAAATCAACGTCGAACCTTCCAAATTTACAATTATATCACCATGTTGACATATATTTAAATTTCATAATTGTGTTAACTTAATAGGTAAAGTTAAAAATGCTAAGAAAGTTAACTCGTAGAATATTATAATTAAACCTAACAAACTATGTGTAGAAGACGTGGAATCAAAATAAAAAAAGGAACATGTGGCTTAAAAAATTTATTAAACCTTACACGTAAATTTAAGGGGAAAGAGTAAAGGGAAGATTAATTGAAATATTTGTAGTTTAAAGAAGGTGGTTCCACCTTTGAGAAAAAGCAATCAATCATTATGATATTTTTATTTTAGGAAAAATAGCCGTGGTTTTGTCTATTGTGTGTGTTGACATGTACACAAGACAATTACACGTGGCCCAATTAGATGCATTAAAAGTGACCGCTGGCGTTGCAGACCCGAAAGTGCATACAACCATCCAATTGTTCTCTCTCCATTCTTTTGGATGGATGACCAAATCAAAAACAAGTGGGCCCCCAAAAGAATAAATATAATAAACACATTTTTAGTCTTTTTTTGCCACTTGCAATATTTTCATATTTATTTATTCGGTTGTGATCTGGATTCTATAATTTATTTTATTACTTTTTTTAAATATATATATATATATATATATATATATACGTATGTATATATTTTAGTCGTTATTATTATAATTTTATTCATTATAAAAATAGTTATATGAATGATTGGATGAATCATGTATGACTCCAGATAATTGTTGCAAATATGTATTAATAATTAACATGAACAAAATACAATTTACATAACCACAACATGTTTTAATGGTTACACATAATAACCAAATATGTATGACTTTAAAAATATTCCTAGATATTTAGGAGCTGAAGTATAATTACTTTTTTTAATCATAGGATGTTATTATGATTTAGGAAAATTCATAGCTCAAAATTATGTAAACATTTGTAATTCATTATTTTATTTGGTAATTTTAATTTGAAGCTTTTGAAAATTTAGAGTCTCAAGAGTTTAGGTTCATATTAATAATAATAAAGAAAAAAAAAAGAAATTAATGTTAGTAAGTATAGAATGTATAAAGGGTTTAGTAAGCATTTTAATATTAAAAATAGAAAAGATAGAAAATGGGAAAGGAAGAAAATAATGAAGGGAGTTGACGTGTATTCCCCAAATATTTAGAACTGGTCGTCACCATCACCCACAGCGTACGGTCTAGATTCACTCCTCACTCTCTGCTTCTCTTTTTTATCCACTTTCTCCTCCCTTCCTTCTTTCCTCCACTTTTCAATTCCCTCTCTCACCCATTTTCTATCTCCAACCCACCATGCCCCCGCCCAACTGGCTTCCCATCAAGAGAACCGCCAGCCAGAAGGAGATTCTCTTCGACGTCGGAGGCGCCGCCCTCTCTGAACTCGATAACCCTACCTCCTCCCTCTTCGATCACCGTCTTCTCTCCATGCTCTCTCCCAGAAACAATCGAAGGCATTCCGATGAGTTTCCCCGCTCTTCTCACTACCTCCGTGCTTGCTGCCTCTGCCAACGTCGCCTCCTCCCCGGCCGAGATATTTACATGTACAAGTAAGTGAAAATCACTTATCAATGTTTCTGTTCTAGAGCACAGTCAAATTTTGAAACGAATTTGATGAAAACTCGGGTGGAATCTTTTGAGTGATTGATGAGATTTTTGGTGTTTTGATGTGGAATCAGGGGAGAGAGCGGTTTTTGTAGTGCAGAGTGCCGGCAACAGCAGATGAATCAAGACGAGGCTAAGGAGAAGCGTTTGACAGCGTCGAAGAAAGGATCGGCGGCCATCGCTTCAGCTCCGACGGGCGCCGTAACAAACGTCTCTGCTATCAATGGTGAGACTGTAGCCGCCGTGTAGCCGCCGTATATCAGTTTAGATTGAAAAGTAGCCGCCACCACTGATCTAGCTTTCCTATCAACGCATATAAATATAAATTATATATAAAAGATATAATATGTGGGAGTGTTAGATATAATTTTGGAGCTGCTGTATGTGAATATTTCCTTCAATTGAAATATATCGTTTTTGTGTAATGTTACATATATTAAAATTTGGCAATCCCTTAAAGCCTATGTATCTATAGATATCGTTATCAAAGTAGATTGGTTTAAAATGTCTACTACTGTTATTTTCTCTTTAATTAGTATTTATTTTTATTTAGTTCGATTTTTTATATATTTTAAATTTACAAGTGAGAGAAAATTAGATATTATATTAGTTGCTGTTTTTAAAAAACAAAATGAATAATAAACATTTATTTAGTAGTTTAATGTATTTTTGAAATTTGTTATAAAATATGGTTGAGAAATCTCTATCTGTATGGATTTTTTAATGATAAATTTATAAAATTAAGATGTTGAATTTTTATGGTCAAAATAGTATTTATGGTTTTTTCATTTTCAAAATTTTTTGCAATAATTGAAGTGATTGTCCAAAACAAGAGTCGATTTAAAGTGACCAAAATTAAATCAATCGACTTTGTCCGACAATTCTTCCGTCACCGTCGCTCTCCTCTTTTGTCCGACCAATTCTTCTTTTTTTCGTCACCGTTAATTTCCTGATGAACCTCCATTTTTCTGTTGTCGTCCAAATTTAGGGGGCACCAAACTAGTTTGTGGTTCTTCGATTTATTCGCCTCGGGTTTCCATTGCATCGTCATTGTGCGATTGGCAAACTTTTTAGCTAACTCAATTAGACCAAGTTTCATCCTTTTTGTTGTTAAATTTGGGGTTTTCAAGCTATGATGGTTGAGAAATCTTAGTTTCACTCTAAATCCTTAAAATTGGTGTTCTTTTTTGTGTCCTATATAATAATAGTATGAATATTCTAAATCGTATTGAAGGACTGAGAATAAGCATCATATTCCATGTTTGGGGTTCAAGAATTACATCCATAATATTCTTGTATTGTCCATTTGTATTGAAGTATGTCTTTTTAGATTTTATTGTACTTTGGTTAATTGAGATTGAGGTACTGTTTTGTTTCTCTTCATATAAGAACCATTTTCTAAGTTTGTTTCTGGTTACTATTTGCTAAACTGTAACTTTTATACTAAGGTCGTGACACTAGGAATCCTTTTATTCAACTTGTATACATATTAAATAAACAATTACTGTCAAACAAAAATAACGTTGAGCAAATAAGTTTGTCAATATGTTTGGTGGTAAGTTCACTTTACGAAATTGCTTGTCATTATGTTTGCTGTAAACAGGTTTGTCAAATTGCTATTTCTCGAGAATTAAGTTTTTGAAATATTTGTCAATGGACAAATAATTGATGATGGAAATAGGATGTCTAGGGAGTATGAACTAGGAGTTTAAACATTCATTGAATTTGGTTTACGTAATGACAACGATTTCAGTTCAATTAGGTGTTCATGTTTGAAGTGTAGGAATTGTGTATTGAATGAGGTTTCAATAGTTATATATTATTTATATGCTATTGGGATTGACCAAAGTTATAAAGTGTGGTTCTGACATGACAAAGAATTGACAGGAGATAATGGTAACAATCGAGTGAGAATACGAAGAAAGAAAACATCGACGACGATAATGATTTATTTAATGTACTAAATATGGTTCAAACTGTGCATGATCAATTTTCTGACGTACCTAATATGTTTGCCACTATGTTCGATGATGCTAAGAAGCCCTTATACACTGGTTGTAAAAGATTCATAAAATTATCAGCCTTAAGATTATACAACCTAAAGGTTAGGTTTGGATGGAGTTATTCTAGCTTTTCCGAATTGTTGGCGACCATTAGTGAGTTCTTGCCTGAAAATAATAAAATCCTGGTTTCTATGTATAGAGTAAAAAAACACTTATTGCCTTAGGTTAAGTTATAAAAAATTAAGTGCATGTCCAAATGATTGTTGTCTGTATAGAAAAGAGTTATGAAAACTTCAATAGGTATCCTAATTGTAACTTGTCAAGATGGAAGAGAATTAAGAACTCTATAGAAGAGAGAAAAGAAAGGGAGTTGCTGCTAAACAATTGTGGTATTTTTCAATTGTTCCAAGGTTCGTAGGATGTTCAAGAACTTTGAACATACCAAGAATTTGTGTTGACATGCAACTGATAGGAAAGTAGATGATATTTTGAGATCTCCAGCTGAAACGCCATTTTGGAGGTTGATAAATCATTTATGGCTAAATTTTTGGATCGAACCAAGAAATCTTAGACTGAGATTGTCCACATATGGCATCAATCTGTACGAAGATTTATCAACCAAATACAGTTGTTGGCCTATGATAGCTACAATATACAACCTTCAACCGTAGCTATGTATGAGGCGAAAGTATTTGATGAAGCCACTATGTGTAAACATTTTAGAGCCAAAAATTAAAAATCATATAGTATGGTTCTTAACACATTCGACTCCCTGTAAAACGGGTGTGCAAGGGAAGCGCACGACCAATGAAGTTATGGATGCTTTAACTATGGACTTCCTCCAAGGTGGGAAAGAGCAAGTTGATCGTTCCAGTGAAGTTGTTGATGTCAAGTGAGTATTTGAAGGAATTTACAGCTTTAGGACGATGTGACTATTGGAAATTTGATTGTGTTGGACACCAAACTAGTTGTAAGGAGTTTCATCATCTTCATTCTATGTGACCAGGTTGTCCATAAGGTCTTGAAAGTCAACTTTAAACACTACTAATCCCATAACGTCCAAACCACTTGTAAGGAGTTTCATCATCTTCATTCCATGTGACCAGTTTGTCCATAGGGTCTTGAAAGTCAATTTTAAACGCTACCAATCCCATAACGTCATTATTTAAAACGGTCTTCAAAAGCAGAAACATAGTAGAATAAGAGATTTTGGGTGGCGGGTAAGTGAGAAGATGCAACTACTACTAAATACAAACAAAAAAAAATGCAACAAACCATTTTTTGTGTTTCTATATGAAAATTGAAAAACATTGAAAATATGAAAAAAAAATCAAATTAATTTGATAACAATATTTATAAAGTAATGAAAAAATATATTTAGATGGAATTGAATCTGTAACAAACATTCAAACAAATCAAAAGTTAACTAGATAAAATCAAATTTGATAATAAAAGATAAAATTCAAATATAAATTGGAGAGAAAAATCAGAATGTTTTGTTTATTGTGATTAATTAAAAAAAAATAGTTAGATAAAATATAATTTGATAATAAAGTATAAGTTCAAATATAATATGGGGAGGAGAAAAATCAGGAAGGGAGCTCAAATTACACTGTACTTATTACTTCATCGACCACAAAACCAACAACCCACAAAGAGAAAAACAACAAGAAGCCTAACTAGCTGTAGATATATACCAAAAACAACGAGATTGCAAAAAGTGAATACTTATTTGTTTGTCAAAAAGAGATTAATAATATAATAATATAATAAGATGATAATGAATAAAACGTGATTAAAAAAACAAAACATGATAAAATTTGAATGAGCTATATGGTTTGCTAGATGATAAGATGTATAAAACAATAAGTAAAATCTTAATTGGAATCAAATATTTTAATATGAATTTAAAACAATAAAAATGGTTTAAAATAATCTTCAATTTTCAACAACATATGAATCTTCAATTTTCTCAAAATGAGGGAACATCATTTAAAATTTGTCTAACACCTATTTTTCTAATTCATTCTCACGTGCCTATTTGGATTACATTTCTATCTAAACATTTTAAATAAAAATGGTTTAAAATAAAAATACTCGTGTGTTTTGTTTACACTTTTTATGCACTACAATGTTACTTAGCTATATTCTAGGTATTTTTATTAATGTCAAATTATTATAAATGATTACCATTAAACACTATACCATTAAACACTATGAAGTAATAATTCAAAAATACTTATATATTTGATTCAAGTGTTTTATATTTTTAGTATATGATCGATCTAATTGGTCATTAGAGTTAGTTGTTATGAGATAGTCGTTAGAGATAATTGACGATGTTGGTCAACATAGTTAGTCCTTACTGGAGTTGGTTGAAGTTAGCCATTGGGATTGATCATCGAAGGTGGTCCCAGAGGTGGTCATTGGAGGTGGTCACTGAAGTTAGTTGCCAGATGTAGTTGTCGAAAGTGGATGTCGTCAACAGTGGTCGCTGGTGAAAGTCGTTGCTGGAGTGGGTGGTGGATGATTGGTGGAGGTGGTTATGAGAGTTAGTGGGTGGTGGTCGCGAAGGTTGTTGTTGAAGTTGGTCATTAGAGTTGGTAGTTGGAATTGATCGTTGGTGGTGCTCGCTAGAGTTGGTCGTCGGAATTGGCCGTTGGAGTTACTCATCAAAGTTATAGTTGCAAAAGTTGGTTGTCGACCGTGGCCACTGGCATTGGTAGTCAGTGGTGCTCGCTGAAGTTAGTCTGCGAATGTGACGGTTGGAGTCCCTAAAAGTTACTCGATAATGGTAGCTACCAACAACCAAATAGAGGAATTGAGGTACATGAGTAGTGAGGGTATTTTGGTAATTTCATGTATTATATATAAATGAGGAAAAGATTGTCCATTGAATACTTAAAATAATTTTTCTAAAAGAGAATTATCGTAAATGACAAAAGTGTTGAAAATATTGACAAAATATAGCAAAAGTTCATATTCCATCAATGATAGACACAGATAGACATTGATATACTTCTATTTGTGTCTATCAATATCACTAGAGTCTATCAGTGCCTACCAGTGATATATATGAAATTTTGTTATATTTTGTAAAAAATTTGTTTCATTATGCTATATTTGAAAATATCTCTTTTCTAAAAGTTGATTTCAAGTGTTTTTCTTAAACCAACTTATTTTATAAATTCTTCGAAAGTTTTTTTTTTAAGTGGTTGTCAAATACTTCAAGTTTTTTCAAAAAATAAACATTTGAAAAATTAAACCAATACATCCAAAGTTGTTGATAATGAGAGCTTATATATATTTTAAAGCTGGTAAGGTTATTTGATCTTCTATCAATACATATCCAATATTGTACACAATAATGATGTTATTTTTCAACCGAATCTCCATTTTTTTTAAACTGAGTACTCGTTTGAGTTTTATAAACTCTAACTATATTTGATAACATAAAGTTTCATTTCAAATTCAATTGACAATAAAATAATGAGATAAGTAGTTTTTTCCTTATATATATATATATATATATGTTACTTCTTTAGTTGAGTTGTTAGTGAGCAGAGTTAAACAAATTTGGCTAACTTTGTTTTATTTTAAGAAAATTTATGTATTTGCTTATAATTTGGTTAGATAATTTTATAAATACTTATTATAATTTTGTAATTTATTTAGTTGTTCCATCAATCTTTTTATATTTATATAAATATAATTAATTTTTAACATTTTATAATCATAACTTTCAACTTTCAATTATCATCCTTAATTTTAATCAAGTATTCATACAAATCAATTTAAACTTTTAATTGAGTTGCCTAAATGTATAGGATTGAGCTTTTCGAAGAAACGTATTTCGTAGAGTTTAACTTATGTAGATGTAGATTTGATGCGAGTTTGGTTCGTCTCTCTTGGTTGAATGTGTGTGCTTGATGTAGTTCTGCTTCAGGAACTAGGGAGTCTTTTGATTGTTTGGAGGGTTCTCTCTTGGCTCTCTCGACTAAAATTTTCTAAATCCTACAAATGAAGAGAACTCCTCTATTTATAAAATTCTTTGGTGGGCCTTATGAGCTTTGGCTTGGTTGGTCCATAGATTTGGCTCTATGGGCCAATCATATGTATTTTGGCTTTTTTTAGCATTTGAGTTAAATTAAGGTCAACCAAATAAAAAACAAAATTTAAGGTTTACTTTTAACAAATAACAAAAAAAAAAAAAAAAAATTTAAGGTTTACTTTTAACAAATAACAAAAAAAAAAATTAATTATAAAAATGACAAAATAAATTAAATATTATTAATTATAAATTAATGTCGGACCAAAATACCCTTAACTAATTCCTAATTCAAATTCAAATCCTAACAACTAAGATTTTTGTACTATTAATTTATTGCAAAAATACCTATTTTTTAAAATTAGTTTTGATGGATACAACCTCTAACAAACTAAAAGATTTAATTCTCAAAATACAAACAAATTTAAAATTAAAATCAAAACAAAAAATAAATTTTTTTAATTATTAGAAACGTTGAATCTAAAAAATATTTGTATAAAAGGATTATATGGAAGAAACTTTATTTGAACTAACCTAACAAAATAAAAAAAAGAATTACAATGTAATTCAAATAATCTAACAAAATAAAAAATAATCATAAAAAAAAACAAAAGAATTATAGTGTAATTTAAATATAAAGCAGATAAAAGTAAAGTAGGATGAGTTGAAGAGTAGAAAAGAAACCCACCTAACCATAGTAGTGGCAAGATGAGAATCGAACACCACACCTCATGGTCTGCTTTCTTGTCAATGTAGACGAGCGAAGAGTGAAATCGTAGAAGTATTTGAAGAATTTAAGATGAGGTTTCGAAGGATAATTTGGGGGATAATTTGGAGGAATGATGTGGGGTTTGAATGAAGAGGAAGATGAGGGTGAGAGTGATAATGGCAATAGAAGCAAATGAAAGCTTGTCGAGAAAAAGGCGAGTTTCTTCGTTACCAAGTCCAGTAATTCATAACAATGAAAAGGAGAACTACAACAGATGAGAACATGGGAACAAAAACAGTAAGAAAATGGATCGTTCCATCTAAGTTGATTCATGGTGAAGAAGACAAGACAGAAAAAAACAAGAACCAACACTTCCAAATTCAAGAACCCATTTGCCATGATATGTCGAAGCTTCTCCCAATCAGCAACGACAAACAACCAACTTCAACCATCAAACTTCTTTCTCTTTCACCATCTTCTTCCAATGGCTCCTCCTGTAAACTTTGCTTCACCGCAGAGGCCAAAACTTCAGCCGCCATCGAAACACCATTAACATAGACCTTATGTGTGTTAAAAACTTTTCAAGAAGGGAATTTTTTCCTTCAACATGTTCTGCAATAATTTCTAGAATAACAATAGACTTGCATTCAAGTTAAACGGCCTTATAACTTAGAAGTTGCATAAAGTTGAATCTGAATTTCACACAATAGATGGACATATTAATTACTACATCACCTCTGAGTTTGTTTGTCTCTTTGACAGGAAATTGCCTGCAAATAAAGCCACTGTGTGTTCTATGCTGTAAAATCTCTTCAGAATTTGCTATTTTCTTAGTTCTAAAAAACCCTCTAAAATTTTTCATTCTTTCTAATATTCCTAACTCTATTTTTTTTTTCTCTTTTGGACTACAGTCCAAATAATAAATTTGATCCAACCGTTATAACGAAAACATATGGCATCATCAAGATTTATCAATTTATGTCTTCAATTTCAATTTGGAACACATACAACTTTTAATTAGTCAAAATTTCAACTATTTGGAATTTCGTCATTAATTTGAGAAATGAAGAGTTGAAGTCAAAATACGAGCAATTTATTTTCCTTATTTTGGCTCAATTTGACATGTCAAATCAATCAAACTATGAATTTAGAACATGAGTTTAAATAAAATTTGGGATAAATTTTGAAATATGACCAAAATTTGATTTGAGATAAGGTTGTGGTTGTATCGGCAATTTAATTTAATTTGAGGATAAAAATCTAAACTTGAATTTGATAAAATTTGGAATATGACCAAATTAGAGATGAAGTTGAGGTTTTATCTTAATTTAATTTGAGGGAAATTTAAAATTATAACTTGAAATTGGAATGAAATCCCAAATAAAATGATACACAAATTTTGAATTGGAAGGAAAGCTGGACATCTAAAATTTTGAAAGGAAACAAGATTTGAACTTGGTTTGGAATAAATTGAAGTGGGAAATTAGAGAACATGGTGGGATTGTATATATAATAGTAAGTGTTTCCCTATATATACTCTGGCAAGACAGGGTTTTTTTTGTTTGTGATTGTTGGCCTTCAAAACTAGAGGATCTTGTACTAAACCCTTCTTCCTCCTTTTTAATGTTTGTTTTATTATTAACTTGCCTCAGGATTTCAAGTTGTTGTAACTTGCATTCATATGAGTAACTTTTAGCTTCCACAAACTAATCATTTTTTCTTCTTATAGGTGTGCTTTTTTCTTTTCCCAGAACATTCCACAGCAACCAAAGGGTTAGTCTCGAGGTAATTAAAATTACCTTTAAGCGTACACTTTTTATTCGGTATATTTTGAACTTTTGCCGGGGTGACCTCCTTTTAGTTTTACCATCAGCGACCTCACTTCTATTAGGAATGGCCGGGCACTTTTATTTTACCCTTAGTGATCCCACTCCTATTAGGAATGGTCGGTCACTTTTATTTTATCGTCAGAGACCCCACTTCTATTAGGAACAATAGCAAACTTTTATTTTACTGTTAGAGACCCCACTCCTATTAGGAACTATCAGACACTTTTACTTTGTCGTCACCAATCTCACTCTTATTGGGAACACCTTTACTTTGCGTCAGCGATCCCACTCCTACTAGTAATGGTAGGCCACCTTTACTTTGTCGTCAACTATACCACTCCTACTAGGAACGGTCGGACACCTTTTATTTTTCGTTAACGATCAAGAACGATCGACACCTTTACTCCGTCGTCAGCGATCCCACTTCTACAAAGAACGGTCGGACACCTTTACTCTGTCGTCAACAATCTCACTTTTATTAGGAACGATCGGACATCTTTACTTTGTCGTCAGCGATCCCACTTCTCTAGGAACGGTCAGACACCTTTACTTTGTCGTCAGCGATCCCACTTCTACTAGGAACGGTCGGGTACCTTTAGTTGTCGTCAGCGACCACACTCTTACTAGGAACGATCAGACACCTTTACTTTTCCTTCAGCGATCCACTCCTTCTAGGAACGATCGGGCAACTTTACTCTACCGTCAGCAATCCCACTCCTACTAGAAATGATCGAGCACCTATACTCTATCATCAGCGATCCTACTCCTACTAGAAACAATCGAGCACCTTTACTTTATTGTCAATGATCTCACTTCTACTAGCAGCGATCGAGCACCTTTACTTTGTCCTTCGATCTCACTCCTACTAGGAACAGTCGAGCGCCTTTACTTTGCCGTCAACGATCCCACTCCTACTAGAAACGATCGAGCACCTTTACTCTGTCGTCAGCAATCCCACTCCTACTAAGAACGATCGGACACCTTTACTTCACCGTCAGCGACCCCATTCCTATTAGGAACGATCAGACACCTTTACTTTATCGTTCTAAGTAGTCCCATTTATTTATGTTTTCAACTATTTTCGCAACTTATTTATGTTGTATGATCAAGTTTGTTTATTCGAAAACTGACCCTTACTTTTTTTTGCAGGACAAGTCTTCTTTGAACATGTTGTACTTCATGGAACATACTTCTCCATAACACAGGACTAAACTTTATCTTCCAAGATGAGGTGGCGCAAGGCAAGTCTATTCTTATCTTCAAAGATGAGGTGGAGCCAGATGGACCAAACTTGATCCTGCATATGAGGTGGAGTCAGACAAAACAAACTTGATCTCACATATGAAGCGGAACTAGACGAAGCAGACTTGATCGCACATATGAAGTAGAGCCAGACAAACTCGATTTGATCCTTTTTGGGATGAGCTGGAGTCACGCAGATTAGTCTTGAACTCGCATATGCGCCAGTACCAAGGAGACCAAACTTAAAGATGGAGCGGAGCGGAAACCACATCATTTCTTAGAGAGAAGAGAGTGACACATTAGACTTTTGAAAACAGAGTAGAACGACAAGTCCAACTTTGGAGAAAAAGTAAAGCATTGATAAATCTTTCGCATTTTCCCTTGAAGATGAAATGTTATTTCGAACTTAGTGGGATGAAGGGAATCGAACCACAATACACATGGAGATGGAGTAGCAACAATGAAGCAACCATCAAACTTGGAGATTGAGAAATCGCCACGAATAATCCATCAAACTTGGAGATGGAACAAACAACAGTGAAGCGACCATTAAATTTAGAACTGGAGAAGTCATCATGAAGCAACCATCAAACTTGGGAGATGGAAAAACAACAATGCAACTCTCGAACTTGAACATGGAAAAGCAGTAGTGCAATCATCGAAGTTGGAAATGCAAAAGTAGCTACACAACCATCAAGCTTGGAGATGAAGAAGCAACAATGCAATCCTCGAACTTGGACATGGAAAAACAACATTACAAACCTTAAACTTGGAGCTGGAATAAGCACAAGTTCATACATAGACAATGGATATGGAGAAGCAGCAGTGAAATCCTTGAAGTTGAATATGTAGAAGCAACTACGCCATTATCGAGCTTGGAGATGAAGAAGCAGCAGCAAAGCAACCATTCCATATGGACGGTGTGAAGAAAAAAACAATGAAGAAACCATCGAACTTGGGAGATGGGCAAGTAGCAACAGAATCCTTGAACTTGAAAATGAAGAAGCATTGACAAAGTCTCCAATCTTGCATTTGAATGAGCCTTAATGATATCGTTGAACTTGAATTTGTAGAAACATCAACAAAACTTTAGAATTTAATTTTTGAAGAACTTCTAAACTTGGAGATGGAGTGTTGAACTTCAGATGAGTGTGCCCTTGTAAGCATTAAACTTTGCAGTATCTTGCTCCTAGTGCAACACCTCTTTGATTTGTTTTATTGCCCCCAACAACACATCTTCAACTTTAAGTTGACAATCTTTAATAAGAATGAACACCATTAGTTTCCTAGCGTCATGCTTTATATGGTTATGGAATTTTGTGTTTGTGTCTGAAAGAAAATCTTGTTCCAAATTGGTAGTTTATTATGGTGTGTTTGCAGATATATTTTCTTTTAGTGCCTTTGTTAACTATGGTGTCTTCGACTTCTTAGTCATTTTTGTGCCTTATAGATTTTTTGCTTTGTTTGATTTACTCGTTGCTTGGCTCTTTCCATCTGTGAGTTTCCTTCCTTGCAATGGTTGGTCGTATAAGTGTAAGAACTAATCTTTGTAAAAATAATTAGTGTTTTCGTGGATCGAAGTTTTTGTCAAGATTCAGAACTTGGTTCTGTGAAACGTGAAGAAGAATTCGAGGGTAAAAGTGAGTGAAGTCTTTGCAACCTGCATTTGATTGAGGGGAAGCCTTGATCATTCGACTCACATGCAAACGTCAAAGTTAGGGCGAGCCTATCTTGTTCTCGTGTGAAAAGTTATGTACTTCTTAAACATTATCTAGGTGTTTTATTATGCACATGTAAAACTCTTTTCATATTAGTAATTATCTTTCACCCAGGCGCACAACCTCCTAAACGTTGGTGTTGTTGAATCGAAGTAGGTTAACAACTTTGTAGGTTTGTGTTTCCTTATTTTGTTACTCTTGTGCTTGTCTTAATGTGTAACATTGTGTGTTCACAGGATTCACCTATTTTCTAACCTTAAACCTAAAAGTACACCTTGCAATATATTTATTAATGGTTACTGCCACATGAAATAACAAGCTGAACAAAATCTTCAAACAAAAGAAAATCCCTCCCAACTCTTGAATAATTTTCTTCATGCAAACACATATATATATTTAACATGTTGCATTAAAAATGAGCTAAGCATAATAGCCTTGAAGAAGAAAACTTCACCCTTTTCAAATTTTATTCATTGACAAGTAGGTCACTCCTCTAATTTTACTAATAAGAATTTCTTTTACTCACATCTAGCTTATGAGTTAAATAAAAGTTGGATTGGGCCATGAAGGAGTTTTGGGCTTCAACAGCTAACAATCTCTCACTTTGTGACAAAACAACGGTTTCCTTCACCTAAAACGAAAGTTTTTAATCTTTACAAACTCTAAGATTCAACTCCCACTACAGCTGTTAGTTCAAATCTTCTTGGCCAACTCCAAAAACAACATAAAACCTAGTAAAATCAACAAAGGAACAAAACAGGAAACCATGAAAACAAACAAACAAAAAAACTGTAGCTCATCTATATTTGTTATGAGGTATAAACAAGCTACGTGGAATTGTACACCATAGATAAAAAACAGTCACATACGCCAACTTCAACTAAATGGTATCAGCTGACATCTTCTAAATCATGAGCACCTATTCTTTAAGAAGACGTATTATGCAAGTAGCTTGACTTCTTCCTTCAAGCCTACTGCAAAGTTGGAGACTTTGTCTTTGACCTTTGCAATTGCTTTGGTCTTCCAATCTAATGTCTTCATTCACATCTGTGACATCATCAATACATTAGAACGTCTAACAACTAGGGGTTCGTGATAGCCATCAACTTCATCTCTCAAACTTTCCAATTGTTTCTGAATAGATGTATCTTCATCTGTCTGATATCGAAATTGGTTATGAGTGTTGCTAGCTCACTTTAATTGGAATCCATTGTCTCATTGATCTTTTGACAACATTAAAATGATACATGTTCAATGTATTTATGTGGCCAACTGTCACCATATGAGATCCTAACATGAGTTTACACTAGCTGCCAAAATCACATTTGTAACCTTCATCATCCAATTTGCCAATAAAGATATGATTTATTTTCATTCTAGGCGCAAACCCAACATTATGTAGCACTAAATTTTCTCCATAGGTCTTTAGATTGATATTTTCAATTCCAATTATTTTTTAAACTCTACCATTCCTCATCCTCCCTAGATTATAGTGACCTGGTATGAAAAAGACTCCTACCTGAATTTATGTTAACTGAAGTTCCACTATCCATTGTCCATTAATATGAGTGGTTACCACTTTCAAACATCATCAATTTCATCATCAAGTTCAACTACGTTTATATCATGTCTTGTTTCCAGTCATTTTCTAATTTCATACACTAACTTTTGATGTGACCCTTTTTGTGATAGTAAGAACTTCTATTTCCTTATTCCCATTTTTTCATTTTTCTTACTACTACTCGACCAATCATTTTAAGATTCATCTTGTCTTTATTCTTGATGCAAGAAAACTTAGCACAATACACTCAAACAAGTTATAATATACTAAATGATTTTACTATAAAAAAAGGTTAATGATGAATAACAAAATATTCATAAAAAAAAATGTTATATAACTGTAACGCCCCGGGGTTTTCCACCTTTACCCAAAGGTCGTTACTTAAGTAAAAATCATTAAATCCATTTAAAAAAAAAAAAGAAGACAAAACTAAACAAATATTTTAATTAAATCCAAGCAAATTAACAAAGGGTTTTCAAACGTTTAATCAAATAAATAATGGAAAAGATAGGAAAAGAACCTAGACGAGATCCCTAAAATAGTTTCCTAACCAAAATCGTTACAAATAAAAGAAAGCCAACAAAAGTTTAATCATAAAGAAAACAAATGCGCAAAAACCGTAAGCGGAAGCAAAATAGGTCTTCTGATCCCTCCTGATATGGTCACTGGATTCACTTGTCCCTCGTCAGTCCATTCTTACCTTTGCCTTAAATTAAATCCATTACAAGCATTATGATCATAATAATCCAAACATGTCTCAAGCAGCAGATAACACAGGTAAACGGTAAAACAAATCATGCATGAACCAAACAGATTTATAAACAAGATACCCCGAGGCCAAACCCGAAAGCAGGCACATAAACCATCTTAACACCTTATACGCCGAAAGCGTAGATTGGGTAGAAGTAATCCTTACCTCGAGTTACAGAGATTTCCTTGCTCGAATTAGCCTCCAATCGACCCTAAACACACAAGAACTTTAATTAATACTTTCTTTCCAAAAGAAATATTAATTAATTCTAATCATTAATAGCCACTTCCAAACTCATCAACACAGACGAAAACCAAGGTGGTTGTACCACAACCAATCCCGTTTGACACTTCAATTTGAACCTCCAAGCAACAAGGAAAAATACCCAATTAATCCAAGGAAAATTCTTAATTAAAATTCCATTGGGCACCCTAAAACCCAATTTGAAATCTTTCCAAACCTTACCTATAAACTAACACAGAGCAGTTGCAGCGGAGACGGAAAATGACAGAACACGGCTCGGCTCGGCTTGGCTTCGCTGTTTGGCTCGGCTCAAGAGAAACAGATCTGGACGTCACAAGCGGCTCGCAAAACGTCAGCTCGAGACACACAAAATGGCGGACTGGCGCGTAGGACGGTGCTCGCAATGGGGGTTGCGTCGGCTACTGTCGGCTCGTGGATCTGGGTTGGCGCAGCGACTGTGGAGCAGCGTGCGCGAGCTGCTGACGGAGGAAACGACTGGGCTTACCAGATCTGGTGGCGCGCGTGGAGGAGGCATCCTGGACGGCTTGTGGATAGAGATGGCACGCGCGAGGGTAGCGTGGCTGAGCGTTTGGCTCGGTCTGGCGATGCGAGAAGAGCGGTTGGGTGCTGCTTAGACGATGGACGCGAGCGGAGTGGCGGTGAGGGAAAATGGCTGGCACGACGTATGGCTTCCTTGGCTCGACGAATGGGTGTGCGGTTGCGAGCGACAGATGGCGCAGATGCGAGCGTAGTGAACTGAGTTCGACTAGCTTCACGGTCGCGTGGCTGCAGCTGGGCGCGTGACTGTGAAAACGGATGGCTACGAGCAGATGGAGCGGTAGCGGCGTGGAGTTGACGACAGCAGCGGCGGCGGCGACTGCAACTAGGATTTTGCAACTAGGGTTTTTGCAAGAGGAGGAAGATTGTGGAATATGAATGTCATGCCAATGGTAGCCTGGTAACTGTTGTTGTAAGCAAACTCCATCAAATGAAGATGAGAATCCCAACTCCCAGAAA
>JBBPDJ010000026.1:6444647-6461510 GCA_037974625.1 Cucumis cinereus
GCTCAAGGCATCAGCTACTACATTAGCCTTACCTGGATGGTATAAGATCTCACAATCATAGTCCTTCACCAACTCCAGCCACCTACATTGCCTCATATTATACTCCTTCTGAGTGAAGAAGTATTTGAGACTCTTATGATCGGTGAATATCTGTGTCTTTTTTCCATACCGGTAATGTATCCAAATCTTCAGTGCAAAAACCGCTGCTACTAACTCAAGATCATGGATGAGATAATTCTGCTCATGAACTTTCAACTGACGAGACGCATAAGCAACTACCTTCCCTTGCTGCATCAACACACAACCAAACCCTCTCTTTGAGGCATCACTATAAATCACAAAGCCTCTTGAACCATCTGGCACTGTCAGGACAGACGCAGTGACGAGTTTCTACTTCAGCTGCTGAAAACTAATCTCACAAGCCTTACTCCACTCAAACGTAACTCCCTTCCTAGTCAACTGAGTCAAAGGACAGAACACAGCTCGGCTCGGCTTGGCGACTCGACTCGGCTCGGCTCGGCTTGGTTGCTCGGCTCGACTCGAGGGAAACAGATCCGAACGTCACAAGCGGCTCGCAGAACGTCAGTTCGAGACGCACGACTTGGCGGACTGGCGTGCAGGACGGTGCTCGCGATGGGAGTTGCGTCGGCTGCTGTCGGCTCGTGGATCTGGGCTGGCGCGGTGGCTGTGAAGCAGTGTGCGTGAGCGGCTGACGAAGGAAACGGCTGGGTTTACAAAATCTGGTGGCACGCGAGGAGGATGCGTCGTGGAAGGCTTGCGGATGGAGATGGCGCGCGCGAGGGTAGCGTGGCTGAGCATTCGGCTCGGTCTGGCGATGCAAGGAGAGCGGCTGGGCGCTGCTGAGACGATGGACGCGAGCGGAGTGGCGGCGAGGGAAAACGGCTGGCGCGACGCGAGCCTTCCTTGGCTCGACGAATGGGCGTGCGGCTGCAAGCGTGGGATGGCGCGGCTGCGAGCGGAGCGAACGGAGTTCGGCTAGCTTCACGATTGCGTGGCTGCAGCTAGGCGCGCGGCTGCGACGACGAATGGCTGCGAGCAGAGGGGAGCGGCGGCGGCGACGGCGGCAGCTGCAACTAGGATTTTGCAACTAGGGTTTTTGCAAGAGGAGGAAGATTGGGGAAGATGAATTGCACATTTCCCAATGTGCATTAAATAAAATAATAATAATAATACTTAATATTATTATCACTTATACCATTTTATTTTTTTCCAAAAAAATAAAATTCAACATCCTCTTTCCTAATTAATACCAATTTCCTCTTTTAATTCTCTTTCTTTTCACCCACCACAAACAAACAACCCTCAACAATTAAAATTAAATCCAAACTTTAAACCCAAAATAAACATCCCAAAATTACAAATTTACCAATAATTTAATAAGATAATTAATAAAAATTTTACAAATTACCTTAAAAGATTTGGGATGTTACAATAACATTACATGAAATTCACCCATTTATGAAAAGAGTCCATCTATGAGCCAATGAATGTCTAAGTTTTGTAGGGGCCTTTAATTCTTTCGGTTGGACCTTAATTCATTTTCATACAAAAGAAAAACTTGAATACATTTAGCAACCGATGTATTTAACATGAAATTGATGGAAGTATTAGATTGAAAGTTTGAAAATACAAAAAAATTATTAAATAATTTTTGTGTTACCAAATCCAAGCACTTTATATATGAGTAATCAATATTTTCTTTATGCAAAATTAGTGTTAGAATTATAGCAACAAAATATACATGTTACACATTAAGGTGAATATTAAATTTGAACCATAAAAAGGTATTAATAAAATGGTCAAGATGCTTACCCGCGGTAACGGCAATAATCATGGATCCATCCCAAAATTATCATTCTATTCAACATATGCAAAAAATGGTTTGAGAACAGCACTGAAAGAATTCAATTAGAAGAAATGTTCATCTTAACAACAAACAAATTTCCTAATTTCACTCAATAAACAATATAAAACTCAACACAAATCAACAACCGATTTCAAATTCAATTAAAACAAATTCCGAAAAAAGGAAAAGAAAAAAAGAAAAAGAAAAAGAAAAAGAAAAAGAAAAAGAAAAAGCCATTCGAATCCCAATCCTGATTCCATCGCTGACGGGCTAACAAATCACAAATCAAGCAGTAATTTCCACCGCAAAGAAGAAGCAATGACAATGTGGATGATTTCAAGTATGGGTTTGTTCTTGACATGCATTGTAGCGATTGCGAGTGCAGATTCGCTATCGCCATCGCCAGGGCCCAGTGCGGGGAATTGCTTGGTGTTCCAAATGCTACCGTGCGTGGATTACATCACGATTGGGAGCACGAAGGCGAATGCCTCACAGGTTTGCTGCGAGGTGTTGAAAAATGTGTTGGAATCGAGAGCTGATTGTATGTGCGATATGTTGAAGCAGAGCGACAAAATGGGAATTCATTTGAATATTACCAGAGCCGTTGCCCTTCCTGCCGCCTGCGGAATCTCTACTTCTCTTCCCGATTGCGACAGTGCGTTTTGCTTTTCTTTGGTTTTGATTCTGATTTTTTATGGCTTTTGTTTTTCTAATCTTCTGTTTTTGGCAGTTGCTCTTCCACCGGGTATTGCCCCAGCGCCAGTTCCGAGTACGAAAGCGCCAACGCCAGCTCCAACAACTGAAGCGCCTACGCCGGCTCCAGTTACCAAGACGCCAACTCCGGCCCCAGGAACTCTAGCGCCAACGCCGGCTCCAATTACAAACGCCCCAACGCCGGTTCCAAATAATCAGGCGCCAACACCGGCTCCAACTACAATTTCCCCAACCCCGGCTCAAATTACAAACGCCCCAACGCCGGTTCCAAATAATCAGGCGCCAACACCGGCTCCAGGTACACTTGTGCATCATGTGTATTTTCTTTTTTAATATTACTCCATGAAAAAAATAGGTTAATGATGAAAGAGAAATCATTTCAAAGCAAAAATACTTAAAATATTTAGATAAAATATGACATAATATTATACTTAAACTATGATATTATAGATTGGATTAAAATATTTTAAACAATGTAAAGAATTATGTAGTTAATATCTATTTAATTAGTAAAAAAATAATAGGATAAATTATACCAAAAAAAAGGCTTTATCATTTGTTTTTAAAATAAGCTTATTATACTTTCAACTTTTGCAATATTATTCTAGATTTCAAAAGTAACCTTAGAGAACAAATTCTATGGAATCTTTTATAAAAAAAATGAGATATACAATAGTGTTAAATAGATAATTTAGATCAGGACACAAGTTTAAAACGTAATTTATATTTGAAATTCTTAAAGAAAAAAATAAATAAATAAAATTTACCTTTATTTTTAATCCGAATTCTAACAAAAAAAAATTATGATATATAATCAAATTTATTGAGGTTGTTTTCAAATATATCAACCAAAATGTTTATAAATATAACAAAATATCACCAAATATCACCGTTTATTTGTAGTAATAGAGATCGTGATAGACCACTATCATGACACATATAGACATAAATGCAGTAGTATTTTGCGATATTGATAATGATAATATCTTACTACATTTGTAAATATTTAAGTAGTTTTATTATTTAAAATAGTTTCTCAAAATAAAATTTATGTTCTAATATAATTTTATAGAATTAGAAAAATGAGGACTTTCCTGTGTCAGAATAATTATTAAATTTTGTTTGTTTTTATTTGAGAATAAACTAAATAAATCATTTCTTAATAAGACTCTGGAAAACATTAAACTAATTTCAATCAAATAACATATGATATTTTTAGAGGGGACACAAGTGATCGGAAGTGGTTTTAGTCCATGTTTGGATATTATGTTAGAAATAATTCATTTTATAAAACTGATTTCCATTTATTTTTATCATATTGTGTGAAAGTGAATTTTATATATTTAAAAGTGATTTTGAATTATTAGATGGATATTAAAAACTAAGTTAGAGTATTAAGAAAATTAGAGTTGACAATGATATTTTTAAATGGTTTTATATACATCTATATTTAAAAGTTTATGGTACCATTTGTCTGACATCGAATTTTTCAAAAGTGCGACTTAGAATAAGTGACTTTGACACTAAGGATGGCAAAAAAACTCCATGGAGACGATTTTCCATGGGTCTCCGCCTCGATCAGAATAGAGAATTCCTGGTTTGATTGGAGATCAAGATCAAATTGAAGACAAATTTTGGATCCCCGATTGGGGAGGGAGAGAGCTTACTCGCCCACACCCCAACCCTGATTATATTTTAAAAATATTATATATATACATATATGTGTGTGTGGGGCCCACCCTATAATTTCTTTGGTCCACCCGTGTTTGATCCATGACCTAAAAGAAAACCCAAAACAAAAGGCCACAACCAAATCCAACACATTGAAGAAATCTTAGTAGTCGTCCTCGTCATCTTTTTTTTTTTTTTGAAAGGGTTTTTTAAGTAAATGTAGGATGAGGATTGAACCTGAGATTCATGGATCTCAGGTTCATACATGTGTCAATTGAGCTAATCTCTTGATTACATCATCTTCTTATTTACAACGTCAGGTTTTGGAGCATCGTCTTCTTCTTATTGTCGCTAGGTTCAAAGAACTTAAAGTTGTTGCATGGCTTTGAACTTTTGTTCTATGCTGCTGTCGTTGAATTCGTTCGCCCACTGCTACTGTTGTCGCTGTCGTCTATCATCGGTATCGGCTTCGTATGTTGTGTTGTTACCGGTTATATAATATTAAAATTTAAAAATTTTCCTACCAGTTATATAATATTACAAAACAATAACTATACAATTTGTTTAGCATGAAACATGTTCATAAATAAATTAATAATTATCAACTAATATTTATTAGGTAATAACATTTTGTTTGCAATTGTTTAAATTAGAATTCAATTTTTTAAATTCTATCTACTACTTTCATTTAATCATTTCATTTAAGATTTTCTACCAAAACCAATTTTAAGTGAGTGTTTTTATTATGAAGGAAACTAAAACCGAGTTTTATTGCAGTTAACCCTCCAATAGCAGCACCACCAGCACCACCAGCGCCAGAAGTCCCACCCAGTAGCGGCCCGGCACCGTCAAATGGACCATCCGGTGAGGACTCGCCGGCGCCGGCACCGTCGGGTTCCCCATGTCTCACCACTTCCAGTAACTTAATTGTGCTGCTTCTCACCCTTCTCGCTTCATTCCGAGCTTTGTAATGCTCTTTTTTGAAAGCCCTCTCTTCCATTTTTGACCAATTTTTCATCTTTTTCTTTCCATTTCACCTTTTAAAACTAGGAAAATTAAAAAAAAAGGCAAAAAAAAAAAAAAAAAAAAAAAGAGAAGAGATTAATGTATTTCTTTCCTTTTTAAATAATGTAGTTTCACTGTTTTGCTGGAGATATGGAATCAATATATAGAGAGTTTTATTTATTAATTTGATCTTTTATAATTCAGGTGTAATGTAAATATCAATAATTAGTATCCTATAAATCTCTGTGTACCGCTGTGTCATGTTAAAGTGTCTTATAAGTCATTTAAGTTTTTACTTGTCATACCTATGAATAGTGTCATTTATTGAGTTTTAAGAAAATACATTTAGTTTGGAATTGGAGAAGGAAATTTATGGTGGAAATCCGAAAAGGAAATTTTCGTAAATTTCATAAGTTCATATTTTGTTTGTTTTAATTATTTAGTTATTATATTATATTATAATTTTTGGCATTTGTGTTCGGCATGAGCTTTTGTCGTGTCTCGTTTCTCCCACCGAAGGTATGTTGTTTTTTTGTCTCTGTTTTTAATTATAATTAATAAATATTAACTTCCAAAAAAATGATGTGAATAGAGTTTTGGAACTCAACGAGATGGAGGAGTTTCGCACTCAAGCCTATGAAATGTCAAAATTTATAACGGGTGCATCACTAGATGACATTACAAGAGGATACCCCACGAACATTCTTACCAGGACAATGAGTTCTACTTTTCAACTTACGTTAAGTTTGTTTCCAAGTAAACTTCAAACATGATGGCCAGGATCTTTTGTCATTGTGAAGGTTTCCCACATGGAGCGGAGGAGTTACAAAGAAATGATGGTTTTACATTCAAAGTCAATGGTCAACGGCTTAAGCACTATTGTGACAATGAGAGAAACGTCAGATTGAGAACCTTGTGTTTTACAGATTGATCTTGTGGTTCAATTGAGCTAGAACCTTAAACCAAACGCTTATTGGGAGGTAACCCAAGTTTATTAATTTTTGTTCTTGCTTTATTTTTATAAATTTTATAATTTTTTTAGTTATTTATTAGAGATAGAGTCACTCTTATGCTTTCATCTATTTTGCAAGACTAGTTATAAACACAAAGTACTCATTTCACTGGCTTGTTTGGTGAACTCCTGCATCCTCTCAGACTTGCATATCTTTGCTTTATTCTTGTCATGCATTGAAGACAATGTAGATTCCTAAGTTTGGGGTGGGAGGTGTCATTCCTAATTTTGTACTTTAATTTTGTGTATTTTCTTATTTTGCTTTACATGTTAATTTGGTTTTTTTGTCGATATGCATGTGAATTTAATGATTTGAAATGTTGGATAAATGTTTTCAATTGAAGATTTTAAACGTTGATGAGAGTTCGTTGTTGTGTGCCTTTGATATTGATTATCAATGATGAAACTTGAATAGGCATGCAATTGATTTATTGGAGAATTAGAATAGCATTATCTTGAGTTGTGATCTATTTATATTCCTCTTAGAGTCTCCTATATATCATGAGCACGTAGTCACTTAAATTTAGAACTTTAACTTAAAGAAGAATTGAATTGAGTATGTTTGGTTATCAGCTTGAAAGGTCTCATTGATTAGAGAGTTCATAGGCATGATATTTTGTAATGTTAGGCTACTGAGAAATAACAAGAACATGTATGTCTTTATGAGAAGTATGCACACAATATGTTAAAAGCTTTGAATGAAATATATTTTTTCATGTAAAGTTGTAATGTGTATGCATGGATAGGGGTAGAAAGCGCTAACGTTAATTAGGATGCCTCAGAATTGACTGGGTATGGTTCCTTGTACTGAATTTGTGAAAGCTAGTGCTCCTGTGTAAAAGAATGCAAATTTAGGGTTTTTTTTTTTTTTTTTTTTTTTTTTTTTTTTTTTTGTCGAAAACTTAAAAAACTTTAGGGCCTCTTTGATAATATTTCCATTTTTTGTTTCTTGTTTTTTGTAACTAGAAAAAGGAATATGTTTGATAACTATTTTTAATACTTATTTCTTGAAAGAAAAAAAAACTTATTTGATAGCTATTTTTGTTTCCGTTTCTTATTTTTCATTTCTCTTTTTTATTAATAATATAAGATAAAAAAGAATATTTGTTGCACGTTACAGATCTAAAAATAAATTATCAAAAGTTTATTTCGTCTTATACAAAAAAGTTTCAATGCACAACTAAATATAAAACAAATTTGTATCGATATCTGTCGCACATAATTTAATCGACAACGTTATCTCTTACTCAAGTCATTATCTTAAATAATTTTGACTTGAATCTAACTCAATTATACTACTGTTGAATAAGAAATTTCAGCCAATTAAATGTAGCCACGTCATCACAGTTATAATTTGAATTGATTTGGGTAATTAAAATTTCTACCAAATTCGATTCAAGCTTATGATAGAAACTTAGCAAAAAAAAAAGACAATGGAGCCAGTTTAGGCCCAATAAACAAAATAGGTTCAAGTTCAATAAACAAAATAGGCTCAAGCCCAATAAACGAAATAGGCGTAAGTCCAAGCCCAAACCCAAGTCCATAGGCTTAAGTCCAATAAACAAAATAGGCTCAAGTCCAAGACCAAGTCCAATAAAACAAGATGGGCCCAAGCCCAAGTCCAACAGACAAATGGGCCGAAGCTCACATAAAGCCCATGAAAATTCTCTATAAATAGAGACCTTCTCATTCATTTGAGGACTTCTGGAGAATAACAAAGTGCTGAAGCTCTGAAGAATTGAAGACTCAACCTTTGAAGACTCAATCTCTGAAGTGAAGACTCAACTTCTGAAGCTCTCCAAACGTGAAAGTTCTTATCACCTCCGGATCACCACCTTCTGAAAATTGAAGACTTGGAAGATTAAACCTTCCTTGAATTCCAGAAGACTGAAGCTCGAATTGATTGAAGATCGAAGAACTAGAAGTTTCATATTTTACTTTATACTTGAGAGAGAAAGCATCAAATGAGAAAATATTAGAGATTGTACTCACTCATTATACTCAAATCAAATACAAAATTCAAATTCTACGAATTAAATTTCTATGGAAATCTCGTGTGAACAGTTTGGCACGCCCAGTGGGACCTCTCTACCTTTCATCTCTTTCTCTTTTAATAAAAAATCTGAAGAAATCATGACGTCTAAAGGCAACACTTCCAAAGCTCTGAGCGATGTTGGCAGGCAACCAAATACTCGCAGTCGTTCAGAGGAATCTCAATCATCTGAAGAGATGCCACCCTTTGAGGTCGAAAAGAATATATGGGAGCAAATATCGAAGCCACCAAAAGGTGAAATCATAATCAAGGAAAATCTTCCATTCGACGAGCATATCTCGTCTCCTGAAAGTGACAGCTCACCCAAATATAATGTTAGTTATGATGGCTGATGTGGAAACAAATGAAGAGAGAATGACTGAGCTAGAAAAGAAAGTTAATATGCTAATGAAGGCAATCGAAGAAAGGGATTATGAAATTGCATCTCTCAAGAATCACATCGAGAGTCGTGACGCTGCTGAGTCAAGTCACACACATGCAATTAAAAACAATGATAAAGGGAAGGCAGTCTTGCAAGAAAGTCAACCACAAAAGTCGACCTCAGTTGTTTCACTATCTGTTCAGCAGTTGTAGGAAATGATCGCAAATTCGATCAAAACTCAATATGGTGGGCCTACTCAAACTTCCTTTTTATATTCCAAGCCATATACAAAAAGGATTGACAATCTGAGGATGCCAACTGGGTACCAGCCACCCAAATTTCAACAATTCGATGGAAAAGGCAATCCAAAACAACATGTTGCTCATTTCATCGAAACCTGTGAAAATGCTGGAACACGAGGAGATTTGATGGTCAAACAGTTCGTTCGAACTCTGAAAGGAAACGCCTTCGACTGGTACACTGACCTTGAGCCTGAAACTATTGATAGTTGGGATCAGCTTGAGAGAGAATTTCTCAACTGCTTCTACAACACTCGACGTGTTGTTAGCATGATAGAGCTAATCGCCACCAAGCAAAGAAAAGGCAAGCCAGTCATTGACTACATTAACAGCTGGAGAGCATTAAGCCTTGATTGCAAAGATAGATTGACCGAGTTATTAGCAGTGGAAATGTTCACTCAAGGAATGCATTGGTGGCTTCTGTACATCTTGCAAGGAATAAAACCTCGCACCTTCGAAGAGTTAGTAACCCGAGCTCATGATATGGTGCTAAGCATTGCTAATAGAGGGGACAATGATCTACTAGTCCCGAAAGTGAAAAAGGAAAAGAAAAAAGTGAAGAGCATCTAGAAAGTATCAAAGGGTGCTACTAAAGAAGTTGTGGTCGTCAATACGATCCCTTTAAAGTTTATCTCCAATGAGAAAAAAATTGAAAAACGTCAAGAGGAGGGCGAGAAAAGACGTCCAACTCTAAAAGAGAGGCAAGAAAAACTTTACCCTTTTCTAGACTCTGATCTACCTGATATGTTAGAGCAACTACTGGAAAAGCATCTCATCAAACTTCCTAAATGTAAATGACCTGCAGAAATGGGGAGGATAAACGATCCCAATTACTGCAAATATCATCGAGTTGTTAGTATCTAGTGGAGAAATGTTTTGTATTAAAGGAACTCATTTTGAAGTTAGCTCTAGAAAAAAAGATTGTGCTAGATCTTGATGAGGTGGCACAGACAATTCATACTGCGGTAATGATTCATCCTAATATCAGGATACCTGCTACAGGGAGTTTAATACCTCCAGAAAGCTGACTCCCAAGAGAAGAATAAACATGTGGAAAATTTAGATGAAGGATGGACGTTGGTAACTTGTGGGAAGAAGCGAAAACAATATTTTCTTCAAAAGGAATCTAATTCTTACCGAAATTATAAAAGGAAGAGTAAGTCTCAGAGAAGAAAAATAAGGAAGAATACAAGAAGGCTTTGACCAATCATTGAAGAAAGTGAAGAGTTTCCTCGACCTTGACAACCAATAACGTTGAAAGACTTCTTCCCCGAAAACTTCCCAGTTGAAGCTGTCTCGGGCTATGCTGTCAGTATGACTGAAGATGATAATACTCCTTCAGATCTTGCACAAATGACAACTGAGCCGGAAGAATTATCTCCATCTAGAATGGATGATTTGTTGTCACTCTCACGAGAGACCAAAAATGTACTTATCGAAATGTTAAAAGATGATGAAGTCCCAACTATTTCTACATCACAAACAAAAGCATGTAATTCGTGTTGTACGTCGATTTCATTCACCAATGAGGATTTGTTGTTGGGGTCAAAGCTCCATAAAAGACCTTTATTTGTGTCAGGATATATCCAGGAGCAAAAACTCAATCGAATTCTCATCGATAATGGTTCTGCAGTAAACATCTTGTCAAAGTCAACCATGAATCGATTGGGTATTTCAGTTAAGGAGTTATTAAGTAGTAAATTGGTGATTCAAGGCTTTAATCAAGGAGCACAACGGGCGATAGGCACAATCCGTTTAGAGATTATCATAGGGGATTTGCAAGCAAGCACTATGTTTCACGTGATCGATTCAAGGACCACTTACAAGTTGTTATTAGGGCGTCCTTGGATTCATGAGAATGGAGTAATAACTTCCTCGCTCCTCCAATGTTTTAAATTTTACCAACAGGGAATTAGGAAGGTTGATGCTGACACCAAGCCATTCTCAGAGGCTGAATCTCACTTCGCCGATGCAAAATTTTATATCAAAAGTGATAATATAAGTGAAGTCATATCAACCGAAGTTTCTGTGGTAAAAGGGACTTATAAGTTCAAACAACAAACGATCACAACAAAGAAGCCAAATAAAGTGAATGCATTTAGCGGTCGAAAGAATAATGAACCGACAACCCAAATTAAGTCTGAAATGACAGAGAACAAAAAAATGGTAATTCCACAGGAAAAAGTATCAAAGCCCCATGTCTTGCGCTATGTTCCTTTATCTCAACGTAAGAAGGGTGAATTACCATTTGTAGAATGTTCAAACAACTTAACAGTCGGGGACATAGAAATATTAAAGGAAAGCTTCACCACACCACTTACCAAGGTGAGTAAAGGAGAAATGAAAAGAATTGAGAAAGAAAGTGTTGAAGCAGTCCTTCCAGAAAAGCGAACAGTAGAGGGGTTCGATCCAAAGACATATAAGTTGCTGGCAAAAGCAGGATATAATTTTACAACTCGTACAGAGCTTAACAGTCTGAAGATATTTGATGAAAGACATGGGCTTTCCCCTACTCAAAAGAAGCTTCAACAGCAAGGACATTCTATACCTAATTCGAGAGCTGGACTTGGATATAATTCTTCTGAGTCAATTCGCATAACTAGTAAAGGAAAAGTAAAAGTTGTTGACACATGCCACATTATCGTAGTAGAGAGCAACGATTCTGAGGAAACGAAAAAGTAAAAGTAAGAAAATTTCTGTTTCAGTCGCATTACCCCTGTTGCACGTTCTTTGGCATTCCAAAGACTAAACACACCAGCAGTGGAAGACAAAAGTCAGAGTTCAACTTTTGATTCTACCCGACTTTCAGCTTTCCAAAGGCTAAGTACAACTTCAAAAAAGGTACAATTTACGAGCTTGACTCTGGTTACAAGAGCATCTGCTTTCAAAAGGTTAAGTGTGACGGTGACAAGAGGTCAGAAAAAACCTTCCACATCCGTTCCAAGAAAATCCCGCTCGGTGAAAAGTGACGAAGAAATTCATAGTATCGTTCCATCGAGGATGAAAAGAAAGTTGTTCGTCTCTGTAAATACAGAGGGCTTGTTGAAAATAAAGCGACATGATATCGTTTTCACTTGACTTGAAAAGAATGAGTCAGAGGATGAAATAGACGCGACAAGTTGTGGTCATATTACAATAGATGAAGCGTCAAATCATGAGACGTTTGAAGAAGATGTTGAAGACACGCTAGTATCAGTTGAGGATGGGGGTCAATCAACGATTGACGAGCTAAAGGAAGTCAACCTCGACACGATAGAAGAGCCTCGTCCAACCTTCATAAGCACACAACTTTCTAAGCCGAGTCGGACCGTTAGTAAATTTAAAACTAGTAAAAATCAATTTTCAGAAGACAAAAGTAAAACAAAACGATTGCTTTCATTTAGTCAAAACAAAGGTTTAAACGAGTCACCAAAACAAATACTTAAACAAAATAAGTAAAAGGAAAAGTACCTAAACGGGAACCCTAAAATAGTTTTCTAAACCAAATAAATATGACAAATAAAAATAAAATAGTTTAACTGTAAAAATGTCAAATAACGTAAAGCAGAAGCAAAAAGGTCTCCTGGTCTTTTTCGGTATGGTCACTGGTTCTTCTTGTCCCTCGCTGGTCCCTTCTTACCTTTGCCTAAAATACAACATAGAAATGATGAGTATAAAATATACCCACTAAGGAATCCACTACTGATCCCACTAGGTGACCTTTAACTCTCTCTAATAACCTGTACTTTACGACACACAGTTAATTGGTTTAGTAGGAACGGTTATGTCGGAGCAATACGCCACACATGCTTGCTAACCGACCCTGCCAGAACAATACGGCACACATGCTTGTTAACTGGCCCTGTTAGAGCAATATGCCACACAGGCTTGCTAACTGACCCTGTCGGAACAATACATCATACAGGCTTGTTAATCGAACCTCGCGACAATACGCCACACAGGCTTGTCACACCGTTCCACCAACAAGTACAAAGTCATTAGGTAAAGTTAACAGACACGATATCCAATAATCAATTCAGTACATAGTGATCACAATATGTTTAATCCTCATGCATCAGATAACAAAATTCAAACGAACAACAGTTCATGCATAATTCACACAACACATGTACAAGAACCCAAAGTTAACACCACAGAGAAAACTAAACAACCATCTTCCACACCATATTCGTCAAGGCGTGGATTCAGTAGAATTATTCCTTACCTCAAATCACAGAAAATCCCTTAGACGAAGTAGCCTCCAATTTACCCTAAACACACAATAACTTTAATTAATAATTTCTTCCAAAAAAAATATTAATTCTAACCCTTCAATAACCAATTCCAAACTCACCACTCAAAACGAAAACCAATACGATCGCACCACAAATACCCCCGATTGAATCTTCAATTTGATCCTTCAACAATAAAAGGAATATCCAATTAATCCAAGAAAATTCCTCAATTAAACTTCATTGGGTACTTTAAAAACCCAAAATAAATTTTTCCTAAACCTTACCAAACACACCAACACTCGGCAGTAATGGCGGAGCTTGCCCGTGACAAAAAGCGGTGCGGCACAGGGAAAACACGGCTCGGCTCAGCTCGCAGGTCTGGGGGCGTGTGCTTGGGAAGCGGATCTGGCGCCAGAATGGAGCGTCGACTCGCGGTTCTGGGTGGCGCGCGCAATTTGGGTAACAGATTCGCGTCGGGCTCACTTTACAGCTGGATGTGGCTTCACGGCTTGGGCTCGTGCAGCAGTGAACGCACGAGGTGGAGACGCTGCTTGAGGCTCTGCAACCGGCGGCTCAACCTGCAACGAGGAGATGGAAGCACTCCAACACAGGTGGAGGCACGGCTCGGTGGGACGTTCGACGTGGCGCGTGGCTAACGGAGAAGAGACGTGCGATTGACAACGAAAGGGTGAGGTGCGACACGATTGGTTGACGATGGCATGGCGCAACATGGCTGCATGATGGAAGGCGCGGTGGTGGTCTACGACGGCGATGGAGGGGGCGGCGGCTAGGGTTTTCAAGAAGAGAAAAATACTTTGGGGGAGAAGATGATTATGCACGGATCTCAATGTGCTTTAAATAAATAATAATAATAATAATAACAACAAAATACTTTTATATCAATATTATTTATTTTGATTTTAAAAAAAATTCCCCAAATCTCCACATTATTGTTTCCTCTCTCCTTATTAAATTCTCTTTTTCTTTTTCTTCCAATAAATTCTCTTTCCTCTTTCCAACACAAATAAAATAAAAACCACAACAAATAAAATTATTCCAACAACCAAAACCAAAATTTAAATTCAACATAAACTTACCAAAATAAAAAGAAAACCAACATTTAATAAGATAATTGATAAATAAAAATTTACAAATTACCTTAAAATTTGGGATGTTACAGTCTTTCCTTCTTAAGAAGCTTTCGTCCTCGAAAGCTCTAATCTTCGAACAACTCCGGATATCGAGCTCTCATGTCATCCTCTCGCTCCCACGTAGCTTCCTCCACTTGTTGATTCCACCATAAAACCTTTACCAAGGCAATGCTCATGTTATGTAACGTCTTCACCTCCCTTACTTGAATCTTCACTGGTTGCTCCTCGTAGCTCAAATTCTCATTGAACTCCAGGGGCTCATAATCAATGACATGCGACGGGTTAGCAACATACTTCCTCAACATTGAAACATGGAAAACGTCATGAACTGCAGAGAAAGAGGGTGGCAGCGCTAACCGGTACGCCACAGAACCAATTCTCTCTAGAATCTCAAAAGGTTTAATAAAGCGGGGGACTTAACGTGTCCTTCTTTGCAAATCTCAAAACACCCCTCATAGATTCCACCTTCAGGAACACCTTATCTCTCACCTTGAATTCCAGGTCTTTCCGTCTCACATCTGCATAACTTTTCTGCCTACTCTGAGCTGTTTTCATGTGGGCTCTAATCTGCTGAATAGCTTCATTCATAGACTACACCAACTCAGAACCAACTAACCTCTGCTCACCAACCTCATTCCAACACACATCAGACCTACAACACTTACCATACAAGGCTTCAAACGACGTCATGCCAATGGTAGGCTAGTAACTGTTGTTGTAAGCGAACTCCATCAAATGAAGGTTGGAGTTCCAACTCCCAGAAAACTCTAGTGTACAGGCTCTCAACATATCCTCCAGTGTCTGGTTCAAACGCTCAGTTTGACCATCAGTCTATGGGTGAAAAGCGGTACTAAAACTCAACCGGGTACCTAAAGCAATCTGGAGACCTTTCCAGAAATTAGAGGTGAAACGGGCATCCCTTTCAGAAACAATTGACACAGGAACTCCGTGCAACCTTACCACCACCTTCAGGTACAACTGAGCCCATTTATTTGTTGTATACGTAGATCTACCTGTAATAAAATGTGTTGACTTGGTGAGTCAATTCACAATGACCCAAATCACAGTATAGCCCTTCGAGGTCTTAGGCAACCCTGTGATGAAATCCATCGATATGTTATCCTACTTCCACTCTATAACTCCAAGAGGCTGTAACAAATATGTTGGCTTCTGTCTTGGTGTTTTCACCTACTGACACACCAGACATTTACTAACAAAGTCTGCTACCTCTCTCTTCATATTAGGCCACCAGTAAAAACGCTTCAAGTCCTGGTACATCTTGGTACTGCCAGGATGCATAGCAAAAGGAGAGTTATGAGCTTCAGACAACAAGTCCCTCTTAACTTCATTGTCAAATGGAACACATAAGCGCTTCTCAAACAGGAGACCATCATCAAAAGATACAGAAAAACCCTCAGCTTGACCTGCCTCTGCTAAGTGGCGCTTCAAACTCAGATACTAGTCACTACCTTGAGCCTCAATAATCCTCTGTCTCAACATCGGTTGCACCTTCAACTGTGTCAACTGTGAGGTTACCTCCCCCACTGCAACTGCAATCTCGGCTCGCTCGAAATTCTTGTGCAACTAAGTTTGCCTGGTAATAAGAGTTGCTGAATGGGCTACCTTTCTGCTCAAGGTATCAGCTACCACATTTGCCTTACCCAGATGGTATAAAATCTCACAGTCATAATCCTTCACCAACTCCAGCCACCTACGTTGTCTAATATTCAACTCCTTCTGGGTTGAGGAGTATTTGAGACTCTTGTGGTCGGTGAAGATCTGTATCTTTTCTCCATACAAATAATGTCTCCAAATCTTCAGTGCAAAGACCATTGCTGCTAACTCAAGATCATGGGTGGGATAATTCTGCTCATGAAATTTCAACTGACGAGACGCATAAGCAACTACTTTCCCGTGCTGCATCAACACACAACCCAACCCTTTCTTTGAGGCATCACTATAAATCACAAAGCCTCCTGAACCATCCGGCACTGTCAGGACAGGCGCAATAACAAGTTTCTGCTTCAACTTCTGAAAACTACTCTCACAAGCCTTGCTCCACTGAAACGAAACTCCCTTCCTGGTCAACTGAGTCAAAGGAGAAGCGATGCGGGAAAAATCCTCCACAAAACATCGATAATAAACCGCTAAACCTAGAAAGCTATGAACCTCCATAACAATAGAAGGTCGAGGCCAACTGGTAAATGCTCCAATCTTGGCAGAGTCCACTGAAATTTCTTCTCTAGATACAACATGATCAAGTAAAGATACCTACTTCAGCCAAAATTCGCACTTGAAAAACTTGGCATAAAGTTCAATCAATCTCAGAGTCTCCAAAATCTTTCTCAAATGCTTCTCATGTTATGCCTCTGTCTTGGAATAAACCAAGATATCATCAATAACACAATTACAAAGGTGTCAAGAAAATCCTTGAATACTCTATTCATCAAGTCCATAAACACTGCAGGAGCATTGGTCAGCCCGAACGACATCACTATGAACTCATAATGTCCATA
>JBBPDJ010000026.1:6464403-6497696 GCA_037974625.1 Cucumis cinereus
GGAGAGGGAGGGAGGAAGAGAGTGGGAAAAGAAAAATGGGGTTAGGGTTTTCCTCTTCTATTTGAGAGGGAAAAAAAAGGGAGAAAGATTTTTTTGGGAAGAAAGGGAGGACACGCGTTTTTTAGGAAGAAATGGGCACTAAACAAATTTTTTTTTTAATTTCAACCCTATTACTTGACGGGTAAAATCTGTCAAGTAAAAGCACACTAAACTTGACAGGTAAAAACCGTCAAGTATTGAAAAAAATCCAACAAATTTTTTTAATTTTTCTCCTTTTGATTATTCTTGACGGTTTTTAACTTTACTTGACGGTTTTGTATAAAACCGTCAAGAATAGTAAATTTGAAAGCGTCAAGTAAAGTGTTTTTTGTAGTAGTGATTCTATTTTCTAGATATCAATGATGCACTAAAATGCGATAGGTTTATGCTCATTTCTAAGTTACTCCCTATTTTTGCTTACCGTGGTCAAAGTTACTTACTGTTTCAAGCAGTTGACTACCTTTATATAAAGTACTTTTTCGATGCGTTCAAGTTTATTACTTGGTAAGGATTAGACAAAATGAATAGCGAACCATGCTTTTCTACCAAATTGATTCCTAACTTCCTAACCCATTACTGAATTTACCTACATATATAAACTATGGAAACCAAAGACATGGGTATGATGAAACTCAAGACAATCATATTGATAATGCAAACTTGTTACAATAATTGGACTATCTAATACAATTACTTGAAGTGTAGAAAGTAAACATAACACGAGAATAAATATAACTCTAATTCACAATTTCTTGCTTTCTAGAGTAGAATGTTCTCAAAGCTTATTGGTTATGGAGTGAATGGAGAATGGAGATCAAAGAAAAATCTGGACAGAACTTGGTCTCTGATGTATAGGGTCTGCTCTATATGATATATTTTGTCTCCTTGATGATCTCTTGAAAGAAGTATTTATAATCTTTCGACACTCATCACCCACTAAGCACGTTTCGTGTTCTTTGTTGGCTATTTTTTCGCTTAGTGGATCACATATCCGTTTTGAAGGTAATGCATCACATTGGATTCTCAACGCATAACTCTGCGATGGATTGCATAGTATTCTCAACGCCTCTTAAAAGTCTCACTATGCTTCAAATGATTTCTTTCCTTTATAATCAATTCTTCTCAGAATTGCTTCTGATTGGTCGTTGAGAAATCTTTTAGTAATTTGATTCATCTTTTGTAAAATTCTACGATGAACAACACTAAGAGATCACAATATTACAGTAACGTCAATTATACTGCCCAAACTTGACATTGTTCTTTTTCCTCTGTCACCTACATTCCTCGGGACTTTGGTATTGTTGGGTAAACTTCCTGGAGGCTTAACTTTTAATTCTCCTACTAGTTGGTCTACTTGGACCTCCAAGTTTCGAATAGAAGATGTTTGACTTTTTCTATCCCAAACAAGCTTAAGACTCATGGGTCAACCTCCATTTACACATATAGTATAAAGTGTCTTGTGTGCCACGCATTTACCTATAATATCAAAGACACAACAAGGACAAATGTTTGAAAAACAACTTAATCATGATGTTGGTTTTGCATTGTAATTAAAGTAGGTTTTCAATTCTTAGACATTATTTAATACTTCTATGTCGTGTAGTATATAGTCTTGTCTTGTGGATTACATTAATGTTTAAGGAATTCATAAATGTACAAATAAAATAGGAAAAAGAACACAATATTTAAATTGTACAATAATAGAAAAGTTTTATTTGATTTCTAATATAAAATTAAAATATTGTACAAGTCAAATGGTTAAGAGTCATCACGCAAATCATCAAATATTCAAACACTAACTTTTGAAGATGTAAAACTATTCCTAGGGAAAATTATAAGTCAAGAAATTTATGATAGTTCCTCTCATTTCTATATTTGGTAATAAATTAGTCCCTCCTCATGCCATTTATTCCATATTTTTTCATTGAAATTTTTAATATTTACAAATTAAACTTATAAATACTATTTTCATTTCTTAGTTGGTATGTTTTATATCAATCTTGTACTAATATTTTAAAAACTCTAACTTATTCGTAAAGATTAGATAAAATTCGTTTAGTAACCATTTCGTTTTTTTAATTAAGCCTATTGACTCTTTGTTTTATACAACGAATTGTATTTTTCTTAAGTGCAAGAGTTGAATTTTTATTGTTAATTATTAATATTCTAATTAATTTATATTAATTTAATTATTTTTAAAAATTAATTTAATTATTTTTAAAAATTAATTTAATTATGCTTAATTAAAATGTATTCTTTTATTTTATTAACTAAATAACTAATTAACATAAAAATAAATTATTTTATTTTAAATTTAATTTATCTCTAACTTTTAGTTAAATAATTAATTAATTTTACTTTTTTATAAATTATTGATTTGACATGAATATTTAACTTTCAAAAATCAATTATACGACATGTGATATTTAAAATCCAGACATTCAAATTCTAAATATTTAATATCTATATCCATTAAACAATATCTGTAACATGATTAAAATAAATTGACAATTTTTATAGATTTTTTTTTAAAAAAAGAAAATTGTCTCAAACTTGAAAATATAAAGAAGAGCCGCATAGTAACCGATTGGAAAGTAGTACGTTGTGGTTATCCGCGATTAGGATGTGGGTATTGAGGCTATTGCAAGTGATTAAAAATGATGAAATTATGGTTGTTGTGATGGAGTCATTAGCAGATTTGTTGAACTCGTTTCATTCCGTTTTGGATTGAAATGGATTACCAATTCCTATAGAATGTTATGACCAGTAAATATGGGTTTCAAAAGCATGCTCTAATATTTTGTTTGATTCCATCCGTGAACTCCATTAAAGAGGTTCACCTAATCAAAAACACAAATTTACGACAATTTGGCTGACATTTATGATGTAGTAAAGACGAAGAAGTATTGTTACAAAATTTGGATTTAATATGTAACTAGAACTTGACGTTTAGGTAAAGCTTAACTACTTTAAATGGAGACCAACAAAAAAAAAGTGCGTTGATGAGGTGTGAGAAGAAGCATATGGGGTATATCAACAAAGGCAAAAGAACAGCGGTTATTCGTTGGATCATCAAAACTGGATTTGGATTTGATGTTTTAGGGTAAAAGGGAAGGCGACGATTTGAAAATTTGCGGCCATAGAGGCGTGGATGAACCTAATCCCCAACTATTACCCAACCCAATCACCAAGAAATTTAATTCTTTTTTGCCTCTTTGGCCAACCCATCACCTAAACATGATTTTCTTGCAATAAATGATATTAATGGATCCACCCACAAACAAACACACACACACTCTCTCTCTCTCACGCATCAGCTTGGTCAAAATGTGGAAGAAATGTGAAATTATTAAAGTTTCATGGCTTCAGTTTTGCTGAACCGGGTGTTTGGTCGCCAACACCACCTTCCCCATACTCAATACGCCACCTTCTTTGACCGTGATGCCACCCTCAGGTTCTCTGTGCTTCTTTCACCTTTTTTAACCATTTGGGTCTCATTTATTGGGAAGGAATTACTGGAATTTGATGAGGTTTTTGGCATATGACTGAAGTTCTTGTTTGATCTGGGTTACTGTAAATTGTGAAAACTTGCCGAAGGAGATATAAAAGAGAGATGGGGGGGTTGGAACTTGGAATGGGGGGATACCACGTGCAAGTTTCCATTAAAGGAGTTAAAGAGTGAGTGACCCCACTTAACCCAAACTCCAACCTACCTCCTCTGCCATTTCTTTTAAGGTTCAATGCTGTAGATGATTCACACCGATCACTAATACCCATTTGATGTTTTTGCATTTCTGCAGTCTCTGATTCATAATGAAATAATAGTTTGTAGCAACCATTCTGTGAACTGAAGTATTTTGATCTACTCTTCTTCAAGATTTTGGTTTCTTTTTCTGCACTAAGGTTTGTGACTTCCTTTTCGTTGCCTTCTTTTTTTCAGTTCTACTTAATCGGTTGTTTCGTTTTCTGTTCTTCTATGCTTAATTTTGGTGCAAGACATTTTTTGTAGAGGGGAAACTATTAGGTTTGTGTCGGATCAGTCCATCTGTGGCTTACTTTCTTCTAGTGGGAAATTGTTAATCTGAATATGGGAATCTTCTTGGTTTTTTTTTTCTTCCCCCCCCACCCTGTTTTTGTACACTCTGAATTTATCTGGTGGTTCTTTTAGTTTTGGCTAGAGCGTAATGTTCTGTCTATAATTTATTTCACTAACGATTTATGGCTTACTTTGAACTTCACGAGGAAAGGGAATCTTCTAACAAAGCTAATGGGAGAAGAAAAGTTTTAGATGCCATGCACCTGTAAAATGCATGTCTTGTCTAGCGTCCTAACATCATACGCAATCTTGATGTGGTTGGATTCTTTCGCTAGGTCCGCTGATGTTAAAATAATGATATACAGTATGTTGCACTTTGCAAAGAAAAAAAAAAAAAAAAAACTCATTTAGGAGGCTTTCCCTAAAAGCTGCCTGATAAATAATTTGATAATTTTGCTTGAAATATTTTTTCTCAAAACTTGGAGGATAGCGCTGTCATGTAATTACGTCGACATTTCAGTTGATTATATCTTTGCAGCATGTCAGAAGCCCTGAGGAAATCAAATGTGATCAATTTTGGGCGTGGGAATGGATACTTGAATGGGGCAATACCCATCAGAAATGCAACTGCAGTTCCTGAAGTTGATGAGTTCTGCCAATCTCTAGGCGGGAAGAAGCCAATCCATAGTATTTTAATTGCAAACAATGGAATGGCTGCAGTTAAATTCATACGTAGTATTAGAACATGGGCTTATGAAACATTTGGCACTGAAAAGGCAATCTTGCTGGTGGCTATGGCAACACCGGAGGATATGCGAATCAATGCAGAGCATATCAGAATTGCAGATCAGTTTGTGGAGGTTCCAGGTGGAACCAACAACAATAACTATGCTAACGTGCAGCTTATTGTTGAGGTAATTCATCTTTCCAATCAAATTTGCATTATTATCTTCTAGTCCCGGCGTTGGCCACATTTCATAAATGGGATTTGTTTCTCCTGGAAAATAAGGGGAAAAATAAAAATAAAAAAAGAAGAAGAAAATACTCTTTTTTTGATCATCAAAGTAAGTCGAACCTGCAAATCCATATAGAAGGTTATGAATACATGTTTCAGTTCAATTTCACTAAACTCTAAATCCACCGAAGTGTAATTTAGAAATTCCAAATATCAATTTCATTACTGACATTGGCCTTTATGAACTGTTGTGGAAACTGTGTGTTTTGAGCCTATCAAATCTGGATTGTATTTGTTGATGAAGATGCTCTAACACTCGTTAGAAATTTGGTAGCTTCATGCCCATTACATGTTTTTATTTTTTGAGGGTTTTTTGTTTCCTGTTATAAAGATCTGTCATATTAAATTGATCCACTGTGTAGATGGCAGAGATAACTCATGTTGATGCAGTTTGGCCTGGATGGGGCCACGCATCTGAGAATCCAGAACTACCAGATGCACTGAATGCAAAAGGAATCATATTTCTTGGGCCTCCATCAATATCTATGGCAGCATTGGGTGATAAAATTGGTTCATCATTAATTGCACAGGCAGCAGAAGTACCCACCCTTCCATGGAGTGGTTCCCACGTAAGTTTGTGTTATTTTTTCTCTAGCCGTATCATTTGCTCGATGATCCACAATCGATATACTCTTTATTTTGTGTTTAGGTGAAAATTCCACCAGATAGCTGCTTAGTTACCATCCCAGATGATTTGTACAGGGAAGCTTGTGTATACACAACAGAAGAGGCTATTGCAAGTTGTCAAGTTGTAGGTTACCCTGCCATGATCAAGGCATCATGGGGTGGAGGCGGTAAAGGCATACGAAAGGTTAGAATAGAAGTGTTATGGATGCTTACTAAATAGGTAGCTTAGGAACAATGAAAATAACCTTGGGATCTGAACTTCCATTGATGAATTTGAGACGTCGAAGCACCATGACCATTTTTCTTTTTAAATTGTTATCATATTCTCAACCTTCAGGTGCATAATGATGATGAAGTGAGAGCATTGTTCAAACAAGTGCAAGGTGAGGTTCCAGGATCGCCCATATTTATAATGAAGGTTGCAGCACAGGTTAGATATCAAGTGCACTTTATCACAATCATCATTGATTCCGTGGGGCATATTTAATTCTGACTTTTCATTGACTTTTGTCTGATTAGAGTCGGCACCTTGAAGTACAGTTATTATGTGATCAATATGGAAATGTTGCTGCTTTGCACAGTCGTGATTGCAGTGTTCAGAGACGGCACCAAAAGGTTAGTTCATATTGTTGCGTTGCAGTCTCCATTTCTTGGGAACCAATGCTTTTGTACTCTTTTCTAAATTGTCCATACTAGGAGACTATCACTTAACTTCCTGTCCTCTGCTGAACAGATTATTGAGGAGGGCCCAATTACTGTTGCACCACTGGAGACCGTAAAAAAGCTAGAACAGGCAGCTAGAAGACTGGCTAAATGTGTAAACTACGTTGGAGCAGCAACTGTTGAGTATCTATACAGTATGGAAACCGGAGAGTACTATTTCTTAGAGCTCAATCCCCGGTTACAGGTATCGATGAACTTAAATCTATCGCTTGACATACCTACATTACTGATCACTTAATTCATCAAAAAATCCTTTCCAAGTATGGCATTGATCCTGTTGGATGTGGCCCATAAGCCATGATGTGATGATAATGTAAATCTAAATCTTGCCAAGGAAAGATATAATGTTTACTGAGCAAACACGATTGTTGTTTTTTGTTTACTGAGATATTCAGATGCAGATAGCATCATGGAAGTAGATGTCTTGTGGCATATTATGATCTCCATTAGACCCAACTGTTTGTTTATGCTTACTCTGACATCATTCATGAATATCAGTTTTCTGTTGAGTGTTGATTACATCCAAATATGTATGTTTTATCACAAAACATTCATTAGGGGTGATAATTTTGTCTATCTATCTATTTTAAACAGGTCGAGCACCCAGTGACTGAGTGGATAGCTGAAATAAACCTTCCTGCAGCCCAAGTTTCTGTGGGAATGGGAATTCCTCTGTGGCAAATTCCTGGTATGATTTAAATCTATGGAATTCATTTTGTGATATTTGTCTCTTGAAATTATATATCACAAAAGTCATATACAATTTTTAAAATCAGAAATCAGACGCTTTTATGGGGTAGAGCATGGTGGAGGATATGATGCTTGGCGGAAAACTTCTATTGCTGCAACTCCATTTGATTTTGATCAGGCCGAATCCACTAGACCAAAAGGCCATTGTGTAGCTGTGCGAGTTACAAGCGAGGACCCTGATGATGGGTTTAAACCTACAAGTGGAAAAGTGCAGGTTGGTGGAGTTGCTTATGATTATTTTATTTTTTATTTTTAGTAAGATGAAAGACGTTAAAATGTTTCCAACACTATGCAGGAGTTGAATTTCAAAAGTAAGCCAAATGTGTGGGCATACTTCTCCGTCAAGGTAGGCCTTTTTCTCATAGATGTATGTTCTTCCTATGATTTGTTTAACATGTATGCTGAACTACATTTGCTGATATGCTTTGCAGTCTGGAGGAGGGATTCATGAATTTTCAGATTCTCAGTTTGGTAAGTATTAGTCGATAGATACTTTACGCACCCTTCAGTTTGAATTTTGGGAAACACTAGTAAACACATAAATTTTTTTTAGTTTATAGATTCTATAGTGAAACAAAAATTACCTTTACATGCAATGCTCAATAAAGAAAATATTTTTCTTAGAAGATAGATGGATAGTACTCTGAATGTAGGAATTCCCCTTTAGCATTGGTAACTGAATTTTGAAGAAATTGGTTCAAATTTCAATGAGTTCCGCAAATTATCAAGCAACTCTTCATGGTTTTCATTCGTCTCCTCTGGTCGATAGGAGGATTTGGACCAGGATGTTTCAAAACCTTCTCCTGCAAAAGAGCCTTCTAAAGTGTCCTTAAAGAAGACAGCGTCTGCAGAGATCTTCCTGTTTGTAAAATGGACATTTCTCTGAAAAATTAAGGTTTTATTTTGTTCCAGTTTTAATGGTGGTCTCAACACAATGACACAACCCAATCTTGAGATTCGAATTATACTCTTCAACCTAATTGGTGTCATCTCCGTGAAAAACTCAATAAAAATGTGGCTCATTTTTTCAAGAATTCCCTTTTGGTTAGCATATTCGTTCTTTTCAGAACTTTGGAAGGAGCCTCATCCTTCGAGTTACTTTGCGATGCAGTCATACCTCGTAATACCTGGTGTTTGTATCAATTAGGGTAGGGTAATATTTTAGTTTTTTGGATTGAAATGAATAGAACAGTTTACTGAGAGGATCTGAGGGATTAGGTGAAGTTTGGTGGACTATTACTTTCAGCATTTTTTATGACTCCTTCCATGTTTTGTTTGTTTGTTTTTTTGGTCCTTCTTTTTGTAATTACCTTCTTTGATTAAATAGAATTGAAGTTTGTTTTTGTACATTCATCATTTGTTACAAAATCTCAGTTTCTTATTTTAAAAAAAAAAAAAAACTAAGAATACGGGGTTTTTTAATCATAAAACCTAAGAGAATTATTTTTATTTGGTAATTTGTACGTCTTGCTAATATCTTGATTTCCTCCAGGTCATGTTTTTGCATTTGGAGAGTCCCGAGCTTTAGCAATTGCTAATATGGTTCTTGGACTGAAGGAAATACAAATTCGTGGAGAAATTCGAACGAATGTTGATTACACAGTAGATCTTTTAAATGTAACGCTCAAATGATATAATATTTAATTACGTTTTTTTCTGCCAGTTTAAAGTATATCCTTTTCTTTATTCAATTTTGGTGGAAATGCGACTTAAGAATAATAGTCTACAGGCTCTGGATTACAGAGAAAACAAAATTCACACAGGATGGTTGGACAGTAGAATTGCTATGCGAGTTAGAGCAGAGAGGCCACCATGGTACATTTCTGTCGTCGGAGGGGCTCTATTTGTAAGCACTTGCATTAGAAAGTAATTTCAGTTTCCTAAACATATGTTTAGTTAAATATATGGATAATGATTTTTATTTGTTCAACTCAGAAAGCATCCGCCAGCAGTGCAGCCATGGTTTCCGACTATATTGGCTATCTTGAGAAAGGGCAAATCCCTCCCAAGGTATTGAAAGGAGAGATTATATTTAGTATCTGATTTTTGTTGTTTCGATGCATTTATCCTTCCTACATTAGGTGCTAACAAATGTAATGGCAGCACATATCTCTTGTCCACTCGCAAGTATCACTAAATATTGAAGGAAGCAAATACACGGTAATGGTTTTATCACTTGATACCAGTGCTTGGCAGGTAGTGAATTTATATAGCTTATTGACATATCACTGCAATTGCCGGGTGTATTCATTTAGATTGACATGGTAAGGGGAGGACCTGGAAGTTATCGGCTGAGAATGAATGGATCAGAGATTGAAGCAGAAATTCATACTTTACGTGATGGGGGCTTATTGATGCAGGCAAGTACTTATCTTGAAGGTTATGTTTACAAATATTATGCACGACCGAAGCCCATAGTCCACTTCTCATGATAAGAAATTACTTTCAATATCAAGCGGTCTGTTGACTTTATATGGTCAAGCAATTTGAATGTGTTGCTTGAATTTTGAACAGTTGGATGGAAATAGTCATGTTATATATGCTGAGGAAGAAGCGGCTGGAACTCGCCTTCTTATTGATGGGAGAACGTGCTTGCTTCAGGTGTGTTCAAGTAGCCTAGTTAGACCCCCCTTCCCATTCCCGAACATCTCTCCTGACGTTTTGTGCTCTTTGTTAATCAGAATGACCATGATCCATCTAAATTAGTTGCAGAGACGCCATGCAAACTGCTGAGGTATCTAGTTTCAGATGACAGTCATATTGATGCAGATGCACCATATGCTGAAGTCGAGGTCATGAAGATGTGCATGCCTCTTCTTTCACCTGCTTCTGGAGTTGTCCATTTTGAGATGTCTGAAGGTCAAGCAATGCAGGTTAGTGGCATAATTCAACGATGAATATGGTTTACTCTAGGTATGGAAAATTTATGGAATCTCTATTATTTTAGGCTGGGGAACTCATAGCAAAGCTAGATCTAGATGATCCATCGGCTGTAAGGAAAGCAGAGCCGTTCCATGGGAGTTTTCCCATCTTGGGTCCCCCAACTGCAATTTCTGGTAAAGTTCATCAAAGGTGTGCTGCAAACTTAAATGCGGCTCGGATGATTTTGGCAGGATATGAGCATAACATTGAGGAGGTGAATCATCTCCTGTCCATTTCTGCTATCATCATCTCTCTACATATACACACACATTCCATATTTATGCATTCGCTTATGCATATTTCATATATATTTATCTGCACCACACAAACATATGCATACATATACCCATATATATGAATAAAATTTTCAAGTCTTCTCATAGTAATGAAAAACTAGTGAAAATTCTTTCTTATCTCTCAGGTGGTGCAAAACTTACTCAATTGCCTCGATAGTCCTGAACTACCCTTCCTACAATGGCAAGAATGCATGTCTGTTCTTGCAACACGTCTTCCCAAAGAACTCAAATTTGAGGTGCTTGATTGTCTTTGAATCCTTCTTCCACTTTTATCCTCAACTACTAAGTTTACAGCAATCTGAATCTTCATTCATTTTGTTTTATTAGCTGGAGTCAAAGTACAGGGAGTTTGAAGGGATTTCAAGTTCCCAGAATGTTGATTTCCCTGCCAAATTATTACGTTCTATTCTTGAAGTAAGTTCCTCCACCAAAATCCTCTCAAGTTCTCGTTGAATTGGTTTCACAAAGGTAAACATTTCTTCTGGCAGGCTCATTTATCCTCCTGTCCAGAGAAAGAGAAGGGAGCTCAAGAAAGGCTTCTTGAACCGTTGGTGAGTCTTGTGAAATCTTATGATGGTGGAAGAGAGAGTCATGCTCGTGTTATTGTTCAGTCCCTTTTTGAAGAGTATTTGTCAGTTGAAGAACTGTTCAGTGACAACATTCAGGTGACGTGTTTTCTCATCTTGATCAATGATTCTATAGTAGAAAATAATAATGTGCTTCCATGGAGCTAGATGTTGAAACTTGCAGTATGAGTTGAGGACCAAAGTGGACGCCTCTCTGCTTTTCTGGCTATTGAACTTATTTATCCAAATGGATCATAGGATTTATGCTACTGGATCATCTCTTGTATACCTCTTCATTTGGAAGGCATAGATGTGTTTGTTGAATTTTTTCATTTCTGTAATTTAATCTACTATCTAACCATTCACAACTTTGCTTACTTTGAGAAGAGTGTTGCAATACAGAAGTTGAGAAGGAAAGTACATCTCTCCTCCTTCTGAAATGACTAGGACTAAATTGTTTCATACTGGATTTAGGAAGTTGAAAATCAAGTTTCAATTTACTCTCGGAGCTTTAAAAAATATTTTCTTTTTTATTTTTCCTACCTTTTCTTTTTTCAATTTAATTGTTCTCAAAGCTGCTAGTGTGTTGAGTTTAGTCTGTAGGTAGGTACTTAACAAATACTAAGTAGTTACATTATGATTTGCGACAACTGGGGATTTCTTCTTGTAATTCCCATGGTGAATCTGGGTGGTTGTCCTTACCCCGTTGGCCATTGTATATGCCATTCTTTCAATGAAAATTTATTTCTTTTAGAAAGCAATGTACGTCCTTGTCTACATTTGGTGGAGTGGTTTTATAGTTATCAACATGAAATTACTATTTCTTGACATGATGTTTTTTATCTTTCCCTTACAGGCTGATGTGATTGAAAGACTTCGACTTCAATATAAGAAAGATTTGCTGAAGGTCGTTGACATTGTCCTTTCTCATCAGGTACTAATTTCTTTCTTGCCTTTTCCTGCCTATTTGATTTGATGTTGATATTTTTTATTTGAATATCAGTTTCGTGCTCACTTTTTGGCTTTTACAGGGGATCAGGAGCAAAAATAAGCTTATATTGCAACTCATGGAACAACTTGTCTATCCTAACCCTGCAGCTTACCGAGATAAATTAATACGATTCTCTGCACTTAACCATACTAATTATTCTGAGGTTAGCTACTTAGCTAAAGAATGGTTTCTATATTGTTGAGTCAATTAGTTATTTATAGTTAAAATCTTCATAGGGTGGGGTTTGGATCTGTCTGATATTGGGGGTATTCTTCTGACTTCATACCACAAAATCTTTCTGCCAGCAAACCTGTCAGCTTACACTACATTTTAGCCCCACTCTTAACATGCTTCTAAACACATGTTTAAATGCTTAACACAGCTGGCGCTGAAGGCAAGTCAGCTATTGGAACAAACTAAGCTGAGTGAACTCCGTTCTAATATTGCTAGAAGCCTTTCTGAATTAGAGATGTTTACTGAAGATGGAGAAAATATGGACACTCCAAAGCGGAAAAGTGCCATTGATGAACGAATGGAGGCTCTTGTAAGTGTTCCTTTGGCCGTTGAGGATGCTCTTGTAGGTCTTTTTGATCACAGTGATCATACCCTTCAAAGACGAGTGGTGGAGACTTATGTCCGCAGGCTATACCAGGTACTTATTAAAACTTCTGTAATCATCCCCCTTCCAGGTAGAACCGACTCTTGCATGTCTAACCAAGTCAATATCTTCCCTATCCAGCCCTATCTTGTTAAGGGGAGTGTGCGGATGCAGTGGCATAGATCTGGTCTTATAGGGTCATGGGAGTTTCTAGAAGAGCATATTGAGAGGAAAAATGGCATTGAAGATCAGGAGTATTCCCAATCAGTTGAGAAACACAGTGAGAGGAAATGGGGAGCCATGATCATTCTAAAGTCTCTACAGTTATTGCCCACAACTCTTAGTGCTGCACTGAAGGAGACGACTCACAACACTAATGAGGCAACCAGAGACAAGTCTCTTGAGCCAGCGAACTTTGGTAATATGATACACATTGCATTAGTGGGCATCAATAACCAGATGAGCTTACTTCAGGATAGGTAACAGCTTAACCTATTACTCTCCATTTAATTCCAATCTTTGGATGACCCTTCTTATGGAGATAATTTCTCGATCATCTAAGCAGCTAAGCTTATAGCATCTTCGATGAATTTGAGATTTTGTATGCCTGTTCAGATCGTAACTCAATAGCATATTATATTTCATTTGTTATGTTGTATCGTTATTTGTTTGTGCATGCATGTGCATTCTCACTATAACATAGAAATGTGTTGGTCTTCAATGGTTCTATATTTCTTGGTCAACTATGTCTTTTTAACAAGAAACAAAATTTTTCCATTGATGTAAGGAAAAGAGACTAATGCATTCCCTGCAAACTATGTGCATTGTGCTAGATAGATAACATATTATATGTCATTTGTTATGTTTTATTGTTATTTGTTTGTGCATGCATGTGCATTTTCACTATAACATAGAAATGTGTTGGTCTTCAATGGTTCTATATTTCTTGGCAAACTATGTTTTTTTAACAAGAAACAAAATTTTTCCATTGATGAAATGTAAAGAATCTAATGCATTCCCTGCAAACTATGTGAATTGTGCTAAATAGATAGCTTAAATAGATTATAAAATTATCTTAGGATTTCTTTATTGGTCTTCTTTTTATCTGCTTGTCTTGATAATAAACAGTGGTGATGAAGATCAAGCTCAAGAGAGAATAAACAAATTGGCTAAAATACTTAAGGAGCAAGAAATTGGATCCAGTCTACGCTCTGCAGGTGTAGCTGTAATTAGCTGCATCATTCAGAGAGATGAAGGACGAGCCCCTATGAGGCACTCATTCCACTGGTCAGCAGTAAAGCTTCATTACGAAGAAGAGCCTTTATTGCGTCATCTGGAACCTCCTCTATCCATTTACCTTGAATTGGTCGGTCATGAACGCACCTTTATCATTTATAATTCAATGCCATGATTGTCTTGCACAGGTGTGACCAGACAATGGTGTAATTTGGTGATCACTTTCTCACCACCTACATATTATCTGCTCTTCCAGGATAAACTCAAAGGGTATGGAAATATCCGGTATACCCCTTCTCGAGATCGTCAATGGCACCTTTATACTGTTCAAGACAAGCCAGGATTGATTCAGAGGATGTTTCTGAGAACACTTGTTAGGCAGCCAGTCTCTAATGAAGGCTTAGTAGCATATCCTGGCTTGGATGTAGAATCTCGCAAGCCTCTCTCTTTTACTTCAAGGAGCATCTTGAGGTCCTTGATGACTGCAATGGAGGAGCTGGAACTCAATTCACACAATAGTGCTATCAAACCAGACCATGCTCATATGTATCTCTACATCTTAAGAGAACAACAAATAGGTGATCTTGTACCCTATCCCAAGTAAGTGGCCTCCTTCTCTGGTTACAATATATTTCTTTTCTTTATAAATGATAGCATTCTTAAAGGAGTTCGTTGGACTAATTTCCAGGAGAGCTATCTTCGATACTGAAGAAAAAGAGGCTGCAGTGGAGATCATATTGGGAGAACTTGCTCGTGAAATCCAGTCATTTGTTGGTGTAAGAATGCATAAATTAGGTGTTTGTGAATGGGAAGTAAAACTTTGGCTAGATTCTTCTGGACAGGCAAATGGTGCTTGGAGGGTAGTGGTAACAAACGTGACGGGTCATACCTGCACTGTACATGTAAGGGTTCAAGTATCCTTTTTTTCTTTTCCAAATGATAGATAGATATGTTTGCATGCAGCAGTAAATTGGTACGTAGGACTTTAATCGATATAGCCATAGGTTCCTTTCTTCATATTATTGCTAACTTGTCACTTTTTTGGTAAATGGTAAGAAGATATATCAGTATTCAGGAAATTTTGGGAACATCTGATAATTTATGAATCCAGTTGATAATGTTATCTAGGGTTAGCTGGAGTTGCATTGTTCTTTGAGCTTGTCTTTTATACTGAAGTCCACAATTACTCTATAAGGTTTATTTGTATATGTTTGCATACAAGTCTTAGGTACCAAGGTAAACAGTGGATTATGCTTGGTGATGGAATAGAATATAAATATTACATTTGACAAGTTGAATGCTTCCTTTTACGCAATTATGTACACATTGATATTTTTTTTGGCCAAAGTGTTTTAAACATAAAACAATAGGATAGATGTTATTTGAATAATGTTTGAATAATGTTATTTGAATAATATAGCCGACATTGAATCGCTGAAATGATAATCAGAATATATTTTGATAACCAGATATATCGTGAAATTGAGGATACAAATCAACACAGAGTACTCTACCATTCAGTCACAAAGCAGGCCCCTCTTCATGGTGTGCCTGTGAGTGCACAACACCAGCCATTGGGAGTTCTTGATTTGAAGCGTCTTTCTGCTAGGAGGAGTAACACCACTTACTGCTATGACTTTCCGTTGGTGAGCAACATGTCTGGCTATACTACAAACTAGTAGTTAGTTTGTTTAGTCTTCCAAATACATGAGTCCAGTGAATGCACAGTCCAAATCCAGAAAAACTAAAACATAACTGTTTTTGCAGGCATTTGAGACGGCCTTGGAAAAGTCGTGGGAATCTCAGTTCCCCAATATTGGTAAACCCGTGGAAAAAGTTCTTCTCAAAGTTACTGAACTCAGTTTTTCTGACCAGAAAGGTTCCTGGGGCACTCCCCTCATCCCTGTGGAGCGACAACCTGGGCAGAATGATATTGGTATGATAGCCTGGTTAATGGAAATGTCAACGCTAGAGTTTCCCTCTGGAAGACAAATATTGGTTGTAGCAAATGATGTAACCTTCAGGGCTGGGTCTTTTGGCCCTAGAGAGGATGCATTCTTTCTTGCTGTCACTGATTTGGCTTGTGCTAGAAAACTGCCTTTAATTTACTTGGCAGCAAACTCTGGTGCCCGAATTGGGGTCGCTGATGAAGTTAAATCCTGCTTTAGAGTAGGTTGGTCTGATGAATCTAGTCCTGAGCGTGGTTTCCAGTACGTATACTTGACCCCTGAAGATTATGCTCGTATTAAATCCTCTGTCATTGCACATGAAGTACAGATGCCTAATGGAGAAGCCAGATGGGTTATTGATACCATTGTTGGAAAGGAGGATGGCTTGGGTGTAGAAAACCTAACTGGCAGTGGAGCTATTGCTGGTGCCTATTCAAGGGCGTATAATGAAACTTTTACCTTAACATATGTGACTGGAAGGACTGTTGGAATTGGCGCTTATCTTGCTCGACTTGGCATGCGGTGCATACAAAGGCTTGATCAGCCTATAATTCTCACTGGTTTCTCTACACTAAACAAACTTCTTGGTCGTGAAGTTTATAGTTCTCACATGCAACTCGGTGGACCCAAAATCATGGCAACCAATGGGGTTGTTCATCTAACAGTTTCAGATGACCTTGAAGGGATATCTTCTATTCTAAAGTGGCTTAGTTATGTACCATCTCACATGGGCGGTGAACTTCCAATTTCAAAACCTTTGGATCCTCCGGAGAGGGAAGTTGAGTACTCCCCTGAAAACTCGTGTGATCCTCGTGCAGCAATTTGTGGTGCTTTGGATAGTAGTGGAAAATGGATGGGTGGAATTTTTGACAAAGATAGCTTCATTGAAACACTGGAGGGCTGGGCGAGGACGGTTGTTACTGGAAGGGCAAAACTTGGAGGAATTCCTGTTGGAATTATCGCTGTCGAAACACAGACAGTGATGCAAGTCATCCCTGCTGATCCAGGCCAGCTGGATTCCCATGAGAGGGTTGTTCCTCAGGCTGGTCAAGTATGGTTTCCTGATTCTGCTTCAAAGACAGCCCAGGCATTGTTGGATTTCAACAGAGAAGAGCTGCCACTGTTCATTCTTGCTAACTGGAGAGGCTTTTCTGGAGGACAAAGAGACCTTTTTGAGGGAATTCTGCAGGCAGGCTCAACTATTGTGGAGAATCTGAGAACATACAAGCAACCTGTTTTTGTATACATTCCAATGATGGGTGAACTACGAGGTGGGGCATGGGTTGTTGTGGATAGTCGGATCAATTCACAACATATTGAGATGTATGCTGAAACAACAGCTAGAGGTAATGTGCTTGAGCCTGAAGGAATGATTGAGATTAAATTTAGGACAAAGGAATTGCTTGAATGCATGGGTAGACTTGATCAACAGCTGATCAGCCTGAAGGCAAAACTTCAAGAAGCAAAAGGAAACAGAATCCACAATCTCACCGAATCTCTACAGCAGCAGATCAAAGCTCGTGAAAAGGAGCTTTTGCCTGTTTATGTTCAGATAGCCACCCGGTTTGCAGAACTACACGATACCTCCATGCGAATGGCTGCAAAAGGAGTCATAAAAAAAGTTATCAACTGGAGTGATTCTAGATCTTTCTTCTACAAGAGACTGCGACGGAGGATCTCAGAAGAATCATTGATCAAAACAGTAAGAGAGGCTGCTGGAGAGCAGCTTTCACATGGAGCTGCACTGGACTTGATTAAGGAATGGTTTTCAGATTCTGGCATTGGAACAGCTGGAGAAGATGCATGGATGGATGATGCAGCTTTCTTTAGTTGGAAAGATGATCCCATGAAGTATGAGGACAAACTCAAGGAATTGCGAGTCCAGAAGGTATTGCTTCAGTTAACCAATTTGGGTAGTTCACGTTCGGATTTGCAAGCTTTACCTCAAGGTCTTGCTGCTCTTCTAAGCAAGGTAAATATAGCCCGTCAGTGACAAAATTTTCTACTTTATCTTGTCAAGTTACTTAAGGCACGGAACTGATTGTGTAAAAACAATGCAGGTGGATCAATCCAGCCGAGGACAATTGATCGATAATCTTCGTAAGGTGCTTGAATAATTGTATAGGTAAGTTATTGATTGTGGTCTCAGATCAGGAATGTGTTAACTTGATAATGTCTTATGATAATCTGGGACATTCTTGAGCCCGTCAATTACTTGGTTCACATATACAAGTTACCGATTAGTTTGATGGACAAATGAAGCTGTTCTTATTATATGCCAATGATTAGTGTTAGTTTTAGGAAGCATTTCATTACTTTGAGAGAATAAGATTTTGCTCATGCCTCTAGTTTGTAGGAAATAAATTTTGTATGTATATTAAGACAACTGTTATTGGTAGGGTCTCATCTGCCCAAGCCTTACTGTATCATTGTAACTTTGTGAAATTATATTTAATGGAAATACTAGGTCATGAGGCTTAATTGAACCATTTTGGCAATCAAGAACGGCTTTCCACGTAAACATGTATCAATGGTAGTTGATTGCCTTTTTTGTAGTTACTGAAATCCTCGTTTTTTCATTATTGGCAAACAAGGTTTGATTTTTAGATAGAAGCAGAGTACTAGACAGTTAAAATCAAAGAGTCATGGTGAACATGATTTAGTTTTTTTTTTCTTCAGTAGAAACATATACTCATGTTCTTGTTGAGTACAATAACATCCAGACCAAAATGCTTTTTCATTTGCAAGAATTCATAACTTATTTCCTTTTTCTCTTGTTCTTCTCTTTCTCTACCTTCAATGCTTTCTGCTGTTTCCTTTTCTTCTTCAGTTTTTCTTCCTTTTCTCTCTTCTCTTCAGCTTTCCTCTGTTTTTCCTTTTCCCTTTTCTCCTCGGCTTTCCTTTCTTCTTCCTCTCTCTGTCTTTCCTTTTCCTTTGCTTTCCTATCTTCTTCCTTCCTCCGATTTTCCTTGTCCTTTTCTTTTCTCTCTTCTTCCATTTTCTGTTTTAGTTTTTCCTTTGCCCTTCTTTTCTTCTCTAGCTCCTTCATTTCCTCCTTTGTGAGCTTTCTTTTGATGTTGAAACACATTGGTTGCAAAAAGGAAAAAAAAAAAAAAAAAAAAACAAAGAACTTTAATCCCTGAAGAAGTCTAAAGAGTTATGTAGTCTCAAGCATCAGATTGCTTCTAGTTAAATAGCCATTGCCGTCCAATGGCTTTCAGCATCTGGGAAGGAAACAAAGCCGGCAAGAACCTATTTATTATTCCTTATCGAGTTTTACAAATAATGTAGCACTTTTATCTGCATTGCCCATCCGAGGCAATTGAAAACATAAGCTTCAAAACGTTCCAAACGTGTATGGAAAGGGCTTAATCCATCATCTCCAGCGATGTTATTCTAAAGAGAGGAGCTTGTCATGGACACAATTAATAATAGCAGATCCCATTTTTTATTCAAGGCCAGCCTCAACATGCTCCAACACTCTTCAATGGTGTTAACATCTTTTCAGTGAGCAACAAAGGTGTGTAATTTGAGAGTTGCGCCTGTTGGTTGATTAGAAAGTCTCTTTTGAAGCAACGTTAGGAAACAGATATTATGTTGTAACCTTGCAATTTGCAATTTTTTCAGCATTCATAGAAATGTGAAGTATGAAGCAAGATAAACGAAATCCTGCCTTCAACAGCCTTTAAGAGTTCAAGCTAATGCAGTTACAAACTTACACTTAAAAGACGAGCGGCTATCTCATACACTGGTTATGCAAGTAGATCTAAAAAAGATTATTTAAAAAAAAAGTTAAATTCCAAATTTCAAGAATGAGCTTTTAACAAAAATCTCCAAATTCTTAAAAAGGATATTCTATTGGTTTTGAGCTTTAACAATATCTAATAAGTTCCTACTATATGAAAGGAAGAAACAATCATCTTCATACCATTTTTTTTAATATATTATGTCTTGCTATGGCTTGATGCAAATGTACATCTTTCTTTTTAACTCCTTTGTTTTCAGGCAACATGACAATCATACACATCAATGAAATTTGTTTCATCACTTTGAATTCTTTATTTGGAATGTTTGCAAATTTTAAAAAATGTTCAATAGATCAAGACTTCATTAGATACATAGTGGATGCAAATTCCAAGTGACTAAATTTATAATTTAATTCAAATAATAATAGAAAATTTTGCAACCACTATGATAGGAGGCTAGAAAGAAAAAAGGGAAATGATTGTAAATGATAAAATTAGTGAGAATATTTATAAAATATAGCAAAATTTTAGATTCTATCAATGATAACACTAGACTTCTATCAGTGTCTATCAGTGGCTATCAATATCTATCAATGATAAAATTCAAAATTTTGTTATATTTTGTAAATATTTTAGTTCATTTTACAATATTTGAAACTGCCTAAAAAAAACTCCAAAAGTTGAAAGCGACCAAATAGGATGAATCCCCTCGAAAAGATTTGAGTGGAACCATGGCCAGAAATGCAAATAATATGAAATCCATTAAAATAATTAATATTCTACATACATTGGTGATAATATCTACTTACCAATACAGAACTTGCCAAAAATACTGGACAAAACCTCTTCAGAGATATCCTCACCACAAATTTCCCCAAGAGCTAATACAGCATCCCTCAAATCCACTGTCCAAAAGTCAGGGGGCAACTCGTCTTCAATGGAAGATTTCAATCTTGTAAATGCCTCCTTGGTTCTAAGAAGCTGCTCGCATTGTCTCTGAATGTAACCAAAACAACACTAATCATGAGTTCTACATTGCTCATTACTATTTCTATTTATTAAGACAAGAAATGATGTCATGTAAAGTTTTACCATTATAGAACCGGATTCTTATTTGGTAGGGGGAAGAGGGAAATAGGTCAGTTATACCTGGTTTACCGTCCATCTACGGCCACTTGCAAGAGTTTTGTTGAGTCCCACCAGCTCTGATATTGCCATCTCCAGATTCTGTATACCTTGTCCAGTGACAGCACATGTAAAAACTTGTTTACTGAAGGAATCACGATTTATACCCATTGCATCCATGTTTGGAGATGGAGCACAGTCTATCTTGTTTATGACAAGAAGTATAGGAGTGGATGATCCATCTGATTTCTGCATTTTCAAAGCGTTTGAAAGAAATAATAATAATCAATAAACACCATTTTTTAATATTCTTTAGGGTGGTGGAGCTTTGATTTTGACCAGTAACTCATTAAAGAAAAATTCATTGGAGGAAAAGGGTGGTCGAATTTAGCTAAACCTTTTTTGAAAGTATCCTATCGAGAAGTATGGTATCTTCTGCAGTCCACCCATCGAGGGCACTTATTGTCATAATAATGACATCCGCTCCAAGAGCAGCAGCTTCAGATCTCTCGACACCTGTAGAACAGAGCAAGGCCATGAGCAAGGAGTGGGAGAACGGGTGGTCAATTTGCAACTCAAGAAAAATCAAACATGCCATAAAATAATTTCTTCCAAATTAAAATTGGCCAGAGTTGGAGACGGAAAGGGGAAATAACAAAAGCCATTATAAAATCTTATTATAATCAATCACTATAGTTCTGATGCCGATCAGGCATAGGGTAAGTTACAATTAAACTGTAAATGCAAATCAACCTAGCTCAAAAGGAATAATTGGGCATATGTGAAATGCAGAATTAAGATACTAGACATTAGGAAATTCATAAATCATACCAATCTTTTCTACAATGTCATCTGTTTCCCTAATTCCAGCTGTGTCAAGAAGAGTCACAGGAATGCCAGAAACTGTAACATTTGCTTCAATTACATCCCTGGTAGTTCCAGCAATTTCTGTAACTATTGCCCTCTCGCTCTGCACGCTAAAAAATAAATGTGACAATAGAATAATGTGATTAAGAGTAAAATAAAAGGTAGCTAAAGAAAACCACCTAATATGACAGAAATTTCTTTTGTGAGATTAGAATTTTTTTAACATGTTTCAACAAGTTCACAATTTCTTTTTACTGTGACTACCACGCAAACAATTAATAGAATAAATGAAAATACAACATAGGGAAATCACCCTCACAAAAGCCGATGGGCTGCATGTTTCTTAGATATATATAGGTTTGACTTTCCTATTGTCTAGCATAGCGGAGGAGTAGTTGAAAGAGAATTAAATAATCAACTCCAAGACAAGCCAACAAAAAGCAATCACATTCCAAATATCCTGAGAATCCATTTCCTGTTAATTTTGTATAAAATTATTGAATAATAACTTGAATAATCAGAATAGAAAACTACAAAATAAATAGACTATCAATAATACAAACAAGAAAAATAACAGAAAAGGAAAATACTAGAAATGAAAATATTAATTTGATCATAACCTTAATTTATTTTAACACCCTCCTCAAACTCAAGGTACTAGAAACAATTGTGTTTGTGAACGATGGACTGAAGTGACTCAAAGATAGAAACTGAAGCAAACTCCCGAGTCAAATCACGGCAGGTCTGGATCGGAAATAGAGGCTCACGGAGAACTAGAACACAGAGAATTTCTGTGTTGGAAACAAGAAGTCAAGAACTTCTAGATTGGAAACAGAGACATACGTAAACGTCTACCCACAAACTTCTTAGCCAAAATAGAGATATACATAAACTGAAACCCATGAAAATTTAAAACACAGAGAACTCTGGATTGGAGACCTAATCCATGAAGAACTAAAACACATAGCACTTCTAGGTTGGAGACATACTCCAAGAGCTAAAACACATAGCTGGGCTGGAAACGAAGATTTTCATAGAGAGATCTAAAACAGAACCCACAAACTATTGATCTTAAAATGGAACAGACTATAACACACAGAAGAAAATCAACTAAACAGTGAACCAAACTGGTGGAGCTAGAAAAATGAAGACGAAACTGGCACTGCTGAATTGCATTGCTGCAGATTTTGGTCTGTCTCCACCATGGTGCCATCGACGGAGACAGAATCAAGGCGGTGGAAGTTGCATAATATGAAAGAAACCCTAAGCTATGATATCATGTTAATTTTATATAATATTATTGAATAATAACTTGAATAATCAGAATGGAACATTACTGAACAAATAGACTCCCAATAATACAAACAAGGAAAATAACAGAAAATGAAAATACTTGAAAGGAAAATATTAATTTGATCATAACCCTAATTTATTTTAACACTTTACACTCTTTAAAAAATCCTCTACTTCTCTTTAACTACACTTCCTCATAAAAGAGACTTAACAGCATCTAGTCGAAGAACTTCTTTTCCTGAAAATGTCTTGATTGCTTCTTAAACATATGGCCACAAAGCAGCAACGATGAAACTTTTTTAAATTTTCGAGGGGAAGTGCAGACTGCAGAGAAGTGGCTAAAAATGTGTACAACCAACAAGGCGTAAGAAATCTCTCTGATGCTCAAGATGGACTTCTACAAACAACCTATCAACCATATTCAATCATATGCCTACTCTACAAACAGAGTAGGCATTAATCTTACATAGGCACACTGCACTCTGAGAACATAGGCACACTGCACATCTTTTTCCGTAACTCCATGTCAACATAGGCACACTGCACAGAATAATGGCAAAAGCCATTAGCAAGTTGAAATCCAATATAGCATCAGGTAGATTACCAACTCCTTTACTAGCTCATGTGCTCATGCCCGGTCCCCTCCACCACCCCAGAATTTTGCACAATAGGTTTGACTGTCCTCCCTATATTTGCAACAAACTTAACAGTTAAGAGTTAAGAGCCACAACTCAATGTTCATCTTCCAAGAAATGTTGAAGTAGAGCCCCTTCCTCAGCTGAGTTAAAATCCTCACTGTGCTTCTCAACCAACAGTCCGTCAAAATTCAAATCAATCCTTTCCGTGCGAAGGAAGAATATTCAGATGTTTCACCACCCTTTTCAGAAAAACCATTACTAGTGTGAAAGTAGTAATACAGTACCAAGATTTTCTCAGATTTCAATTCACATAACACCAAATCTGGAAGTCATGCAAGAATATCCCTCTCCCTCTTACAGTGACAAAGCACTAGGTGATATTAAAAGCAAGCGGATAGACGTTCACTCAATGAAAATAACAAGGAACGAGCAAAAACTGACATGAAGATTGTTGAATTTCCTTCTCCTATATTATTTTGTCCTTTATTTATGTCTATAATTTTTTTTCTTATTAGTCGTTGGTCTTCCTCTATATAAGAAGACCTCCAATCGCGCTGCCGCCAACCACAACTTCCAGGACATCGCCAGCAGCTGCGTTTTCTTGCATTTTTTGCGGTACATTGGTAATTTTTAACCACAGATGCACAACCCTAGCCACCGTCGGAACCCTAGACGTCGAAATCAGCGGAGCATTCGACTTCCAAACCAAACTTTCCTATTCGCAAGGGCAGGGGGTGAGTTACGAGTGTGTCTTCTCCGGTCGTAAACTTTCATACCCACACAATTGAGTGGGATTTTTCAACCTAAATTCGCCAGAATCACGTGCTGTTGCGTTCTCCATTGCCACTGCTTGAGTTCGCCACCTTTTTTTCACAGTAGAAATCGAAGTTCGCAGAACCTCACGTACTTGCAGCCTGAGTTTGCTCATTTCTGTCTACCTTGCCCAAATCGCTGCCAAAACCCAGCTGGTTCCAACGTAAATTTGTTTGGATCTCTGGTTTGTAGATAGTTTTGCGATTGAACTTACCTGGTTTAGATTGGGTGCAGTTCGGTTTTTCCCAGTTCACTCCTGCTTGCTGCTTTAGAACTATTTTTTCTGGTTTGGTTCTCAGGCCTACTGTGCTGTTTTTCTGTCTACTAACGTGGTTTTTTTGGGGTGGTTGTGACTTATTGTATGAAGCAAATTAATCAAACTCCACAACTGCTACGACCCACTGTCTCATCCAGTAATCTTTGTGCTTTCTTGGCACAAACAGGTAACTACTCTCACGCCTTTTCCTGTAAGAATTCATCTCCGTGGATCATCGCTTCCATAGCCTCTAATCACATGACTAGTCCATCTCGTCCATTTGATTCATATTCTATTTCTAAAGAAAAATAAAATAAATAAAGTGCAGATGGAAGTTTATCTCCCATTGCAGGCAAAGGAACCATTAAATTGACTGATAAACTTTCATTGAAGTCAGTTCTCACGTTCCTAAACTAGCATGTAACCTTCTGTCTGTTAGTAAACTTTGTCGAGATTCTAATTTTCGTTTTATCGTTTTTTATTCTAATTGTATTTTTCAGCATCAGGAATCAAGACATCAAATTAGGGGTGCTAGGATGGTTGATGGTCTCTACTACTTTGATCAAGGTTTTTTTAGTAATAAAATAACTCAGGGTCTTAGTAGAATTAGTTCTCCTTCTGGTCATGAACAAATCATGCTTTGACATTGTAGATTAGCACATCCCAACTTTCATTATCTTAAACATTTGTTTCCAAATTTGTTAAAAAATATGGATTGTTTTTCTCTTCAATGTGAAAGTTGCATTTTGCAAAAAGTCATCAATCCACATATTTTCCAAAACCATACAAAGCCTCCAAACCATTTTATCTCATTCACAATGATGTTTGGGGTCCTAAAATTCTGACTCATAGTGGAAAAAAGTGGTTTGTTACTTTTATTGATGATCACACACGTCTATCGTGGGTCTATTTAGTGACAAATAAATCTAAGGTGAATTTTATGCTATGATTAAAGCTCAATTTCAAACCAAAATCAGCATTTTACACTCTAATAATGGAACTGAGTATTTCAATGCCTATTTGAGCGATTTTTTAAACGAAAAAGGCATTTACATCAGTCCACTTGTCGTAATACCACCAACAAAATGGAATTGTTGACGGAAAAATAGATATTTACTTGAGGTTGAACGTGTCATAATGTTTTTTATGCATGTTCCTAAGTATTTATGGGAGAAGCTGTACTCACGGCTACCTATTGGATAAATAGGATGGGTAGCAAAGTCTTAAATTTTAGAACCCCTCTTGAATCTCTTAAAACTAGTTTTCCAACTTGTCACATATACTCTGATTTACTCTTAAAGGTTTTTGGTTGCACTGCATATGTTCACATACTTGGTCTTTTTCGATCAAAACTTGATCATAGAGCTACAGCGTGAATTTTTTTTTTTTTTTTTTTTTTTTTTTGTTATGCCTAAATAGAAAAGGGTACAAATGCTTTGATCCTGAGGGAAAAAAAATTGTGTGAGTATGGACGTGTCTTTTTTAGAAAAACAACAATATTTTACCCCAAATTCTCTTCAGGGGAGAAGTTAGATGTAGAAGATAATTTTTGGGAAATATCTGAACTACGTACTTCTGTTAGTCATCTTGACATTTCTGTCCCAAGTTCTTCAAAGTCGAGTACAGAAATTTCTCATTCATGGGGAGAAATACTACAAACTGGCCCTACAGGTCAAATTCCTGAGTTAAAGTTTTATACTAGAAAAGCAGACAAACAAAGGAACCAAGACCAGAGAATTGATTCAACACAAAACAATATGAAACCCTGATAAATGATGTTGTAAGTCCTTCCTCAATTCTCGATGATGAAAGTTCAGGTAATCCTTCTTCTTCTTCCATTCCTAATATTTCGAATGTTCAAAATACCTAACCTATTATCTTCGATCTCAATGTTCCTATTGCTATTAGAAAAGGGAATAGAACGTGTACTAAATATCCCATTGCAAATTACATCTCATATGCAAAATTGTCAACTAGTCATAAAGCCTTCACAACTAGGATAGATAACTTAATTGTTCCTAGGAATATACAAGAAGCCTTGGATGATCCAAATTGGAAACTAGCAGTTATGGAAGAAATAAATGCTCTAAGACAAAGTGGAACTTGGGAAAAAAAAAACTTACCAAAACATAAGAAGATTATGGGGTGCAAATGGGTGTTTACAGTAAAGCGTAATGTTGATGATCGTGTTGAAAGATACAATACAAAACTAGTAACTAAAGGCTTTGCTCAAACCTATGGAATCGATTATCAGGAGACTTTTGGTTGCAAAAATCAACTCAAATAGAGTCCTTTTGTCTCTTGCAGCTAATTTAGATTGGCCTCTTCATCAATAGACGTTAAGAATGTTTTTCTCAATGGTGATTTAGAAGAAGAAGTGTTTATGTGTTTACCACCAGGATTTGAAATGGGACTTGGAAATAACAAAGTTTGCAGATCAAAGAAATCATTATGGTTTCAAACAGTCTCCAAAGCATGGTTTGAATGCTTTGAAAGAAAATCATTAGGTTGATGATATTAATGTTAGTTAAGGCCACAGATACCGGCAAAGTCAAACAGATCATACAATCTTCTATAAACACTCTGAGAATAATAAAACCGTTATTTTAATTGTCTATGTTGATGACATTAATCTTACAGGAAATTATGAAGAAGGTTTGGTTGATCTTAAGAACAAGCTTGCAAGTGAGTTTCAAATCAAAGACTTGGGAGCCTTAATATTTTTTGGGGATGGAGTTTGCAAGATCTAAGAAAGGAATTTTTGTTAATTAGAGGAAAATTGTTATTGACTTACTTCAAGAGATAGGTTTACTTGGTTGCGAACAGCAGAAACTCCTATCGAACCAAATCTAAAATTACAAGATGCAAATCCTGAGGAAGTCAACGACAAAGGCAGATACCAAAGGCTTGTAGGTAGATTGATCTATTTATCTCACACACGTCCAGATATAGCTTTTGCCGTAAGTATGGTGAGTCAATTTATGCACTCACCTGGACCTACTCACTTTAAAAAAGTGTATAGAATCCTAAGATACCTGAAAGAAACTCCAGGTAAAGGTATATTGTTTCAGAAACATGATCACGTTCAAGTTGAAGTGTACACTGATGTTGATTGGGATGGAAGTGCTACTGATAGAAGATCTACTTTTGACTATTGTTTGTTTGTTGAAGGAAATTTAGTTACATGGTATAGTAAAAAACAAAGCGTAGTGACCAGGAGTAGTGTTGAAGCAGAATTTAAAGCCTTAGCCCATGGAATTTGTGAAGGCATATGGATTAACAAGATCCTTGAAGAACTGAAAGTGTTTCCAAAGACACCTATACGAGTTTATTGTGATAACAAGGCTGCCATTGCTATAACTCGTAATCTAGTTCTACATGATAGGACGAAGCACATTGAAGTTGGCAAGCATTTCATAAAGGAGAAGGTTGATGCAGGTGTAAAATGCATATCTTATCTTCCTACGACAGAACAAACAACGGATATGCTAACTAAAGGTCTTTCGAAAAGACAATTTGATAAATGTCTTAGCAAGCTGGCAACGGATGATATCTACAAACCAGCTTGAGGGAAGTGTTGAATTTCTTTTTCTCTTGTAATATTATTTTGTTCTTTATTTATGTCTATAATTTTTTTTCCTTATTGGTTGCTGGTCTTTGTATTTGGTTCAATAATACAGAGGAATAATATTCAAACTTTTTTACTCCCCATTTTTAAGTAGGATTATGAGAGTCAGACTCACAGATAGAACAAATTATCTAAAGGAGGTCAAGTTCAAAGGAGATAAAGAGAACGTCGTGTAGCTTACTTTGCTCCATGCATTAAGAAGGCTTGACTTTCCAACATTAGGGCGGCCAACAATTGCTATCTGCAAGTTTTTAAGGAGATGACAAATGGTATTAACAAATCCATGCATCTTTTGTGAAAGAAAACAAACTGATTAGACGGTTCTTAAAATTTACCTGTATTCCAGATTGTAGAAGCTTGTCATAATTGGCTGTCTCAAGAGCAGTCTCTACTTCCTGTGACATGGCATGCACTTTTTCCATTACAATGTTCAAATCCAACGGTGGCATCTCATCAGCAAAGTCTAGACGGGCCTCAATTTCAGTGAGTAATTCGATACATTCTGTTCTTAGCAATTTGACTAAGGAAGAGAAGCCACCCTGCTAATCAAAATATGATATGCTTCAGTAAACTAGAAGTCATTGGATATGATGGCATAGTATTGAGTTTTGTATATGATGGCTTTGTGAAGATCTATCATCATGGCTTAGTATTGAGTTTTATTTTCCTTTTTGTTTTTGTTCTTCTAGATATGATGAGGTCGCTAAGGAGGTGTTAACCTAGTTGAGATATCCGGGTGGAACTGCTAATCCCTAGTATTTTTGACAGCTTTTGTATAATCTTCTTGTACTTTGAGCTCGTCTCTCTTGTCGACTATTAATAAAAAGATCCGTTTCCGTTTCAAAAAAAAAAAAAAAAAAACTAGAAGTCATTGGTAGCTTACACACCAAGTTGCAGTAACTTGGTAGCTGAAATTAGATGGACACACCAGTTCAGAAAACATTATGGGTCAAATTAAAAAAAAACCCAACCTGAATTCCAGCCAGTGCAGCATCGGCAGCGGCCGTAGACTTGGCTGAAATTAATTTCCCAACATTTTCTGCTTGTGAAAGGTCTAAGCGTCCATTTAAGAAGGCACGAAGAGTAAACTCACCTAAAATACACATACAAACTTTTAATTATAAACGTTTCTTTCCCCTAGGCAGTCATAAGCGTAGATTTGGTAACGATATGATAATGAAGCATAAATTCTTAGCCTAAACCAATTTTCCCCACTTCTTTTTTCCATGGATTAGCACTGCTTTAATTCCATGGATGCAAGCAAACACTTAATGTAAACGAGTGAGCAGGGGATTTGTGTATAGTCCATGAATTAAATGAGAAAGCAATCCCAGTTCAGAAAATAAACCTGGTTCTGCAAGCCGGGCTCCAGCTTCTAAACAAGCTTTTAGCACACGACGGAGACATACTTCGCTCCCGTGACACTGAAGCTCGATCACATCTTCACGAGTATAAGATCTTGGGGCCAACATTGGCACTGTCAAAACCTTCACAAAAGAGCATAACCACAGCTCAAATTAATCCCAAACTAATAAAAGCCTATAACAACGACACAGAATTGAGAGAATTTTCCAAACATGACAAAGTAAACATTACTGTACTTCATCGATTACATCCCCCTGTTGGTCCAATACCACACCGTACTCCACCACATGGCTGGTGGGTCTCCATGGGTGCACCCTCAAATTCCTCCCCCTCGTTTTGGCGGCAGGGCAAAATACAGACCCAACGATATTCACAGCACGAGGACCCGATAAACGCACGATCCCCACAGCAGCAGGAGGACCCCCCATGGATGTCACAATGGCTGCAATTGTGGTTGAATTCTCAATTTGTTCACGCTCAATCCCTGCATGCGAATCTGCCAAGCGCTCATCTGGAGCAAGGACGAACGTATTGTCTGCAGGAATAAGAAAGAAGAATGAGAAAATGGAGAAGTCCAGTAAAGTTGAAGTGAAAATAAGAGAAAATTGATAAGGGGGTGACCTTTCCCAGTAGAGTGGGACTTGATCATGGATTTTGAGAGAACATGGTTGGAGGGTTTGGATATGGAATAGAGAGGGGATAGTCTGGAAACAGGGGTAGAACAATGAGTAAAGAAAAAAGCCATTGGTGGTGTGGTTCTGTAAAAATGGGCGATGAAATGGCGGAATCCTGGAAGCAGAGCCATGCCTCTGACTCGAAACTAGGCCAAAGACGAGGATTGCCGGGGGTAGCGTGTTTTTGAAAGATAAGAGCGAAATATATATATATTGCTGTAAAAACGAATAAACACGGATATAAAAAGAACAAGGTTAAATTATGGTTAATCTTAAAAAATGGTAGTATTTGAAAGTATCCACAAAAATGAGGTAGGGATGAAAAAATGATAGAATTATTGTGTAAGAGGAAACTATTGACAAAAATGGAATAAAATTACTTGGCAAGACTTCTCTTTGCACATGCCCCACATGAACTGAAGCGTTGACTGGGATGACTAAAGTTGTGGACTGAGTCCACAACTCCATTAGGATTTTTAAAAAAAAATTGTTAACCTTTTACAATTAAACAAAAATTGGTTTATTTTTACAATTAAACTTTCAAATACCATTATATTTCTAATTAACCCTTTTACAACTCTAAACTTCATAAACTCATTTAAGTTTTATAACCTAAAAATTAAGTTCATCCATTTTTTTTTAAATGTGTTAAAATATGAAAAAATTTCAATTTCCATGTTTATTAAGGGTTAATATCAACTTTACCTATTTTATGAAATGTTTAATGTGACCCCTAAAGTTAATTTTTATCTTAGAATAGTGGTTACTAAGTAATAGACATTAATGTTGATGTGAAAAAAAAAATTAAAGATAAACTAATAGTTTTGAAGATTAAATTTAATTTTAAACGTCCTTACCTAATAAAATGAAATTGTTACAATTTTTTTTATTTACAAATATGAATTACAGTCAAGCATTATCTACATCTTCTTGTACAACATCTTCGTCATGTCGTCGTCGTCTACGTCGAACACGTCTTCGATCCGTGTCTGCAACGTTGAGGCATCTTATTTGCTGAATAATTTGTTGTACATCTCCTTATGCTTAATCACATATTGCACTCAGATTTAGTATCTCGTTTTCCACTGAGAACTTGTGTATGTCATGAACATAATTATTCTGCATGATTAAATATAATAAGATTAGGTAAGGTTAACATTATATGGTTTATAAAATATATCGTATTAACATTCTTACCATGTAATAATAGTAAGCGTCGTCATGTGTGATAAAACGTCTGTTAATTCAATTGTACCAGAAAAAATAGTCGTTTGAAACAGTTGGATGATGCGTAATTTCTCCCTCTACAATACGTTGATAACGATCCTACCACATCATGATATGCTCCTCATGAATCTTACGCCAATCTTGATCGTGTTTACCTCTTAGATCAATTTGGTGTAGACTCGAATTTGTAAAACATTTCGATGACACAGTTTGCATCATACCAAACTGTCGCAACACACGGTCGGATAAATGTCACTCTACGATATGAAAGCATATCAGAGGGCTACGATACATCCAAACTTCTTGACCATTATGACATTGTGCAGGTAACAATGTCATGACATCGTGTGTGTGCGGTGTCCAATTAATCTGTAAAACTAACAATTACAACAAACATAAGCAACAACGAAAAAAATAATATGTGTTTATTTATTTGAATATATTATTGTACCTAATTGTGCAACAGACGATCAAATATCTGCTTATATGTTAGCAACATATTTGCTAAATGTTTAGATGCTTGTAAGATATCATTCCATCTACATATTTTTACCAAATAACAAAATGTAATAAATAAAAATAAAATATATTATTATATGAAATGATTATATAGAAATTAATAAATAAAATAGTACCTGAACCTAAGTGGACGATCATGTGGAGTCTCTGATATCACCTATGGTGCGACGATATTAAATCTATCATACGTGTAACGCCTCGAATTTCTAACCTTAACCCGAGGTCATTACTTAAATAAGAACTTATAATCTTAACAAATATAGCGGAAACATTTGTCAATAATAACAACAACAACACAAAGACTGCACCAGAAGCATTTGTCAATAAAGTCTCTAAACAAATGGTCACTGGTTCTTCTTGTCCGTCGTCGGTTTCCTCATATTTACCTGAAAAATAAACATGAAAAGGGTGAGTATAAAAATACCCACTAAGGAACCCACTACTAGGCCCACTAGGTTAATTGTTAACTTCCTATTAAACTGTACTCTGCAGTCTTAGTCCGAAAGGCAGCTAACGTCCTACATACCGAGTACATGGCTAATAGATAAAGTTAACCACTACCATAGTCCCAAAGTATACAATCTTAGTCCAAAACATTCATAAACACTCATATGAAGTTTAGTTCAGAAAGGAGAACCACAAATACCCCAAACATTTATCATGTTTTATTGTTATTCCATAGCAAAGCACAAAGACATATCACCACACAACCCCATTGGTTTGTCCATAGCAATCTGTCCTAACATATCATCACATAGTCATTCAGTTCATCTCAACATAGATAACCCATCACCAACAGCTAACTTGGGAGTTAGTCCATTTAGTTAACTCAACCCATAACCATCACTAGCAGTTAACTAAACCGTTTAGTTAACTCACCATATAATCAGTATCAAGCACTTCATCACCTAACCAACATGTCATGTAAGAGTTTCACATCGTTAAGCTTGACATACAAATTATGCATTGATACTTAATAACCCACTTATCACATAAAGTATCTTAAACATCCAATTTATCATAAGAATACCGTTGTGTCCACTAGGTGACCATCAACTCCCCCTAATGACTTGTACTTTACGACACACAGTCAGGTGGTTGAGTAAGAACAGACATGTCAGAGCAAATCGCCACACAGGCTTGTTAACAGATATGTCGGAACAATTCCACAGGCTTGTTAACCGACCTTCAGAACAAATCACCACACAGACTTATTAATTGACCTTGTCAAAGCAAATTGCCACACAAGCTTGTTATCTGACTCATCGTTCTACCACCGAGTACAAAATTCATTAGGTAAAGTTAACAGAAACCATGACCAACAATGTCCACAATTAAAATGTAAAGCAGTTACATCCATAACCCTATTCCACATGGTACAGTTAACATGCTTT
>JBBPDJ010000026.1:6497796-6513746 GCA_037974625.1 Cucumis cinereus
GATATTCATTTAAATATGATTTAAATGAAATATTAATTAAATATGATTTAATTAATTTTAATTTAATTTAATTAATTCATTTGTTAATTAATATTAATTTAATTTAATTTTAATTAAATAAAAATTAAATAACTCCCTTGTAGGAGTTATTTTTTTTTTGAACGTGGGATGATCCCACGTTTTCCCAAATATCTCTTTAACCTCTGAAGAAGGGAAGTAGCAGAACGGTTCTGCATAAGTGGTTTTTCTGAGTAACCTACGAATTGCAGAAAGTCTGCAGAAAAAAAAAAATCTCTCACTACTATTCTTCAAAAATTCCCAAAAGTTTTTTTTCAAATTGGTTCCCACAAGCCAAACATAATTTATTCAGAGGATAGGAGAGGCTCCAACTAGTGTGACTACAATTTGGAGTTTTGTAGATTTCTGAGACGGCACCAAAAGTAAGTTGTTTTTTCCTGTGTAATTTTGTATCTAAAAAAAACATTCTTAGCCTATTTAATTCAAGAAATAGTTTCTGTATTTTTTTTCTTCCAATGTATGATATTTTATTTTCCAAATGAAAATTGAGAATGATTCTGTATTTCTTCCGCTGCAATGGGTTTTTATCCCATCAGTGTGTACTTGAAATTATAACCATACTATTTTTTAATAATTTTTTGAAGCAATGACACAGTAACACTAGGATCAGCTCTAACCACATTTTGAATTTCAATACTCATAAAGTTGAAATCAAGCTGTGAATGATCTTGGGTTAAATCAGAGTACAAACATAAGTGTTCCCCTTCAAGCCTAGTGATCTCAAACATGTCGTGAGTCTTACATCTACTTTCACGTAACCTCCACTTGCAGCCCTCATTGGCATGTTTACATCTCACGTACCAAATATTTTGATTGGACTCTACTACAACAATTTCATAGTGTTGTGTCACACAGTATTTTTTAACAGCTAATTGAAGATCTTCTTTGCTGTTAAATAACATTCCTTTTTTAATTAAACATGAATTATCTACAGGTATGTTCCTAGCTTCTAATGTAGACCCTTGTTCACGAACAGAATAAGTAATGTCTCAGTCTGTTTACGTAAACATCTCATATTGTACCAATTCATTTTCATGTTCAATAATTTCTTCATTCCCAAACAATTCATCAATTTCTACGTCAATATCACTATCCTCATCATTACCAAGTTCAAGAATAACCAGATCTTCTAGACGCATCGACATTTTTAATCAACTGTTAAAGTTGGAAAAATGTCAACATCGTAAACTACTCCAACATTATTCTAAGACTTCAATACATTTTATACCTTCATCATTGATTTATTTATTTATTTAGGTTTAAGGGTTTAAGGTTTAGGCTTTACGATTTAGGGTTTAGGGTTTAGGAGTTTGGGGTTTGGGGTTTGGGGTTTGGGGTTTGGGTTTGGGGTTTAGGGGTTTAGAGTTTAGGGTTTAGGGTTTAGGGGTCTAGGGGTTTAAGGGTTTAGAGTTTGGAGTTTGGGGTTTAGGGTTTATTTATTTATTTTCATAATTTATTTATTTATTTTCATAATTTATTTATTTATTAATTTTCATTATTTATTTATTTATTTATTTTCCTAATTTGTGTATTTATTTTCCTTATTTATTTATTTATTTATTTTCTTAATTTATTTATTTTTTTAATTATTATTTATTATTTTAATATAATTTATTATTCACATTTATGTTCACAACAATGCATCAAATAAATATAAAACAACTATAAACATAATGCATCCCTATTTATTTAATTTAGTGATTATGAAAATAACGATATTTTCTCTAAGCATTAACAAACATATAAACACATGAATCTCATTAACAACATAAACTAAGGATTCTATGTAATCCAAGTCATTCACAAACAAACAAAAATCTCATATAAAAATAACAATATTTTCTCTAAGCTTTATTATAAATTTATTCATACCTAAGACGGCGGCGACGGCGACAACGGTGGTGAGAGCGACAGAGGACGGTAAATGTATTGTTGTGACCATCAACAACAATGCAAAGAATAATTAATGGTGAGACTTAATATTAATTTTGTAAAAAAATTAAATACATAAAAAAATTAAATGCTTTGTTCATACCGGTGGAAAAGAGAGAGAAAATGACGGCAACAGACGGCGGCGGGGGTGGACGGCGATGACGATGGCAAAGGGAAAGATTGAAGGTGAGGGGAAGATTGAAAGTGAGGGAGGGGAAGAGGTAGAAGCTGCCTTTTCTAGGGTTTTTGCGTGGGCGAAGTCGTGGACGGGGTCCACGACTACACTTTTGAAGTCGTGGACCCCGTCCACGACTTCATGCATGCGCGACAGTAAAGACGGTCAAACTGCCACATCTGTAGAACGTCAGGAGAGTCGTAGACCCCGTCCACAACTTCGTACTATAGTCGTGTATCGGGTACACGACTCCAGAATCTTATTTTTTACAATAACTTTCACCCAACCCAATTTTTGACAATATATATTAAAATAACATTATTTAAAAAAAATCGATGAATTATAAAAAAAATGTCTCTCAACTTGGCGTTGTATGTCAAAAATAGTCTAAACTTTCAAAACTTTCAAAATATCATTAAACTTTTAAAAATGGTTCAAAAATACATTTATTGTTAGTTTTGAATGAAAACTGTTTAAAATTTTGTTTCAAAAATACCCTTGAACTATTAGAAAGTTTTGAAAATAATCTTAAACTTAAAAAAAATAAAAATAAAAAAAAAACTACTCTCATAATCAGTATATGAGCTAAAACTGTTAATATCTAGTTGAAAAAATAATTGTAAATTAAAAATGTTTGTATTCTTAGTATAGTGATAAATTTATTTGAAACTGTTAGGTTTTATGAGATTGACAATATTTATTTTATGGCTCTAGATATCGTAAATGTCATTGCATTGTTGTGAAAAAGGGAGGGCCTACACAAATGTTTATATGCAAGATATTTTTCTTATCGGTTGTTGCCTTTTCTGTTTCTCCTACCGACATCTTCCTTTATTCATTGCTCGGTTTCTATGGAAGTTAGGGTTGCTAGTTATTGTGATTTTGCTATGCCTATTTAAAAGACACTTAGTCCTTTGGTTAGTGTTGATCGTTCGGTTTGTCTTAAAAGCACCATTTATATTATCGTGTTGTAACTGTTTCGGTTTATGTTAGAAGAAGAGAATGTTACATGTATTGGAAACATACTACATTCACCTTACTATTGTGCATAAGCTTAGAGGGAGCGTAAGTCATTCCGACAAAGGGGATTTTGTACAACTGAAAGATATTCAACAACGTGGGAGAGAGTCTCACAAACTTGAGCTACCTTGAGGGGAGCTCAAGTTCTTTAGAAAGTGAGTCTCTATCTTAAGTGGAGCCTAAAACCATGTTCACTAAAAGGTTAATAACAAATGAAGAAATTTGGTATTGTTTATATGCTTAATTTAGACAAAAAAAAAAAAAATTGTTTCCAAATGAGGCCAATATGATATTTTTTTTAAATTGATTATTTTCGAACTCAAGAAAACTTTAAATAGATTTATCATTACTAATGATAGAGATATTTTAAATTTAAATTATTTTTAGAACGAGATATTGATGATTTTAGTTTATATACTAATTGTGTCAGTAGTTTTTTATCTTTTTTTTTTAAGTTCAAGGATATTTTTTAAGCAAAACTTTAATGGTTTCCATCCAAAGTTTGAGAGTATCTTTGAAACTTTTGAAAATTTAGAGGTATTTTTGACACAAAATGAAAGTTGAGGGGTGTTTTTTTATATATATAATTTAACCAAAAGAATATATGTAATATTAAAATAAATAAAACATAGGGAAAATTATTTTTTTGGTTCTTGAATTTTGGTTCTAGTTTGTATTTAGTCCTTAGGTTTCAAAATGTTACATATTTGGTTCTTAAGTTTTGAGTTTGATTTCAATTTAGTCTCTAGGTTTCAAAATGTTATAATTTTAACATTGACATTTGAATTTTGTTTCAATTTAAATTTCAATATTTACATTTTAACCTCAATTTTCACTCAATACTTATTTTTCATCTTCAATGTTAATGTATGTTAATAAATTTAAAGTAATTAAACGAATCATTATTAATTAAATTTAACTATTTTCATCATTTTCTATAACTAACTTAAAATTTTAATTCATAATTACTTTAAATTAATCAACAGACATTGAAATCAATGTTTGTAAATGAGTATTTAATGAAAATTGAAGTTAAAAATGTAAAATATTGAATTACAGGGACTAAATTGAAACAAAACTCCAATCTTAAGGGTAAAATTGTAACATTTTGATAGTTAAGGACTAAATTGAAACTAGAACCAAAACTTAAGAACTAAATGTGTAACATTTTGAAACCTAAAGACTAAATAGAAACTAGACCCAAAACCTAGAAACCAAAAATGCATTTTTTTTCCTAAAACATAATATATAAATAAAATAAAATAACAACAGTTTGAAACACGAATTTTCTCATTCACCAAAATCCATTGAATTTCACCATGTCTACAAAATTCACAAATGACCACTTATTGATAGGAATTTTGATAGCTAGGAGGCACGCATTGGAACAAAGGGTATAAAATGGCACATGGTCAACACATGGAGAAAGAGTAAAATGTCATGTGGTGTATGGACACCATGCATGAGCATCTACTTATTTTATAATATTTATAATATTTCCCTTTAGTTGCCCATTGTATATGAAATATTACTTGTTAAAACCTTAATAGAAAAAAAAATTCAATGGAAAAAAGTCTTAGTGAAGGAAAGAAGTACATATTTCATATAGTTTATACTCATAAAAATAAAAAGTACATTATATTTGCTCCTCTCATGGAAACATCACTTGAGATCTCTAAGTCGGTGCATTCCAATGTTGTTCACCATTTTTTCAAAAGTTACGATTTGTAATGATTTTGTAAATAAGTCTATCAAGTTATCATTCGAAAAAATTGTTAATTAAATTTTGTGATGATTAGGATTGAATTGAGGAATTATTTGCAAGCCAAGAAATTAATGCTAACTTGAGGTGAGGGGTTTACTACCGGATTCTCGACTGCAAGTAAGATTGTTTATGAGATAGTTAACTGATTGAATTATGTGATGAGTTGATCTGATTAGTATTGATGACATGGCCAATTTGATCTATAGTTTATTATGGAAATCTTGTAGTATGATGAATATGTAATGTGAATGACAATGTTGAATTAAATTTCATGTGATATGTCTATGACTTATTTGGACTGAGATGAATGTTTTGGACTAATGGTAACTGTTAACTTTATCTATTAGCTAATATACCATGTATGTATATGTGTTCCTATGGGTTCACAGATGTGTGTCCCTACGAGTTCACAAATATGATTGTTTCTTCGGGTTCACTAGACAAATATGTGTATTCCTTCTGGTTAACTAGACATATATGAGTGTTCCTTTGGGTTCACTAGACAGGTATGCGTGTACCTTTAGGTTCACTAAACAGATATGTGTGTTCCTTCGGGTTCACTGAGATGTGTGTTCCAACAGGTTCACTAGAATAATATGGCACATGGTATATGCTTACTAGGAAGTTAACAGTTCACCTAGTGGGTGCCTTACTGGTATTTTTATACTCACCATTTTCATGTTTATTTTTTAGACAAGGGTAAAGGAAAGCTAGCAAAGGTCAAGAAGGGCCCTTGACCATGCCATTGGGGACTATCATGAAAAATGTCTTCACTATATTTTTTATGTTAGGATGATTCCAGTATGTTATGAATGATTGGTAAACAATTTTTATTTGAGTAACGATCTCCGCTTAAGTATGAAAAGTCGAGTAGTTACACTATTGAATGCGATCCACTTTGTAATTGTAACGAGAGTTAAGTGTTACAAATGATGTGATACTAAATCATTCATGTGGAGATATGCGAGTGGAGGCTTCTCTATGTAAGAAGTTTGCGTAAAACCAGACTAAGAAATAAGCCACTTTTACTTTATAAAGTTGTTTACTGTTTAAGACTGGCTATTTCAAATGTAATAACCTAGTTAACTTAACTTTAATCCTGAACTAACTATGAACTCCTATTTGTTCGAAATTATCCTTTGATTTGCATGGGTAAAAGGGGCCAGACATCGCTGCCTCAACAAGCTTCTCATTTCAGAGGTAAGACCAGATAAATAATTGGGAACATAGGGTACAAAATGGAATTCATTCCTACTCTTCTTTAGGGATAGTAGAGAGGTTTCTTCCTTAAGTGTTGACTCTGGGTCTTGAACAAGGGACCCCACCCTCGCATTGGTCTGAGAGGGACTCGATTTAGTGGCTGGACCATAAATCAATTGTTCATTAGAGGATCAATGTGACTTATGGAAGAAGATGTAATTACGGGGGTAAAACAGAAATTTAATCCATCATAATTACGAATAACCTGTGAAGGGTTAACTTATTTATGATGGTTATATCAAGTGAATAGAAATATCTCTACAATGAGGAGGGTGCAACTACAGACTTTAGTGAAGTGTTTTAGTAGTTAACGAATGTTGGTTAACTAGGTTAAAGAGTTTAGTGTGTTAATCTTGAATCGTGGGAGCTCATGATCTCTAGGTCCATTAGACCCCTTTGCTAGTTCACATCGAACTAAACCTTAGAATATTATGATGAATGAGTTTGAAGCGTTCAAATTCAGTTTTGGGAGAAAAGTGTGTTAAATATATCTGATATATTTAACCAAATGTTTAATTGTGAATTAAGCATATTTAGAGAGAAGGAAAAGATATTTAGATAAGATTTGAATTTCATATTTTTGAATGGCGATTCAAAATCGATCAATCAAATTAATCGAGATTATTGAAATTTAATATTGGATATTAAAATTAAATTAATTAATTATTTAAATTAATTTTGATGTTAAAAAAATGTCAGAAATTGAAAATTGAAAATTTTGGAAAAGTCAAAATTTTCACTTTTGACCCTGAAAGTAAAAAAAAATTGACCAGAAGCCAAATAGTTGATTTTTTTTTTTGTTACCAAAATTAGTGGATTTGTCCCCCATTGAGTGCAACATGAGTGAGGTGCTTGCTTATGTTGGTGTCAGTCTCAAATTAAAACAAAAATCTCATTTAATTAATTGAAGTTGAAGTGTCAAATTCAACTACTAAGTTTTGCATAAATTTCATGTATAAATAACCAACTTGTAATAGGATTAGAAGTCTAACGAAGGTTGGAAGAATTCTGAATCTTGCACATTTGAAAACTCTCTCTATTTAGAATACTCTCAAATTCTCCCTCATCGAATTCCCCGTCTCGTTCTAAAGCTTGAGAATAGTGAAGAAGACACTGGAGATAGTCTACAAAGTGTTTGTGATTATAATTTGTGAGCAACAATTTGGAGCTTCAAGAGTAAGTTACTAATTTTTTTTTTTTCCAATTTCAAGCATGTTTTAATCCTTAAATTAAATGCATATTAGAGTGTTTTGATCCTTTTCGCTTCCATGTTTATCACTCTTTCATACATCATCTATCAGAGATTCAAGATATTTAATAATTGATGAGGAATCAAATCCAACATATATTCTTGACCTTCATTGAGGACATCTTAGTATGTTGTGCTGGAGCAATTGGAACATATACTGATATCCAAAAGTTCTCAGTTGGAAAATATTTGGCTCACGACCATAAGCTAATTGTAATGATGAGTACTTATGATAAACTACTGGTCTAATACATACAAGTGACGCAACATGCAAAATAGCATGACCTCATATAAATGTAAAAAGTTTAGCTCTCACAAGCAATAGTATAGCAATTAATTACAAACATTTTAGAAATGATTCTGTTAAACTATTTTGTGTATGAACATAAGCTACAAGATGTTCAACACTTATCCTAGTTGATATATAATAATTATCAAAAGTTTGGAATGTAAATTCACCATCATCATCAAGACGAATAAACTTAATTGTATAATTAGAAAATTGTGCTCTTAAATTAATTATTTGAGCAGGTAATCTTGCAAATGCAAGGTTTCACTTGATAATAAGGACACATGTGACCATCTATTAGATGCGTTTATCAATACCATAAAATACTAAAATGGTCCACATTGTGGGTTATATGCCCACATATATAATCATGAATTCGTTCTAAAAATGTAAATAATTTAGTCTCCACTTTAGTTGGTGAGGGTCTAGGGATTAATTTGTCTTTAGAGCAAACATCACATAATAATTCATTAGATTGAAGAATATTCTAGTTCTTTAATGGATGCCCATTGGAATTCTCAATTATTCTTCTCATCATTATAGATCTTGGATGACCTAATCTATCATGCCAAATATATGTAACAATGAACTTGAATAGAGATAATATATAGATATTTTACATTATTTTTACTGTCACAGTCAATCTGATAACCATTACAACGTACATCTTTAAAAATTAGAAAATTTCTCTTTGATTGACTAGAGAACAATGCATGACAATGACAAATTTTGTTCTTCTAGGCAAAATAATATCTGTTTTTCGAAATCCTTCAATCGAGTCTGCATAACATAATATTGTATTTTCTTTTGTTTTTAGCATTGTCAATTTGGAAAAATATTTTTTACTTGTAAGTATTGTGCGTGTAGTTGCATTGTCTTTCAGACATAGATATTCTTTGCTTATTTTTTGATCACCCAACATATGTAAATGATCCATGTTTCTTCATTAAAAAAAAATAATTACAATAAGAAAAACAACACTTGGAATATATAAAGGTTAATATTTACTAAAAAAATGTGAAGATAGATACAAATAACAACATTAATTCTAGATATTCTCAAAGTCAAAAGAAACACTTGTTGTTCCATCAACTATCTCGATATTCTCTTAAATTTGAAAGAAATCTGCCACATCCAAATTTGTCAGATTGGATGGGTCAAATATATCTTGGTAGGCGCACACTTAGCTTCTACGTTTTTTTCCTCTTACCTTAAAAAAAGCTTGATACTAATCAACTAAGTGTTTCAATGTACGACCAATATGTGACTAATGCCCAATCATACGACATAATAGCATATTTGTTCATCACCTTTGAATTCTTATCTTGTGGAGTCTTTCCTTTAAGATCATCATTTCGTGTTGTTCTTTTGAAATTTGGATGATGAGAACATGACCGCGACGAAAATAATAATAATTTTTTTCTCTACCATGATCAAGACCTCTACTCCAACCCCGACCCCGACAACAATTATTAAAATTCACATCATTCACTTCAAGAAATGGTGTTGATCCAATGGATCGACATTCGACATTTGTGGTTCTTCATCAATAACTCGTTATTTTGTTTGGCTACAAGAAGACATGATGTGAGTTCAAAATATTTTTTAAAACATTTAACTTGATATTAGTAATATTCGATAGATAAAAAGTAGAAAATGTCTCTCTAATATCCACATCAGAAATCTTTTTTTTTTTTTTTTTGCACAACAAAAATTTAAACTGACTTTAAATAATATGGAATTGTATCACGTACTAATTTAAAATCTTATAGCCTTAAGTGCATCCACTCATAATGAGCTTTAGGAACAATAACTTTTTTTTTTTATGATCATACATCACTTTCAATTTATTCCACAAGATACGGGGATATTTTACTATTAAATATTCTATCTTTAATCCCTCATGAAGCTAATGACAAAGAAAAATTATGAGTTTCGTTTTTTCTTAATTGGTCATTGCATTTTCTACTTTAATTGTTTTTTCAAGATTCATGGCATCCAGATGCATCTTAGCATCAAACTCCCATGAAAAATAGTTGAACTTTAATGTCAAGGACAAATTCGTCATGATAACACTTTAAGACATACCTTCTGCAGGAGAAACGATAGAAGCTCGTGCTAATAACGTGTTATAAAAACGAGGCACACCAGAAACACAAATATAAAAAAATATAATATTAAAATAAATAAAGCATAATATATAAATGAAATAAAATAACAAATTATGAAACAATAATTTCCTCTAAATTCTCCAAACTTCATGGAATTCTACTAACGTGTGTGTCTACAAAATCTACAAATGACCACTTATTTATAGGAACTAGTCTCTCAACATGTTTTATGCACACAATATTTTCAGTTTTTTTAATATAAATAAAATATAGCAAAATCAAAGTAACTAAATGAAAATGTGAAAACAACAATTACAGCAAATTTACTTTAAAAATAAAACTTTCTCTAAGTTATATGTTGATTTGAGTCATATAAGTAACCCTTTTATTGAAGAAAGATGTGAGAAATTTAAAACAAATGTATTTGGAAACAAATGTCTTCCATTGAAAAAGTAGAAAAGTGTCATAATTAATAACAACAATAACCAAATTTACTTTAAATATAAAACTTTCTTTAATTTTAAGTTATATTGATTTGAGTTTATAAACCCTAAATCCTAAACCAAATTTTAAGTCATATAAGCGCGTTATCGAAGAAAGATGTGAGAAAATTTAAAACTAATGTATTTGAAAACAAACTTTCTTTAATGTATTTGTAATAGTTACTTTCATTTTGAAATATATCACAAAATTAAACAAAGAAAAAGTTCACATTATTTATTATAATTGTAGCAAGACGAAGAAGGTATCAATTAATATAAAATGAATCAGTCGAAAACATTTTGGAAGGATTAGTACATGATCTTGATTGTTTTCGTTTTCGTCTTTCATTTAAGTTTAAAATCAAACTAATAATTATTTCTTAAAATACGTATAATTACTAAAGAGTTCATTTTGAGATTTATTATTTTAAAAACTTATTTGCAACTCAACAAGGAATTATGTGACAAATAACATAGTATGCTTATTGATAGATCTAGAAATACGTGTTATTATGCGTCAAAGTCTTAAGATATTGGTGAGAAACACATAAAAACACATGCTTGTATTTTCTACTTTGTGCATGTTATGCATTAAGTGCTTACAGAATTGTATTCTTTGAATTCTTTGATCGCTTGATATTGTTCATTGTAGGATTATAATTAAAAAAAACTGAAGACTTCTCAACGCCTAAACATAAGCATTGTTAAGGAAAGTCTATCTCTTGACGCTTAGCCGAGTGTTCAAGGAGACGTTGAGAGCAAAATATGCGTTGAAGATCTTATGTGATGCGAGACTTCTAGAACGTCCCAAGCCCCACTACGCACAAAAATAGGTGCCGAGAAACATGGAACATGTATAGTCGACGATGATTTTCCAAGGCTTTTAAATACCTCATTCAAAGATCAGAAAAAGAGTTAGACGTTTTTAAAGAGACATCTGTACATACATACTAGAAGATAAAATTCTTGAACTTCTGCCCATATCTCCTTTCTCCATCCTTCAATTCCATAGAACCAAGGAGCTTTGCAAGCATCAAAACACTTTCGAAGAACAAGATATTGTGATTCAAAGTCTCTTTATTGTTGTGTTATTGTCTACATTTTCTGTGCTTGTACTTCTTATTTTAATATGTGTAACGCATTTGTGTTATGAATAAGAACATCTATTTTGCATCTATCTTCATGTCTTTAGTTTCTTTAAGTCTTATGAGTAGCTAAAGTCAGTAATGAGTTAGGAAGTTAGGAATTAATCTGTAGGTAAATATGGTAATGTTCATTTTGTTTGATCTTTATTAAGCCATACACTTGAACACATCGAAAGAGTATGTTCAGAGTAAAGGTAGTCAACTGCTCGAAAGAGTAAGTAACTTAGATCATGGTGAGCAAAGCGAGGGAATCACCTAGAAATAAGCATAAACCTATCGCATTGTCAGTACTTCATTTATATCTAGAAATAAAATATTTGTGGCATCAAGGCCCCGAAAGGTTGCTTATCTTAATTAGTATTGAGTGCATAAATTTACCTTGTTTATGAATAGATTTGTATAGCTTCTTAACCCTGTCTACCACATACTTCACTTAACAGAACATTTACAAAGCATTGAGGTTAGCTAACACAATATCCATCCACCGCATTTCAACTGGCAGATTAGTTTTGGTTAGCTAAAATAAAGTAGTATAGCATTGAACTAACCCACTCATCACTTAATTCGTTCACTTCTCCAAAAGAACAGTAACTAATTCACTACAGTAGATACAAAAGTCCTTGTGTTCGACCATAGACTTACTAGGTACCTAATCTTATTTATACTAGGACTAGGTTAGAAAAACTTATACGCACACTTATTTCATCGCATTTTCATTAGATTATTATCGCAAACCCTACGCGCAATAACATTTATCTATTTTTTTAGTACAGAAAAAGAACCAAGTCAATAATAAAAATATTGTAACAAAGGAAATGTTCATATCGATGGTCTCGAAGACCAAAGAATGATTTTCAAGCAAAAATTCATTCCACAAATATTTTGCGAGCATGGGTGTGGGAAGATGCACATTATTTTAAACTCTTGGCTTTGTTTAGTTTTTTTAGTTGGGTGAGTATCTAGATTTGAAATTTGAAGCATGCTCTTGGGTTGATCAATTATTTCAAATTTGAAGATGCTTTGAACAATTATTTATCCTTCTATGCTTACATATTTTATTTTTTTATTTGCCAGATTTGATGCACAAATGGTTTTTTATACAGGATTTTGATGTTGACTTCAGATGAAATTGGATAGAGTTTTTTGATTGGTATATCTTATACTTTTGTATGAAAAAATTATGTTGTAGGAATTTTTGTCATACAAACTACGATTGTAAGAATTCTAGTTATGCAAACTATTGATACCTAGAACGTAACTTGGAACTAACTTTTTACAACAGTTAGTTGGTGTAACTTGATAACTATAACTTAAGTTTATCTATTCGAACTCTTTCTCAAATGTGTAATTCTTCATTTGTTTAAAAGATAATATTTAAAATTTTACAATAGGTTTATATAGCAAATTAGATATTATTTTTTTAATTAATAAAATACCTTAAGCGATATTTTCTATAACATCCGTAAATCATAGGTTTTCTTTTTATAAAAAATGTCACATTTTTAGTGGCGCAAAAATATAAGTCGCTAAAAGTATACATTTAGTGACATATGTACGATGTCGCTGTAACAATTAATTGGTGACAAACAATATGTCACTAAAAGTGGAGTTTTAACGACGTGTATATGTCACTAAAAGTGAAGCTTTAGCGACGTGCAAACATTGCGTGCACGTCGCTAAAACTTTTAGCTATGCGAATACAGTGACAGTCCTAGCGACGCGGGGGGTTGGGTCGCTAATACCTTTGGCGACGTTTTTTGGACTTTTAGTGACATTTTCGATGCGCCACTAAAAACTGAATTTCTTGTAGTAAGAGTCGAGAGAGGACAAAAAAATTGCACTTATCAATCATTCTCTAAATCCAAAAATAAACTTTGAGAGAAATTGAGTTGAATGAAGAAAAAAAACTCAAAAGAAGTCAAATTTTTCAATAGAAAAAAAAGTAGAGAAGATGACTCCTTATATAGTTGCAAGAGTTGAATAATATTGCAAAATCATTAAAATTAAAAAAAATTAACACTAAAAAATTAATTATAATTAAAGGTTTGACTCGTTTGGATTGACTTAAGAAAAAATGTTATTTAAAAAACTCATTTTTATTTAAACTCTATTGCTAAAAATATGTTTAAAATACACTTCCAAAGCTATTTTATATGGTTGTCAAACACTCTAATTTTTTTTCTTAAAATTACTTATTTTATAAATTAAACACTTAGATTGTATTCAAAACATACCTAAAGAGATAAATTCTTTAGTGGTTTTTTTTTTCCTTAAAATAAATGGATAAAAACTTTCCGTATTTTACTCCACGTTTTATTACATTTAATTATAATTAATAATGAGAAACCATTTTTATTAATAAAACACATATAAAAGGTAAATGAGAAAAAGGAAAAAAAAAAACTAAAAGAAATGTGCAACCAACGTGTGTAGTGTATGAGGTAGCTTTTAAGACTTGATTTGAGAGGTTCAATTAGCAATTAATTACATTACATTCTGTTGCATTTATTAATTGACTTAACATAATCCCTTTTCTCCAAGAATATTTAAATTATTTATATGATAAAATACTTTCCTTAATTATTTAGATATTCTTGGAAAAATATTGTTTTAAAGAAAGATACTGTTTCTTTAAAGGAATTAAATCTTTTAAGGAATTAAATCTTCTAAGATTTAGTTCGCTTATATATATTCGCTCTTGGTTTTTGACCTTGTGCGGAGTAGATTTTGTGATCGTGAATCAGAGAAGAAAAAGGTGTGTTACTACGTTCCTGCACTTCATGCGTTAAACATACCGTGTGTATTTTTATCTTCCTGCTTGCGACTTCTACTGCAAGACGTGAAGGCTTGTCTACTGTGTGTGTGCCTCTTGAGGGGGAGATCTCCGTGACAAACATCTTGGAGTACTTAAACAGGGGGAGCCTGTTATTATATGAGATCATTGAGAATACAGTAAAGACAGTTTGTCAGACGAGTCGGAGATTCGTGAAGACAAGTAACAGCAGAGAAGTTGTCTCTATGTAATCTGTGCTACTGAAGTTATTATCTTATGTTATGACAAGTGTTGTAACTTCATGAACTTTGAGAAGTTTCTGATAATAATAATAAGGATCTCATCAGGGTGAAAACCCCCCAGATGTAGGCTTGTTGCTGAACTGGGTTAACAATGTCTCTGTATTCATCTCTCTTATTTTGTATTTTTAATATTGCATCTATATTGATGATAGTGTAACTACTGCTGCTAGGTCCTAATCGGTTTTCACATTCATATTCAACTTACAAAATTGGGGCGATAAGATAAATAGTAAATTTTTAATTATCGTTTGGAAAAATGTAAAAAAAAAAAACTTAATTATATAAATAGCAAAACGAATAAAATTTAAAAAATGTCAACTCTACCCCTACTATTATAAAACTCATTAAAACACAATCATTCCAAATACACTATAGTTAAAAATATTAAAATAACTTACAAACCTATCAAATCACATTAATTGTGATCATGATTCTTTTCATAATTTCTCTCCAACTTTTCAAATTTTTATCACGTTTCTATGTGCTGATTCAAAAATGGCAAAAAATAGTCTCTGTCTTCCATTCAACCATTGTCTTCCACCACAAGCTTCGAACGTCCTTGACAAAGCTTCGACAATACGCCTTTCAACGCCGAATTTCCCTGAATATCAAGAGTATTCATCCCGAATTAACAAAAAGTTCAAATTCTTCTCTCTTTAAAGTACTACATTTAAGCTACCCAACTCAAACACATGCACATTATTTCTCCAAATCCATTATTCTCTTCGACCTTCGACCTTTCAACCTCGCTTTTACGTTTTTTTTCGAGATATTGTAGGAAAAAGATACGAAACAGAAATAATGTTAGTAATGTAATTTAAAATAAAACAATATCTTGATTAGTTAGAAAAACATGGTAAATAAATAAAATCAATATTTCACTAGATTTTAGGCATCTTCAACAACTCTATTCCTAAACAACTATTTCTAACATTCAAATCCTAACCATATAATCTTAACTCTATTCCTAAACAACTATTATTAAAAAATATAGTAACTAATATTTTCAAAATAAAACTTAAATTATATCATTCTAAGAACGACAAATCGCCCAAATTATTATTAAAAAATCTAGTAACTAATATTTTTAAAATAAACTTAAATTACATCATTCTAAGAACTGTAAATCGCCTAAATTATTATTAAAAAATCTAGTAACTAATATTTTTAAAATAAAACTTAAATTACATCATTCTAAAAATCATAAATCGCCCAAATTTCTTAGAAATTGGAACCATAATATCAAATTATTATTATTCATAGACTTAGACCCACAAATATCAATATTAGTCCTAAACTTAAGACCCACAAATACCTTATATAGGAAGAAATACCAATGATGGACTTAAGACCCACAAATAGAAAGAAA
>JBBPDJ010000026.1:6513846-6549324 GCA_037974625.1 Cucumis cinereus
TGACAATCTCAATATAACCAAATGAAAGATGCCACGGAGAGTTGAACCTGACTAAGTAATTTCAACTTTGCAGCCTGAAGGTACTATAATTTTAACTAATTCCTTAGGAAAGTGAAAAATATTTACCACAATCCATCTAAATTCTTCAAGCAAATCTCACAAACTATCAAAACCTGAAAAATTAAGATTATGTTAATTTTTAAAAATCTAAATTTTTTGAAATTTTTTGACTTAAAATTATTTTAAAATAATATATAGCAGACTAAACAAATACCTTGTATTTGCATGCAAGTCAAAAAATATGTTATCATTTAAACAAATACCATGTATTTGCATCCAAGTAAAAAATATGTGTGCATATCGACTCAACAAATCTCTTATATTTGCATACTTTGTATCTTCTACCTTGTATTTTTTACTCCTACTTTTTCCCTCTCTCTTCCCACTGATTCTACACTGGACGAGAATATTCAAGTTGTGAACTCCACTTGTGACGGGTTTTCTCTTTTTAGATGTGAAGAATTCTAACCAAAGTTTCCTTTTTTTTTTCTTTCTTTTCCATGAATCCCAATTGAAAATTATCAGGTTGGTTTAAAGAAAAGCAAAAGGATTAGATTTCCTCATCATCAGAATTTGAGTCATTAATTTTCCCATAATCATATGATGCAAAATTCTCTTTCTGATTCTGGGACTTCATATAAGCTAGTACTCCTATAGTTATCAGGATGATCCCACCTTGTTGGAGTGTTAATAATAGCTTTCTCCAATATTCATCATATTCCTTCTTTTCGGTGAGTTTTTGGTAAAACCTTCCCCACATGTACATCATTGGCTTCAAACACATACTCTTCCTCCAAATAGATACTTTATGTAATCCTTACTAATAGCGTTAGCTCTTAGTCTTCGAGTATATAAATGTATTGTCCGCCACAAAAAAAAAAAAAACAAGAAAACATAAGCCAAGCTTTATAACTTATTAACTTATTACCGGGTTACCGTTAAGCTACGTAAACAGCGTAAGACGGGAATGATTGTATCAGAATAGAGTTTCAATGGCTACCTTTTTTAGTTAAGTCTTTGGTGTCACACTTTACAGAAAATGTACAACATATCTTCAATCTAACACATAATATTAACCCTAAGATCGTCGAAACCGTACAAACTAAGGAAATCAGAGTAAAAAAAATAGTGAAATTGGAAAAGAAAAAGGGAAACCAAAAGCTTGAATTGACAAAAGAATCGTAAATTAGGAAGCAAAGAAGGAGCATATCGGAATTGAGAGATTGATCAGGCCTTTGGGCGAGGTTTTCTTCCTGAAGATGTTAAAGCTCATCGTTGGTTCACTAGAGAAACAGAGTGGGAATGTGTGTAGCGATGGAAGCTGTACGACAATCTTCACAGTTCCAAAGCGAAATAGAGGATTTAGAAACTAGGTAGTGAGATGAAGCTCACCTAGATTTGCTTTGATCACTAATCCTTTCCTAAGTTGCTTGATTACTGCTTCTTGTTCTTCCTAAAACCATTTTAAAGCAGTAAGTCAAAGATGGAACTAAGTTGTACATTTTGATGATCGTGCGAAACCCCTTGTAATACAAAGTGTTGAAGAATAAGATATGCAACAAACAGAGAAACAAAACATAAAGAAGATGGTAGCCCAAAAATACCTTTATTCGCGCTTCGAATTGGATTTTCTCTACCTCTAAAGCTTTGTGTTTCTCCTCCAACTTGTTATAGAACTGAATAGAGAACATAACTTCATGAGTAACGATTTTGATCGGACCACTTTGCTTCAATACCCAAAATCTTGGTCGAAGAATTGAAACACTTTGCCGCAAAGTTCGAGTTCTCGTGCTCGATCTCTTAATTTCATTGTTGAGATTACCGGTGCAAAATAACCAAGGAAGCCCGGAGATCGACGCGCTCCTCCGTGGTGGAACTCGACTGGACGACGTGCGAAGAAGAAAACAAAGGGGGAGGGAAGGGGGCCTGTAGACAAGAGGAAGAAGAAGATTAAGATTTTTTTTATCTTTTTCTTTAATTTTCACCCATTCCAATTAACCATAATTACCTTATATAAAGAATAATAATAATAATGATATGTATTTTTTATAATATTTTATTATTTAATGAAAAGATATATTCATAAAGATACATGGAATAAACTAGATTTACTAGTTAAATCTCAATTTTTAAATAAAATATTTTAAGTTGGTTATTTGATCTGAGGGTAAATTCAAAATATCAAAAAACCATGCGTGTGATTATCACCGGATTTGTCATTTTTCTTATTCCTAAAAAATCTTGCCATTTTTCAAATCGCCCTCCTTAAAATTTACCATTCTTCTGAATTTTCCAAAATTAATTTAAGTCCAAACCCAAAAGTTAGGTCCAAAGTCAACCAAGTCCAACCCCACAAGGGTCTTCCAAAACCCTATAAATAGAGGAGGCCACCTTCATTTGAGGCATTCAGACTAAGATCTAGATATTAGAGAATTTAGAGAATTTTAGCTTTCAGAATTCATCAAAGTGATCTTCACCAATGAACTGAGCATCTCTTCTCCAAATTGATCGTCTCTTCGTCATCTACAAATTGAAGACTAATATCTCTTTATTTGAGAACAAGCTTGCCAGCCCTCAAGTCAAAGTCAACATCTAAGAGAAAGCATCAGAGGATTATACATTAGAGACTGTAACACTACTATAAGTTAATAAAATCAAGTTCATTTTCACAAATTAAAACTTTTTTGCGAAATCTCGTGTGAACACTATGAAAAGTTTCTTAGGGCATGTTTGGTAGGACACTTAGATTTTGTTTTATGTTTTAAAATTCATTGTGTTTAACGAATATACATTTGGTTGACAATCTGGATTATGTTTTCAAAATCTGATTTCTGATTTTATGATCGGAACAGTGAAAATTTTGAAAACAACTATTTTACATTTAAATGTATCTAAATTTTGAATTCAAAATTTTAAAAGGTAGAGTTGCATTAAAAACAATAAAAAGCAATAACAAATATTTATTTCATGTAATAAATTCAATAATATTTTATAAATTAAAATATGTAGTATGTTACATACTGTATAGTATATGATATTACAAAATAATAATTGTACAAAAAAATTAACATAAAACTAAGTTCGTAAATCAATTAGTAATAGTTTTATAGAAAAAATGTTTTAAATGACAAAACTGTTGAAAATATTTATAAATAAAATAAAATTCTATTTTCTATCTGTTATAGATTATGATAGACCCAAATAGAATTTAGTGATAGACAATAAATGTCTATTTGGGTTTATCACGATTTATCACATATAGGATGTAAAATTTTGCTATATTTGTAAATAAGTTAGCTAATTTTTTAATATTCGAAAGGAACGCTAGTTTATATTCAACCTAGTATTCAGTGAGTAAAAAAATATATTTTCAAACAAATGTTGAAAGATTGTTTAATTTGGAATTTAATTTTTGAATAATTTGCTACCAAATACATATATGAAAACATGAGAAACAATTTTTTTTTTGTTTGAATTCTTAGTTTTCAAATTACCTACCGACATGCCCTTAGTTATCTTTAAGAACAAGGATCACCCTAGTGAAAGTCAGGCCATTTCTTGTGAGATGAGGCAGTATATGGAAACTTTAAAGAATCACAACCTCCTCCAATGTGTGTGGCAAAAAATTTATTTGACATAAAGTTTGATGATATAATTTAAAATTTGATTGAATATTCATGGAATTGAATTAGTCAACGTTTCGAAGTAATTTAAAAAAAATAGTGCTCAAGAGCATACATTTCTTATTTCAAGTTCATTTTTACTAAAAATAAATTTATGTTCAGCAACCCAGAAGATTTGTGAAGGAATGTGAATTAGAAGATGACGTCTATTTTTTCAGAAAGATCCTTTATGAACTAAAATAAGCTCTAAGAGATTGGTATAGCAAAATTGATGAACATTTGCTAAACTTATAATTTATGAAAAGTATATTAAAAAATAACCTTGTATATCAAGCAAAATTGTACTTATAAAAGTTGATGATGATATTTTAGAAGTTTGATTGGTTGCTTAATGTATCTTTTGTTGGACTTTACTTATGGCCCACGACCGACATACGTGGGTTTATAGTTGGGGCGATAAGATAAATAGCAAATTTTTAATTATCGTTTGGAAAAATGTAAAAAAAAAAACTTAATTATATAAATAGCAAAACGAATAAAATTTTAAAAACGAAATTTTAGAAATGCCAACTCTACCCCTAACTATTATAAAACTCATTTAAACACAATCATTCAAAATACACTATAATTAAAAATATTAAAATAACTTACAAACTCATCAAATCACATTAATTGTGATCATGATTCTTTTCATAATCTCTCTCCAACTTTTCAAATTTTTATCACGTTTTTTTGTGCTGATTCAAAAATGGCAAAAAATAGCCTCTGACTTCCATTCAGCCATTGTCTTCCACCACAAGCTTCAAACGTCCTTGACAAAGCTTCGACAATACGCCTTTCAACGCCGGATTTTCCTGAATATCAACAGTATTCATCCCGAATTAACAAAAAGTTCAAATTCTTCTCTCTTTAAAGTATTACATTTAAGCTACCCAACCCAAACGCATGCACATTATTTCTCCAAATCCATTACTCTCTTCAACCTTTGACCTTTCAACCTCGCTTTTTCGTTTTTTTCGAGAAATTGTAGAAAAAAGATACGAAACAGAAATAATATTAGGAATATAATTTAAAATGAAACAATATCTTGATTAGTTAGAAAAACATGGTAAATAAATAAAATCAATATTTCACTAGATTTTAGGCATCTTCAACAACTCTATTCTTAAACAACTATTTCTAACATTCAAATACTAGCCATATAATCTTAACTCTATTCCTAAACAACTATTATTAAACAATCTAGTAACTAATATTTTCAAAATAAAACTTAAATTATATCATTCTAAGAACGGTAAATCGCCCAAATTATTATTAAAAAATCTAGTAACTAATATTTTTAAAATAAAACTTAAATTACATCATTCTAAGAACTGTAAATCGCATAAATTATTATTAAAAAATCTAGTAATTAATTTTTTTAAATTAAAACTTAAATTACATCATTCTAAAAATCGTGAATCGTCCAAATTTCATAGAAATTGAAACCATAATATAAAACTATTATTATTCATAGACTTAGACCCACAAATATCAATATTAGTACTAAACTTAAGACCCACAAATACCTTATATAGGAAGAAATACCAATGATGGACTTAAGACCCACAAATAGAAAGAAATAACTAAACACAAGTAGCATTGTATTATTCAAATGTGTTGTATTTGAAAGAAAGTAAGTTTCACAAATTACCTCATTTGATTGATTTTAAAATACATACTTAAAAATTAATTCTTCTACCAAGCACCAAGATTTCACCAAAATATAATTAGAATTATTTTGTAATTAAAACAATTGAACTATTAAAAAAAAACTTAGTATTGAAGGAAAAATTAGTATACCAATAAGTATACTGAACTATCCCTAAAAAAAGCTTTGTTATAGACTACATAAAACAAATACTGTATATTTGTCATCTATAACTCTGTTATGGACAAAAAACATTGTGAATGGAACTTTTTCATAGTCCAAAAAATATTTTTTTTGGTAAAAATATGCTTACTTGAAATTAACAAAACATACATACCCAACATTTGACATCCTCACCAAAATATATACTTGGTGAGTTACTGTGTAATTAAAAAAAAAAACAGATTTAAATTAAAATTAAGAAAAATACAAATACTTAGTCATTGAAGCCCAAAATGCACCAATCAGCCTGTTACCATTTCTTATTTGACTCATCTACCCTACCTAATCATTATTCTTCACATGCACGCCGACAACAACCCTAGAGGTCGAACAACCTATCATCCTTATCTCCAACCACGTCTTCCTCTCCTCAAGCAAGCCGACCACCCAACCACCGTCTATACCCAATCGTCATCCACTTCCTACCCATTCTATGATAACCTGAGGAAAAGCCAACATTTTAAAGATAATTTAAGATCAGAAGGCGGTCGTTCGATGGCCACTAGCGACCTAGGTCTTAAAAACCTCTAAAAAATAGTCATAACAAGGAACATAGCGATGAGATTCGCAGTAGCTACAAGCCCAAACGACACCGCATTTACCGAATCATCAAAACGGCTCCAATACTCCTCTCTTTCTGGGTTCAACGGTGATATTGTTGCATAGAAGGAATATTGTTTCCAATTTTTTAAATATGAATAGAATATTTTAAAATAAAATAATAGAGATTTAGTAAATTTTCATTTTTTAAAATAGAAAAAAAATTTAAAAATAAAATATTAGGGATTTACTAAATCTTCATTTTTAAAAGAAAGAAAATATTTTTAAAAATAAAATATTAGAGATTTACTAAATCTTCAATTTTAAAAAGAAGAAAAGATTTTTAAAAATAAAAAATAATAAATAAATTAAATAATAAATTCATAGAAAACTTTCCTTCTAACTAATCTTCAGCCGTTTTTTAAGCCAATGAATTGTAAAAAGTGTATAATAATAATAATCTAATTTTTAACTATGTTAAGATATTTTAGAAACTATAAAACAATTTAAAATTGTGCAATTAGTTATCTCCAAAACAAACTAATATTATAATTCAAAATCTGAAGAAATTTGCAAAAATTCTCCTAAAAATCAGTAAAAGATTTGAAAATATCACATAGTTATCTGCATAATAAACAAATGTTATAATTTAAAAAATAAAAAAAATATCTGCAGATACTCCTAAAAACAAGGGAAGAATCTGGTGCCCCCATAACAATTTTTTTTGCACGTTTAATTTAAATAATAACAATCCAATATTTAAACCATTTTTTAATATCACATACTCTATATATCAAAAAAACTGAAATCCAACACATGGGGACAAAAATGGAAACTGAAAAGCATGATGAACATGTGCCTTGGTTTTTTGCCAAAAATCTTATAATTTACCTTTTCTGCTATAAATCAAAATGAACTCCTAAATTTTGCTATTTCCTCCAATTTTCCTACAAAATTACTCACTAAGGAATAATGGAAAGAGTAAAACTTGGGTGCTGGTTGGGGTCACCCAGCCCGTGCAGCCCTTCAACGTGGCCCATTTCTATGGTGTCATGTGTCATATTTTTTTTTCCTTTTTTCTTTTAAATTACTCTTTATTCTTTCTTGTTCATCCCCTTTTCTTTACTTTTTTTTTCATTGCAATCTATAGATTTCTTTTTTTTGTCTTCTTTTTGTCTTTGCCCCAATTTCAACTCACTTCCACAGTTGTTCCTCTTTTTTCAGCAATTTTATTCATCAATTCAACTCCAACAAAACTTTCTCTTTTTTTATCCTAACAACCAAACCATCATACGGAAGTAGACTGTCCGACAAGAGTCCAAGATCCTTCAAATTTACAAGTTTATGGTGAAGAAGAGAGATATGAAAAAGGAAATTAAAGTAGAAAATGGTTGATAGGTTCAAACTTGAAAAAAAGTAAAAAATTCGTGGTGAAGAAAAGGGCTAAATGGACGTGGAAATTGAGAAAGAAACGTCAAAAAAAAAAAATCAGAGAAACAAATAAAGGAAAAGAATCAAAGAACCAAAGAACGATTGGGAGATGAAGGAAGGAAAATGAAGTAAATTTGAGATTTGGAGGAAAGAAAAAGAAAAATAAGGAAAACAGAGGAAGGGGAGACGAAGGGGGCGATGAAGGAAGGGATAAGAAAAGTAAAAAGTAATTTTTTTTAAGATGACACGTGGCACCATTCAAATGGGCCACATCGAAGGGATGCACTGCTGGGTAACACCCAGCCAGCACCCAAGTTTTACTCTAATGAAAATAATTCTAAAAGAAATGACATAATTGTCGCAAAACGGTTCTCTTTATTATGCCTTTTATATATACTATATATTTTGGCAGGTAGAATATGACACGCTTGGCACTAAGTATAAGATATTAAATGACGCATGGTCAACACATTGACTAAGTGTAAAATGTCATTTGGTCTCTATGAACACTATGCATGAGCATCTACTTATTTTATAATACATATAAAATATATGAACTAAAAACATTTTGTATTGGTTACAATAAGTATGTTTGTGACATGTAATTCAATACATGAATTGCAAAATTTAAGAAAGTTTTTTGACTAAAGTTGAAGAAACATAATGAGCAAAACTGGTTCGTTTTAAACTATTAAAACAAAGACTTACGATAGTCTTTATTAATGAAAGTCCTACTAACACGTAATAGTTAATAGTAACATGATAAAAATATCCCAACTTAATATGTCATAAGAAGATAAAAATGAAAAATAAACAATAATTTGATATCGTAAACGGTTCACATTAGCACTAGTCAACATAGCACCAATTATGTAAGTTGCATTAGGATAATTGATCGACTTTTGGTTCAAAGTTTGGATGAATTTGACTGTGGTCTGCAGCAACATTCAAGCTCCAGCCCAAGTGACAGTAACTAACCACTTTTTCTCATAAAGATCTTACATGCTCTTTTGCTTCCATCACCATCCAAAACCCTCTTTACACACCCACTTCCTTTCTAAAATACCACCAATAACCAAAATCTTATATGCAAATAATGAAAAATATTAACTCATGTGCTTAAAACTCTTGAGTTATATCAATTGTATCCATTTAAATTATAAACTTTCGTAACTGTATTATTTCTAAACGTTTTAATTATTGATATCACATTTGAAAAGTCTACACACATGTAAGAGTTTCAGTTGAATACAAAAATATATAATTTATTAAAGATTAAGTTGATTCACCTTTAACAACTTAGAAGTTTATTTGAAACATTTTTTTGTTTTACACGATATTTTTCAAACTAATTTTGAAGGAAAATTTTAATTAATAAACTTACGAAAATTAAGAGTTTTAAACCTAATACAATAATTTGTTCAAGGTTTAAGTTAAATACAACCTCAAACTTTAAGGTTGTTAGGGTTGGCCATGGTGGGTTGTAGCCTATAGCTAGGAAAAGACTTAAGAGAATCTCCGTCCCACAAAAAAAAAAATAAAAATCAAAACATGAGAATTTGGGCCAACTGACCAAATGAGTGAATATAAATCAATTAATCGATTTAGATCCAAACTAGCACCTTCCAACCTCGAGTTCCAAAAACATCACTAACATCGTCAACGTTACAAGTAGTTAGAGGCATGGTTTAGAGGAAAGTCTTATAAATAACCTCATTTGACCATCGAAAAGGGAAGAATAAGTAAATATCCTTTCAAATGGAGAGATTCGATAATACTTTATGCTCAGTTGAATTACTCACTTCTTGTATTAGCTTAAGCATTAGAGTACATTAAACTCCACGTTGTACTGGTGAGAGGATATTTTACGCACGTCAGCACAAAATATCTCATGACTAGAGAGTAATGGGTCAGAGGTCAAGCTCACAACAATCCCAATGCAGATAAGATTCACATGTCAATTAGGATTGAAATGAATTTTTCCATAAAAAATACGAAAAACCATTACCCATATAACTAACAACAAAAATATACAGACTATTCAATAAGTGTGAAAATATTTATTAATTTTATAGTTGTTGAATTTTATTTTATGTTATTTTGAATAGTTCAATTTTATTCCGGTAGAATTATAATTTTGAAGTATTCGAATTTGGCACAAATTTTAAATATATAAAAATAATTATAAAAGTGAAGAGATGAATGATGTAACATTCCAAAAACACGTAATAAAATAAAATAAAAACAACAATTAATATGAGATTACATTTATTTATTTATTTTTAATACAATTAGTAAGTGTTACAAAACTTATGTTTTCAATATCAATTTCATTATTTCTAAAAAAAAAAAAAAAAAAAAAAAATCATATGCTGTAGTTGGAATGTTAAAGGCGTCTAGACAAAACAACTTTCTTTGGTGGCCACATCAGTCCATTGCTTTTCCCTCTCTTCTTCTTCTTCTTCTGCTGCTGCTGCTGAAAGAGGTAAGTGAGAATCCGATGCTTCCATTTCCATCCATGGTGGCCATTGATGGGACTGAGCTTGAAGTAACAACAAACTCGGTGATTCCATGTCCGAGCCTACTCCTAGGTTCGTTCCTTTTTAATTTCTTGTTTAAGTTCTAAAATTTGAAAGTTCTTGGTATTATTGGTGGAAGCTTTTCTTACCCTGCTTTTCATATTTTCAATCTGAGACTCAAATCAAATCTACATTTCTCGTATGTGAAATTTGATTCTAAGGAAGAAGGTCTACTTAAAGAGGTCGGCTGTTGAGTGAAGAATTTGGAAGCATCGGTTCAGTGGTTTGGTTGAGAAAAAGGTTTCTATTTTCTTCCTCTTCTGCTGTTAGGGCAACTAACGGAACTTGGCAGGCTCGACGCTTAAAAGAGGATGAGATGAGAGGTGTGTTTTGAATCGCTAATCTTCTTAAGGTTAAGTTATATAATAGTCCTAATTTAATTTTACTGAGCGTTTGATGCACAGAGTTGAGAAGTAATTATTACCCGAGACGAATAATTGTGGGAGTTGATGCGAACGTGATGAGAAATGTGTTAGTTCAATAAACAAACCAAACGGTACCCACCCACCCAGCCCAACTTGGGAGTCAAACGCCCCCTGAGTTAGAGCATTTTTGTTAACTTTAATTGTTCATGATAAATTGATGATTATCAAATTCAATATAATAATGAAAAGCTTGCGGTTCCTAAAATATGATGTTAATGTCACAAGAACGGGATACATTATGATGGAATGATATACCATTTTGGTCCTACCTTTTGCTTATTCTATTTTTGTTCATCGTTAGTTTTAAAGTGTTTACATTTAGTTATCATTCTTGGAATAAATTTCAGAAATACTCACCATTGTCAATAAACCTCGAATAAACAATGCCAACCATCCATTTATATTTTATTAGATAAAATTAACACGAATGTCTAGATTCATTCAAGTTCATAAAATTGCTGAGTAAGAAACTTCTGGGGGAAATTGAACAGAAGAGCAGGCTTCTTCATTAAGTATAGATCTATACATAATGATGGTATTTAGACACATTTCTGTGGAACAAAAAAAAAAAAAAAAAAAAAAAACCCATCACCTTTTACTTTTAACTTTTTCACGCATAGTTATGCATTTCCTCTTTGTTCATTTTTCCTTTTTACCTGCAGCCTACTGTATCTACTGAATTATCATTCTCAGGCATCTATAAAAACCGCTGTTTCGTCGCTGAGTGATTTTTTACCCCATTCTCAACTCCACTGGAAGGTCTGGCATTTAACTCTTACACTAGGCCTCTTCCACCAATTTTGGGGAGCAAGATGATACAGCTTCAGCAACTGTTAGAAAGATATGGTCCTCCCCAATCAGATTAGCAACATCAGATGCATGGAGTTTGTCGATCACTACTGGCCCCGGGTTTGCCAAAACAAGCTGTTCAACAACACCACACAAACTTCTGGTAAGGCATATTTAAAAATTTTGAAATAATTGTTTCTTATTTTTTTTCTTATTTAATAACGAGAAGATTCTGAAGTAGATAACCTGAATGTCTCTTTTCTGGAGATTCTTGTATAGCTCTTCCAAGGCATGAATTCCACTAGTATCAATGTCGGTAACAGCTACAATAAACAGAACCACATAATTTTGTGTTCAGAACGAGCAACAGGGATTTGATTGTTAGGTTTGTCTACTGTGGAGGATTAGTCCTAAAGATTTGGAAAGGTTGAGAGAGTACTTACGAGACATCTCAACAATCAAAAACTGAGTTTTTGGGGAATACGCCTTTTTTGTTTGTTCTTCCTCATCTGCCAACCATCTCAATATCCTGCAAGGATTTCCCAGTACTATTAAGGGCGAGGGTAACAGAATTGGAAAAGGCAATAGCTCCTGTAACTATCAGAACCTTCTTTTCCAGACATACATCACTCCAAACATGTAGTTAATAATTTGGTAAGTTAGAACTTGATTCTATAATATTTAGTTGAAAAAATAAAATAACACCCTTAGGACTTCCGAAGCAGGCAGTCATACATCAATCCAAACATGTAGTTCACACTTAGCAATTCTAAAGTTTAGTTGTAAAAAGAAAATAGCATGACTTATCAAATTTTTGAAGTAGGCAGTCCTTTCCCTAGGAAACAGTAATAAATTACGTATAACTTGAAATAAACTTGGGAAATATTCATATATGTATCCATGATTTTCGGGCTAGCTTATGTGCATCTCGACTATCTCACTGGACAACCACCTCATCCAATTGTATTTGGTTGTCAAGAAAACTTATAGGAAATTAATTTTTATGTAGGTGACTACCATAGATTGAACCATGACCTCTTAGTCATTTATTGAGAACATATCTCCCTTTTACCACTAAGCCAACCTATGATGGTTCACCAATGAAATATTTCTAACCAATTCTCCGGTGCCCAAAAATATAGAATCCTGGGGGTTGTTTTCTTTTCAACTAAATATGATAGAGTAGGAAAACTAACACAACTTGCATAGAAAATGGATGACAACAGAAATAGACTTTTCTAAAATTAAGGATCATATTACCTCTCTTTGATGTAATTGGAGTTAGAGAAGTAAATTGCAGAATCGACTCTCACTATGAGAATGCCAGGAACCCTTGTTGCTTCTGGATACTGTTGAGTGTTTCTATATACTGTAGTCCTAGGGATCTTCCCAAGAACAGCGACCCGTGGCCTGGTTACTTGTAAGAGTATCTTAGCAAATGATATAGAGACCTACCCCAGCACATCAAAGACAGAATCAGACATCTTAACGAGACGAAGCTAGCAATGAGAAAACCGATTAAGCTAGTGATGAGAAAACCGATTAAGCTAGTAATGAGAGAACTTAAGGTAGCAGGCATGAGTCTTACAGCAATTAGGAGGCCTATCTCAACACTTGCAAATATCACACCGAAGAAGGCTCCCAAACAAGCAACAAAATCAAATTTATCAATTTTCCAAAGCAAAATTGCTGCTTGAATGTCAATCAAGTTGATCACAGCAGAGATAATGATGACAGCGAGAATAGCATTTGGAGTGTATTTGAATAGGGGAGTGATGAATTCTAGAGTTAAAAATACAACACAGGACATAACAATGTTTGAGACTGCAGTTTGGCAGCCAGACATGTAATTCACAGCTGAGCGAGAGAACGAGCCTGCAAATAGGAAACAAAGCTTATTAATGTGATAATCTACCATTTAATGCTCCTAGTTTAAGCCTTATTTAGATGAAAAGGAAACCATCCTATAACCTGCTTAGTTACCAGTTGAGACTAGACTAACTTTGCCAAGATTTATAAGATTTCTACTGCTTAACGGTATAGACGAACTTTTGATCCAAACCTCTAATTTCTGAATGCGAGAGAACCACATTGCCGTTTTGAACTTTTGAGAATGTTTTTTACCCTAATATCTGAAGAGAATGTTTTGTTTCCCTAAAAACATATATTTTGAGAATGTTTTTTGAAGAAAGCGTTTAATAAGTGTTTTCGTTGCAAAAGTGTGGTATCTGCAAATAACATTTACAGAACAGAAGCATTCCCGGATGATCCTAAGATTGAAATCTTTTCAGACACGATGGTATTAGAATTCAATAATATCATTTATCTAAAATTGGCTCTACTATCTTCCTGAATTATAGTTGCTTCTCACCCGTTGCCACATAGCAGGAAGTCATTGAACCAATAACATTCATTGTGCCTAGTGCCACCATTTCTTTGTTACCATCAAGCTGATAATCCTTCATGGTAGCAAATGTTCTTCCAATTGCTATGGCTTCCTGAAAAGAATGAGGATTTTCAAATAATATGGAAAGATTCATTAGGTGGTTCAACAAATATTAAAATCTCACAGCTACGACTACTTCTGACTACTTCCAAGAAGATAGTTACTTGATTTGCTTACCGTTAATGCTATCATACCGGCCACCGCGCCAATCCTGAATCCTTTAAGGAGGTTGTCACCCGTGAAGTAGATTTGCTTCACAGATGAAGGATTGATTCCTTTCTCTATGTGTTTCACCTTCAAAAAGGTCAAGAAAACTGCATCTATCAGAGCTGTGGTATTATTATTATTAATTTTCTTTTTTTGGTGACAATATTATTTCAATAGGGAAAAAGAGTGATAAGAGATATCCTTACGATTGCGACACCTTTCTGGTCTGCATGGGTTATGTAAACAAAGAAGGTGGACAGAATAACTGATATTAATGGAGCAATTGCAGGCACCCAAAAAAGGTTCTTATTCTTCTTTCCCTGAGATTGCAGACATGAAAGCTCTTTTAAGGCCAAGAATAGAAACAGGAAAAAGAGCTTATAAATAAATTTGCACCAGGTAACAATTGCAAGTGAGCTTCTTACAATATACTTGGCAAACAGAAGAAAACTTAGAAAAGCTACTCCAATGACTATTGTCTGCCAGTTCCACTGCAAAAGGTCATAAAAGAAGTTACGATGCATGAGATTTAGTTGGTTATACAGTGACCCATTTATGTGAAAATAAACACCATAGACATGTGAGGTTTGAGGGGCAAGGAGGCTTACTCCATGATGCGCTGCCTCAAATACTGAGCGCATTACAGAGATAATGTCTGTTTTCTTGGTAAATTTTTGAATACCAAGAAAGCCTTTAAGTTGCTGAAGGGCAATAGTGATGGCAGCTCCACCCATAAAACCCACAATGGCAGCATGAGATAGAAAGTCAATCAGAAAACCCATTCTGATAGGAAAAGTCATGGATAAATGTTCTCATCAAGGGAGTTTAAAACTAAACAGACAAAGGCTCCCGAAAAATTCACTCAACTACCTTAATATCCCTAGAGTGGCTTGGGTGATCCCAGCAAAAAAAGTAGCTGTAAATGCAAGCCGCAGATATTCTTCTGGATGTGTGTGGTAATCAATCTCCTTTTGAAGCAGTGTTCCCAGCAAGAGAGAAACAACGGCCACTGGTCCAATCGCTATGTCTCTTGAGCTACCCATCAAAGCATAAACTAGTGGTGGTACAAAGCTGGAATCTGCAACAATATGAAAAGTTTGATTGAGGCTCGGAAAATCTAATAAGTACAGCACTTAAAACGGGAAGAAACTTGATGCAAGAGGCATAATGTATGCTTACATAATCCATACTGGGGAGCCAAATTAGCAAGTTTTGCATACCCTATATCCTGTAATATCAAAGTTTGACATGATCAGACACGGTTGGTTTCTTACTTAGATCTCTTTATCTGACATGGTTTTTGTACTCTCTATTCTAACATTTGCATGCATATTAAAGCAGCTATTTTACCTGTGGAATACACAGACTTGCAATAGTGAGTCCAGCAACTATATCTCCTCTAAATTTAGTTAAATTGTAATTCCTCCCCCATTCAAATATAGGGAAGATAGCCTGAATTCCCAGGACTAGCTTTCGGGACATCGATTGGTCCTTGAAGGTTCGCAGAGGATCATCTGCAAAGAAAGTCTCTTTCACTCTTGTTTTAAATTCTTTGAAGAGATTTTGCTTCGGTGGAACCCCCACCTTATGGATGCATTGAGTATTGTTGCGTGAAGACGAAAGACTTCTAAAGTCCATCTCTTTTGTTTCAAGTTCTCCGCCATTAGAATGGCCCCTTGAGTCCATGAATAACTAATTCACTTACTGTGAGGTTTACACACAAGAAAAAACAATGGAAGAGTTAAGTTTCGCGAGCAAATAATGGGTAGCTGAAGACCAAATGTAGCACGCAGTCAACTTCAATGTTCTGAAGCTGGAAAAACTGTGTTTAATGAATCTTAGATGGTGAAAGGGAAAAAGAGAAATTCAAAACATTCAATTGGTTTCTAAACACAGTACAATTCTGACAGAGACAAAGCTCAAACCTGTGAAAACTGAAGCCAATCTTATAAAAAATTTGGAAAACAAATGGCACAAGCAATGATGGAGAGTCTTCAACTGAGTTTTATAGGCCAACTTCTTTATTATAGAAGATTGGGAGGTTCAAGTCAAATATTTCAAGCTGAATAGAAGACTTATCAAAAGCAAATTTACTTTCGTATGTGAGTATAAACGTCAAGACGTACGTAAGGTCTTTAGTTTAAAGTTAAGCTGCAATTCAACCAGAAAATAAATATCCACAAACCCCTTAATTGGTGTGAACCAATGATATCATCTACCATAACAACTATTGGTGATTAATTTAAGGCATTGACTTGGGCTGCGTATAATATTATCAGCACATAAAACTACAAGATTTTCGTCAATAATTTTGCTTAGGAGTGGCCATGTGAGAGAATCTCTATTTTCAAATCAAGAAAGAAGTGTTGAAATTTCTGCTTGTGGAGCCAATCATAAATCAGGATAGATCTTAAGGAAAGATATCCAAAGAAAATCGAAAGTCAGTTTAGGCCCATGCAGACTTTTCTTCACTTGCTGTCTAAGTTTGTAATTGTAAAGAAATTTGTTTGAGGGGTTTCATGTTGAATATAACTAGCAAAGAAAAGTCTAACAATGCGACCAAATGTTTCTATTCAATACAAGGGTCCAAATTAAGATCACTGATGAGGACAGATGACTAGATTACAAGCAGTGGGGAATAACATCCTTTCTTATGAAATCTACAAGCCAGTGCACAAGAACCAATCAAATATATCCGAAAGACTATGTAATACTATATCAAATATTGAATGAAAGTAATATGCAGTTCGTACAACAGTTGAAGATATGGAGATTTAAACTATTGTTGAACTTAGGGGCTTTCACTTTCCCTCCTAACATAAGAAAATGAGTCCATTACCCTCCTATAATGGTGAGATCTCATGATCTTGTGCCACGTAAGCAAGTCGAAACCCAAAAGAGAAAAAAAAAATGGGCAGGGTTTGGTAGCAGAATAATGAAGGATAAAAAGGGAGACTAAGAGGTGTTATTTCACATCTCGTCCGAACCATCCATAGTGGACTTGAATAGTTCCATCAATAATAATGATTAACTTATAAAAAAGTCAGCTTATTTCCTTCAACTCACACTTGGGTTCTTTTTCTGAGAAGATGAGAAAAAGAGTACATAAGAAAGGAAAAAGTAACACATTATTTTATTGAAAAGAAATGCAAAAAGAGAAGAGAGGTGAAGAGAAATATCCCATTAGGCATTGAAGTCCAGAATCAGTTTTCCCACCTTTTCCCCACCCACTTTTTGTTCCCCACACTCGATGGTTTCTAGGGTTTCCTTTCCCAGATTAATTTATAACCACACCCAAACAAACCCAATATCCAAAATTCCGTCCACATTCATTGAAACAACAAATCTGCTTACAACTTCTCCTCAACTCTACTCTAATAGTCCATATAAAAAAAAAAAAAAGAATGTTAAAGCAAATCAATCCTACCGCTCTTGTTTGCCCGCCGCGTAAACGTGGCCTCATTTCTCTGTAACATTCCCGAATCGTCGTTCCCCACAAGTAATGATGCAAAAAACTAGGCATTTGTTTGGTTGGTGAATCCATTTTTTTCGACCACCGAACTTGTAATGGAGTCAAATTGGAGTTCATTCTTCTTTTTTTACAAAAGTCAAACGAATTCACGGTCACCCAACGCGTTATCCGCGGCCCGACGGTTGAACTTTTGAATACTGAACTAGTGTGGCTGCCGACGATGAATTTGGACGTATTTGCGGCCAGATTCGAGTTGAGTCGTTGGTTTATTCAATACTCTGAATACAAGTGGAGCTCCTTCAAGAAATTATGAATATGAACCGTTGGATAGTTGTAGATCACACCATCTGTGATCCTCATGCTGTAGCTCCGAACCTATTTTATTTTTTGATACCGATTTTAAAATAAAAGAAAATTAAGGTAATTTGGTTAGAAAATTCAAATTCTGTTTTATGTTTTCTGATTGATTGAGTTTAAGGTACCAATTATAGAAAATTGATTAAGTTCGAACAACTCAGATAATGTTCTTGAAATTGTTTTTGGATGTGAGCCAAACAATGTAATTTCTTAAAACAATATACTTTATGTTTTATATCCAGATTTTGAAATTATATCAAACTAAAGATAAAAGTAATAAAAAATATACTATGACATTGTTATGCAATATTACAAAATAATAATTATAAATTCTTTTTAAACTTAAATCATATTCGTAAGTAAATTGACAATAATTTATTTTCAATTGAATATTAGTGGGTAATTACAACTAACAATATAATTTACAAATATAAACATTCCTTTGAATAAGATTACATTTCTAAATATGTTACTAAACACATATATTTGGAGACATGAAATATTAAATGTCTTGTTTTCAAATTATTATTCACCTAACATACTAATAACAACATTTTGTTTCATGTAGATTCATCTGCGAATAGGATTTGTTAAGCAATATAAATTATATTTTGAAAATTGTTTTTGAATTCTGTTATCTAAAATGTGCAAATTTTGAAAATAACATTTTTGTGTTTTGTATCTATATTTTGAATTTGATATTTTAAAATGTAAAATTATACAAAATAAAAAATAAAACACTATCAAATATAGTATTTCATGTATAAATTCAATTATTTTCGTTAAATTAAAAAAATACATACAAAATATCCTTAAACTTTCAAAAGTTTAAAAAATACACTTGAACTTTCAAATTGAGTTAAAAAATACTCTTGCCGTTAATTTTTTTTATGGAAATTGTTAGTATTTTGTGTCAAAAACATATTTGAACTTTCAAAAATTTTAAGACTTAAATGGATTTTAAGACTTAAATGGTTTAACAAAGTTGTATATTAGCAATTGAGTGTGGTTAATAACCAAATACATTTTTTTATTTGATAATTATCGTTTTGTTATGTTTTAATGAAAGATTATGATTTTAGAAGTCGGTGAGGTTTTACGTTTTAACTTAAAATTAAGGATTTTAATTTGGTTGTTTAGAAAACTGGTGTAAGCTAAGGATTGAAAAATTAAGAGAAAAATGAGAGTATTTATATGGAAAAAATGATGATATTTCTATAATTTGTTTTAAAATTAGTTCTTTTCGAACTTAAGAAAATTTAACATATTATCGCCATATTAACGTTAGGAGCATTAATTTTTTTTTTAATTCTAAAATTATTTATATAAAGGGGTATTAACGATTTTTGTTCATTTACTAAGGATGAAGGTATTTTTTAAACTTTTTTTTTTATGATAATAATATTTTTGAAACTTTTGAAAGTTCAGAGATATTTCTGGAACAAAACTTTAATGGTTTCCATCCAAAACTATTGACAATGATACTTTTGAACTTTTTTTGAAAGCCTTAAAGGTATTTTTGAAAATTTTAAAAGTTTAGAGATATTTTTTACACAAAATGCGAAGTTCATGGACAGTTTTTATAATTTAGTCTATAAAATATATTAGATTATTTAATATTATATATTACTTGATATTACAAAATAATAATTATACAAATTTTTTATCACAAAAGAAGTTCATAAATTAATTGGTAATACACTCTTAACCTAACATTTAATGAATAACTATCATTATTTTTATGGTTTATAAATATATTATCAAGTAAATTCTGAAAAGTTGTTTAAATTAGAATTTAAACTTTGCATTTGCTACTTATCTAAAAATCTAAAATACAACCTTATTTTCGTTAAATTCTTCGTTTTAATTATTTGTTTTCAAATTTATGCTTTTAGATTGTCTACCAAATATGGCGCCTCTAGTTACACCAGACAAGAATTATGTTGTAGAAATATCACAAAAAAATTTTAAAAATAGAAAAAGAAATTCTTTTAGGAATAGGTTAAGTTTGGTTGTTAGAGATTTGAAAATATACAACAAAAGGTGTAATTTCTTGGTATTCTTCTAATGCTAGTTGAGTTGATCATATGAAAAAAAAATTCGTACTGTCTCACTACTGAATGTTTTTCATTAGTGGGCAGAGATGAGTTTATCCTCTATACTTGAAGAGAGAGATTTGGTTTCCTTTCCTCACATTGCAATTTGCAAAGAGAATCCTATTCTTTGAAATTCTAGCTCTTTATGGCTACTTATCTTGACTTTATTAATCATGTAAAAGAATTGAAATTAGTCATTGTTGCTATAAAACTATTTTTAGAGATAAATCATCTCTTACAAATCTATTTGTTAGTGCCCTACTTATTGACTAAATATATTTTTAAGATCTCTAGCCTCTATTCTTTAGTTGTTCTGTGATTGTCTTAGGATGGTTCTGTATCGGTTGTTGTCTCCAAAGTTGTGGACCTAAACCCTAAACCCTAAACCCTAAATTATTTTTTCCATATTTACGATATTCTATAGATTGATTATTTCCTTTTTTTTTATTCCATGTCGATTTCTTCTGAGGATTCTTTCCATGTCTTGGCCATGCCATTTAAGATCAAAGGATCTTTGTGCTAGGGTTGCCACATATGTTTTAAATTGTTATTCATCTTTGTGATGAGAAGAGTTTGTGTTCAAAGGAATTATTCATCTGTGTTTGTTGTTGTTGTTCATATGAGTTGTTTATCGAAGATTGTTGTGAAATCAATCAACCTGCAATTCTTTAGGAAGACCTAAAGCTCATTCAATTGAAAAGGGAGTTCTCATCAACTTAGGGCTCTCCCTAAGTCATGCATGTTAAGCAAGTGAAAAAGCCATTTCTCCTTTCTCTAATAAGAAGGTCCGCTTTAAAGCTCCAACCTATACAAGGGGCCTTGGCCTAGCTTACTAAGTGCTGGCTCGAGACCGGCCAAGCAACCTCGGGGGTAGGAATAGTGAAAGAAAGATTAGGGGAAAGAGAAGAGCAGAGGATGAAAGAGATTCCACTTCTTAGAACATTTCATCTGAGGTTGTTGGAGTTCAGTAGTACTATTTTCTATAATAAGATTTTTCTCGATAAGTTCAAGCTAAAGAGTCTTTGTTCCTCAATCTCGTACTCCTTGGGGTCACCATACTTCTTCATATATTTTTGTATCCTTTCGAGTACGGTGCTTTCTATATCACGCACAAGTAACAAGTTGAAAAATTGACTATCCGGCCTGAGTTCACTAATGAAGAGGAAAGATACATCAAGTTTGAAGAAGTTTTACTCACTTAGAGGGAGCCTAAGTGTTTATTCTCTAATAGCAACTACTTAAGGGGAGCCTAAGTCTTGTAAAGAGGAAGTATCACATCTAGGGGGAGCCTAGGTGTCTAGTGAGTTAGCTCTACGATTGTTATGTAATCTTGAGAGCATAGAGATAAACAACGTTGTAGTTGCTTAACTCATTAATATTAGTGAATTATCTTTCCTAGGCGTCTTAGCCTCAAATGTAGGTGGTGTATCACTGAACTGAGTTACCAATTCTTATATGTTCTATTGTTTTACCCTTTGTTATTTTTACTATTGTTACTCTACTTGTTAAGACATATTTGTGACAACTTACACTACCCAAGAGAACTTTCATTACATAATTTCAATTGGTATCAGAGTGAGTCACCTTCATCTCAAGTGTCTCAGTCATGGATTGCTTCAAAGAAGGCAGTTCTACTACACATCCTCTGGTATTAGACGGGACCATTTATACATGCTGGAAGGCAAAGATAACAACTTTCATAAATTCTCTAGATAGCAAGTCTTTGAAGTCTATTATTAAAGGATGGACCCACTCCACAAACACAAGTGAAGATGGAAAGGTCTCTCTCAAGCCTAAGGCAGAGTGGATTGTGGTGAAAGACGAAGCATCTTTTGGTAACTCTCAAGTCTTGAATGCCATTTTCAATAGAGTTGATAGAAATATATTTTGTCTGCTCAATACTTGTGTTTCTGCTAAAGATGCTTGGGACATTCTCTCTATAGCTCACGAATGAACAACCAAAGTTAGACAATCTAGACTTTAGTTGTTGTCCACAAAGTTAGAGAATATTTAGATGCAAGAAGATGAAACAATCGCTAAATTTAACGTGCATTTACTTGACTTGGCCGAGTCTTTTTCCCTTGGAGAAAAGATGTTTGAAGAGAAACTTGTTGGGAAAGTGTTGTATTCTTTACCTAAATGTTTTAACATAAAAGTCACTATGATTGAGGAAGCTCAACACATTTCATCAATGAAAGTGGATGGATTGATTGGATAGAAAAGGAATTTTAGTGGAATGTTCTGAAGAAGACATTGATCCTGCAACTTCTTCTGATGTCTCACCTAGTGTCACTGACAAGGCATGTGACAAGTGTGCTATTGATCTGAGGGAAATCAGTGAGTCTGAATCCGCCTCCAAAGAAAAATCATCTTGTCACGAACATCATTGGGGATCTCAATGATGATGTTTCTACAAGAAGGAAGTATCTAATTAATTATCTTAAAACGATCAACAACATCTACTTTATTTCTCCGATAGAACCAAAGGATGTTCTTGAGGCTTTTTCTGATGAATGTCGGGTTAATGCTATAGGAAGAATTGAACCAATTCATCAGGAATGAAGTGTGGTCTCTTGTACCTCCACCAGAATGCGTGAATATCATCGAGACTAAGTGGGTCTTCAAAAACAAGCCTGATGAGAATGATGCTGTAACAAGAAACAAGGTCCGATTGATTGCTCATGGATATTCTCAAATTGAGGGAGTTGACTTTGACGATACTTTTGTCCTCGTGGCTCGACTTGAATTCATCTGGTTATTTCTTGGTGTTTTGTGCTTGTTAAAGTTCTAACTATTTCAGATGGATGTGAAGAGTGCCTTTTTGAATGGGTATGTCACACCCCCTTCCAGACCCTTCTCTTTAAGCTTAAGAGAAGATGTGAAGTCAACAAGTACCACTTTATTCTCACGGCACTTTCTGACAACTTACTAAACTACTAACCTTAAATATAGTAAACAACAGAAGCAAGCATGCATAATACTTAAACAAACAAACTGAAGATAATTATACAGCCTATAACAAACACATGACTAAGGTTAAGAACCAAAAGACAAACACACAATTGTTCACTCAAACCCTCAAATACCAACATAGCCTTAGATGCATGATAAAAATACATGATGACAAAAGAAACCTAAAACTTGATGGCAGACTTGCAACAATAGGTTAGGCTCGAAAATCACAATCTCTACCTAGAAAGTGGAAAACATTTTGAAATCATGAGCTAAAGCCTAGTGAGTGACTAATTTAAATAAAACATGCTTAGAAAACATTATGTAAAGAAAATCTTTGCAAACCATCAGATATACTTGTAAATCTTTTCTCATTACTCTAATACCCATCTAACACACGTTGTAGTAGAGCACGCTCACCTAACACTTAAACCACAACACTTAGACTAATTTCCTCTAACTTTCAACCATCTCTCTTGCCAAAAATTCACTTTTTCTAATCTTAACTAACTCTTTTATCAATAATTAAACGATAAATTTATGTAAAACATTAATCTTGAGAAATAACAAGGTTAGGGTTCACAAGTTACCTCCCCCTTAAGAAATTTTGTCCTTAAAATTTAGAAGTCTCGGTCAAACAGAGAGGGGTATATGCTTCTCATCTGCTCCTCAATCTCCCAGGTTGCCTCTTCTACTCCATGGTGTCTTCAAAGAACCTTCACAAGTGGAACCGTCTTATTCCTCAACACGTGTTCCTTCCTATCAAGGATTCTCATTGATTCCTCTTCATAAGATAGATATTCTTCCAACTTTACCGGTTGCGCTTGTAAAACATGCGAAGGATCATATATATATTTCTTCAACATAGATACATGGAAGACATCATGTATCTTGACTAACTCTACTGGTAACTCTAATCTATAAGTTGTTGGTTCTACTTGTTCTACTATTAGGTAAGGACCAATATACCTAGGACTCAGCTTACCGTTCTGTCCAGAACGAAGAACACCTTTCTATGGAAATAACTTAGGAAAATCTGATCTCCAAACTCAAGCTCTAAGTCTCTTCGTCATTTGTTTGCATAACTTTTCTATCAATATTGGGCTGTCTTAAGATTCTTTTTTATCAGCTTAACACTTTTGTTGTAACTTGAACTAACTCAGTCCGATTAACTTTCACTCACCAATTTCATTCCAACATACTAGAATTTTGCAAGGTTTACTATACAAAGCTTCACATGATGCCACTCCAACACTAGAATGGTAAAACACAAGAGCTCAACATGTCTTCTAGAATCTGAATGGTTCTTTCTGATTGACCATCTATCTAAGGGTGAAAAGTTGTACTGAATCGTGGCTTACTTTCCAACATCTTTTGCAAACTTGACCCGAACTTAAAAGTAAACCTAGGATCACGATCCGACACTATCGACACTGAAACTCCATACTAGCTCACGATCTTATCAACATAAAGCTTAGCTAGCTAATTTAGCGTAAAAGTCACGTTAATCGATATAATCGTGCTTCTTTGTGAGTCTATCTATACTCACGCAGTTTCCATCGAACCACTGAAGGTACGAGGTAAACCGAATAAGAAATTCATTGTGATATGCTTCCATTTCCACTCAGGTACTGGGAGTGCATTAAAAAGTCCTTTTGATCTTTGGTGTACTGACTTAACTTGCTGACGGACCAGACATCTATCAACATATTTGCAATTTCCCGTTTCATTCCACCCCACCAATATGTTTTCTTCAAAGTTCTATACATCTTGGTGCTGCCTGGATGCATAGTCTAAGCTGCACTGTGAGCTTTTTCTAATATAACATTTTTTTAGTTCCTTGATGCTTGGAACACACAACTCTGCTTAAAAATAGCACCATCTGATCCTAGCTTAAGCGTTGCTTTTTGGCTCTGCTTGAAATTCTTGGATAATCTTTATAAGTTGGGATCTTATGAATCTCTCCTAATAATGTTAGTTATTAATGAAGTCTGTACTTGAAATGGAGCAAACAAACTCCCTGAACTCCCTACAGTTAATACTGCTTTCGAACTCCTCTACTCTCTTTACAAAGGTACTTGAACACACAGAGAACTCTTAGGAAGTCTGGACTTCCTACTTAAGGCATCTGTTACCACGTTAGCTTTTCCTGGATGATACTCATTAGAGCAATCATAATCTTTGATTAACTCAAGCCATCTTCTCTGTTTCAAGTTCAACTCTTTCTGATTAAAGATGTACTTCAGACTCTTATAGACGATAAATAAATGACACTTTTCTCCAAACAAGTAATGCCTAAAAATCTTTAGTACCAACATTACTGCTGCTAACTTAAGGTCATGAGTAGGATAATTACACTCATGCTTCTTCAACTACCTTGAAGCATATGCAATCACTTTGCCTTCTTGCATCAACACACAACCTAAATCCTATGTTAAGGTATCATAGTAAATCTCAAACTCTTTACTTGGGACTTGTAAAGTTGGGATAGAGGTATTCTCTCCATCTTCTAGAGACTCTGTTAACACTTATTTGACCATTCAAACGTAGCATTCTTCCTGGCGAATGTGGTCAAAGGTAGTGCTATCTTCAAGAAATCCTCTACAAATTTTCTGTAATATCTTGCTAAACTTAGGAAACTGCGTACTTTTGTTGTAGTGGTAGGTCGCTCCCACTTGATAACAACTTTCGCCTTCTGAAAATCTATACTAACTCTTTCACTTTACACCACATGTCCTAGAAACACTGCACGATCCAACCAAAACTCACATTTACTGAACTTAGCATACAACTGCTTATCTCGTAGTGTCTGCAGTATTGTCCTCAGATGCTCTTTATAGGCTATCTTGTTAACAAAATATGCTAGTATGTTATCTATAAATACGATCATGAATTGATCCAAGTATGGATGAAAGATCTGATTCATGAGATCCATAAAGACTGCTGGTGCATTCGTCAAACCGAATGGCATTACTAGGAACTCATAATGTCCATATCTTGTCTTGAATCCCGTCTTCAGAATATTTGATTCCTTAACCTTCAACTGATGATATCTCGATCTCAAATCAATCTTAGAGAATACCGATGCTCTTCTTAACTGGTCAAACAGATAATCGATACGAGGTAGAGGATACTTGTTACGTATTATCACCTTGTTCAGCTGTCTGTAAACTATGCATAATCGAAGTGTGTCATCCTCTTCTTCACGAACAACATTAGAGTTCCGCAAAGTGATACACTAGGTGTGATGTATCCATTGTTGACTAACTTTTGTAATTGAACCTTCAACTCCTTCAACTTGCTCGAAGCCATCCTGTACGATGCTTGAGAAATAGGTGTTGTTCCTAGTAGCAAATCAATTGCAAACTTTACTTCTCTATCATGTGGCAATCCTGACAGACCAGGGAAACAAAGTTTAGAAACTCTTTTAATACTGGAACATCTTCAGGCTTAAGCTTTTCCTTCTATGTTTCCACAACATGAACAAGATATGTTGTGCATTCTTTCCTTGACATCTTTTCAGCCTTGAGTGTTGAAATTAGAGATGTTGGAATAATCTTCCTCTTCCCTCTAAATATAACTTCTGTTGTCTCTGGTTTTCGAAAAGTCACTTTCTTCTTATGGAAATCCATAGAAGCATAATGTGCAAACAAGAAATCCATGCCAAGGATCACATCTAACTCCTATAACTTTAAGGCCCTGTTTGTTTCACAAGTTTTCTCATGAGACTTTAAACAGACATTTAATATCCCTATTTGTTTCACAAAATTTCACTTTTTAAAATCCATGATATTAAGACTTATCAACGAACTCTCCATCCTCTCTTTTGTCATCTAATTTGTTTCTATTTTAGGATAAAAAAGATGGTTATAAATCCTTTATTTTTTTCAACCCAATCGCTATTTTGATTTTGGAAAAAAACTCTTTATCAATATACTGCTTCTTCTACACATTTCCCTCTACCTTATAACGTAGAGTAACTAATAGTTAGGACTTAGAAAAAAAATGGATAACTCACTCATAAGAAAAGTCCTTCTCGCATCAAGCACTAATATAGTTTTAACGTCTAATTAGATCGAGGAATCAATCGAATTAAGAACATAAGCCCGTTACTTTTTATTTCTCTATATCCAGGGAACTTTAAAACCCATTTGACATGAGTTTTTTAAATACCGTGTAAAGTATGAAGTTTTTATGTTTGGGAGATAAACAACAAAAATATAGCTTAATTAGTTTATAAATTAATTTAAATTATTTATTATTATTAATTTTAATTAATTATTAAACATAAATATATTATTTGTTCTTAATAAATTTCAACTAATATTTATGTTAATATTTTATGCTATCTTAACTATTTAATATAAATTAGGGTTGTCAATTATTAATATTCTAATTAATTTATATTCTTTTAATTATTTTTAGTAATTAATTTAATATGGCTGTCAAAAGGTATTTTTTTTATTAGCTACGCAACTAATTAACATAACAATAAATTAATTTATTTTAAATTTAATTGATCTCTATCATTTAGTTAAGTAATTATTTAATTTTACTTTTTACAAAATTATTGAGTTGAACACAAATATTTAACTTTCAGACATTAATATTTCTGCAAATTTAAACACATTGATTAATTGAGTTGTGGTGTATAATTGCGAAGTGTATTTGTGCTATGAGATGGGTTGGATGTGTGTTATGTGATGAAATGACAATTAAATGGTTGACTTAATCTATTCGTTATATTAAAAACTAATTTATCTAGTTCGTACCCGATGGATAATTGGAAATGGTAGTGAGGTAAACAGCTTTAAAGCAGTACAAGTGTTGAGTTATAGAGAATTCTGCGGTGAACAGGGTTAAGAAGCTTTCCTACAATCCTGTAACAAACATAGAATTTATTCATGCACTCAGACCGAACAGACCGAAGAAGACGTAAAACAATAGAGACATCATTTATCCAACAGACCGAACAAGACGTCAATCATCATCACTGAATATGTCATTAGGAGTGTTGAAGGCATAAGGATTACTTTGTAAAGTTTCAAAATCTTGGGCCAAATAATCAAAATTCATATCAGGGTGATGGAGCAAACTTTTCTCTTTACTAAACTCGCAAGAGTTCTGCATCTTAGTATAAGCCTTAGTTTCAATGAATTTTTGTGAAGAATGACAGTGTTAGAAAGCAAATATTCAATTTACTCAAGCTTGGTTTGAAGAATAGTGAAATTATGCTTTCTAGATTGGAGCTTGACTTACGAATCCGTGAGGAGACGGTTGAGGTGGGCGATGTTATCTTGAGTCCAGTAAGCTCTTCTAAAAAAACACGGTACTCCATTAGATATTTAATCCGGTTGGTTAAGTTAGCGGTAGATGTTGCAAGTCGAGAGAAAGCTTGGAAAATAGAAGATAGGAAGGACAAGTCAAAGCTAACAAACTACAGGGTCAACCTTAGACACGTAAAGGCGGAGGCCAACCATTAAAATGCAAAGAAAGAGACAGAGGGATATGCAAGATCTAGTAAACTTATGTCATAAAAATCATTCAAAGTTTTGGCAATTGCCTTGGAGGGATAGTCGTATTCATAAGGGGGGATTAGGACGTATAGAGCTAACACCTTACCAAAGTGCAAGACTTTGAGCTAATAAGTCTGCTTTGTCGTCGACTCTTGGAATTTTTTATTCAAGTTATGGCACGACATGAAAGTAATGGAACGACTTAAGTTAGGACGTCTATCAGTGTCTATCGTTTAGTTAAGCAATTATTTAATTTTATTTTTTACGAAATTATTGAGTTGAACACAAATATTTAACTTTCAGACATTAATATTCCTGCAAATTTAAACACATTGATTAATTATCCCAGACATTTAAAACTCAAACATTCAAATCCCAGATATTCAATATCTATATCCGTGAAAGAATATCTGCAATCCAAACGGCCCCTAAAGGTATTGTTGTGGTGTATAATTGCAAAGTGTATTTGTTCTATGAGATGGGTTGGATGTGTGTTACGTGATGAAATTACAATTAAATGGTTGACTTAATCTATTCGTTACACTAAAAACTAATTTATCTAGTTGGTACGCGATGGATAAGTGGAAATGGTAGTGAGGTAAACAGCTTTAAAGCAGTGCAAGTGTTGAGTTATAGAGAATTCAACGGTGAACAGGGTTAAGAAGCTTTCCTACAATCCTTTAACAAACATAGAATTTATTCATGCACTCAGATCGAAGAAGACGTAAAACAATAGAGACATCATTTATCCAACAGACCGAACAAGACGTCAATCATCATCACTGAATATGTCATTAGGAGTGTTGAAGGCATAAGGATTACTTTGTAAAGTTTCAAAATCTTGGGCCAAATAATCAAAATTCATATCAGGGTGATGGAGCAAACTTTTCTCTTTACTAAACTCGCAAGAGTTCTGCATCTTAGTATAAGCCTTAGTTTCAATGAATTTTTGTGAAGAATGACAGTGTTAGAAAGCAAATATTCAATTTACTCAAGCTTGGTTTGAAGAATAGTGAAATTATGCTTTCTAGATTGGAGCTTGACTTACGAATCCGTGAGGAGACGGTTGAGGTGGGCGATGTTATCTTGAGTCCAGTAAGCTCTTCTAAAAAAACACGGTACTCCATTAGATATTTAATCCGGTTGGTTAAGTTAGCGGTAGATGTTGCAAGTCGAGAGAAAGCTTGGAAAATAGAAGATAGGAAGGACAAGTCAAAGCTAACAAACTACAGGGTCAACCTTAGACACGTAAAGGCGGAGGCCAACCATTAAAATGCAAAGAAAGAGACAGAGGGATATGCAAGATCTAGTAAACTTATGTCATAAAAATCATTCAAAGTTTTGGCAATTGCCTTGGAGGGATAGTCGTATTCATAAGGGGGGATTAGGACGTATAGAGCTAACACCTTACCAAAGTGCAAGACTTTGAGCTAATAAGTCTGCTTTGTCGTCGACTCTTGGAATTTTTTATTCAAGTTATGGCACGACATGAAAGTAATGGAACGACTTAAGTTAGGACGTCTATCAGTCTATCATTGATCTAATTTGAAATTATGCTATATTTTGTAAATAATTTTAACACTTTTCTCCCATTTACAATATTTTCTCTTTACAAAATTTGAAACTAATAGTTTAAAAAATATTTAGAAAAATTGAACTAATAGAAATTGCATAAAAACAACTAAGTCACAACATTTTAAGCCACGAGTACGTGACTTCTAACTAGTATATATAAAAAGTACAAATGTAATTTCTTATTTTTTTTTTATCTTAAAACTAAGTGATCGTTGTGTCAGTAGATTTTTTTGAAATATTTGGGAGAATGACAAAATTTAGGGGGGCGATTGGAAATTTGGCAAGAATCCCGTGGAATAAGAAATATGGCAAAATAAAAAATTACAGATGCCAAAATTTCTCAAAATGTCATTTTCGCCCTTGGTTGTGTATATATGTTATGTTTCAGTTACAGTGTATTTGATATAATATTTTTTAAAGTTAGTTTGGACTTGATTTTCAGTCATGGGAGAATGACTCAATATTAGCGAATTATTGTGTATTTTGTGTGTGCTGGGTAGAGATTATAAACAACTAAACAAAGAGATATAATATGCATTCAAACAAATTTCTCTGTTTTTTTTTTAAGTTTTTATTCAATTTTATATATCATACTTGTGTAGATTTAGTTAGATTTTGAATATATATATCTTTATTAAAATTTTAATATATTTATTAGTTTTATAAATAAACATATAATTAATCTTTAATATTTGCTATTAGGTTTTTAAATAAACATTTAATTAAGTTTAATTAATCTCTAACTATCTTGCAGCAGATTCCGTGAAATACGAGATATTTTATATCAAGTGGTTAGAAAGATTAAGATAACCGATTATGAGAATGAAATTGACAATCCAACTCGATTTTCTTATTTTTTCTGGATCTTATTAGTTTTATAAATAAACATATAATTAATCTTTAACATATGTTATTAGTTTTTTTAAATAAACATTTAATTAAGTTTAATTAATCTCTAATTATCTCGCAACAAATCATGTGAAATACGAGATATCTTATATCAATTGGTTAGAAAGATTAAGGTAATCGATTAGGAAAATGAAATCGACAATCCGTCTGGTTTTTTTTTTTTTTAATCTTATTAGTTTTATAAATTAACATATAGTTAATCTTTATTATATGTTATTACTTTATTAAATAAAAATTAATTAACTTTAATTAATCTCTAATTATCTTGCAGCAGATCCAGTGAAATACATGGTATTTTATTTCAAGTGGTTAGAAAGATTAAGATAACCGATTAAGGGGAATGAACTCAGCAATCTAGTTGGATTTTCCTACTTTTCCTGGAACATATTAGTTTTATAAATAAACATATAATTAATCTTTAATAAATGTTATTAGTTTTTTAAATAAACATTTAATTAAGTTTAATTAGTCTCTAATTATCATGCAATAGGTTCCGTGAAATACGAGGTATTTTGTATTTTAGAAAAATTAAGATAGTAGATATGGGGAATGAGATTGACAATTCAGCTGGATTTTCCTATTTTTCCTGAATCTTATTAGTTTTTGAAAAAGAAAATAGATCCAATTTCTAATAATCGCTTAGTTATTTATATAGTTATTAACTAAACGAGTGACACATGATGCATAAAATAATAAGATAGAGAACACGAGAAATTGGTAACCAAGTTCAGTGGATACCACCTACATTTGGGGGCACGTATGCCTTAAAAGAAGAATGCTTCAATAATTAACAAGAGTTTGTATTCTTACAAATAAGTGAGAGTAAAGTGTTAAAATCTAAACAATCGAATTAGATAACAGACTTAAACAACATCTAAAGTAAATGTTGCATAATCATATATTTAAAAAATACAGGCTCGCTCTGATTTACTGAATGAGATACTATATTGAGATATGTTCTCCGTATTTGATTGAACACAAGCTTCTCCTATTTTTAACACTTGATGTATAATAATTAGCTCCCCCTAATTCTTTCAGCTCTTGTAATGCAAGTTCTTCACACAGCCAATAGCTAGATAATTGGCATCATATACACACAATATATTATATGTTTATCACAGTAACACTTCAACTTTGTTATGAAGTCAGAGACTAGAAGATTAACAAAGCACATACAATAGCAACAATAACAATGCTTCGACTTCAGAATGCATCTTTGAGATAAACTTTATGATATTCGAAAATTAATTAACCAGTGCTCATATACATCGATTCATAACAAGTTGATAGATCTGGTACATATATGAGCCTCCTCTTTTATCATAAAGTTAATGACTGAGCAATCAACATTACTTCTACAGTATGCATAATGGATGGGAAATATTAAAACTCTACCATCGTACCTTTGAGAGAATTTAGCCTTCAGTCTTACTTCTTCACTTTTTCTAATCCCGTTGCACACACTCAATTTTCAACCGTGGTTCACTTATTTATAGGTTCTCAAAAGAATTATCTTAAGAATCAAGAATTTTTAAATAACTTAATATCTTTTGTAAAGATATTAGGAATCTCCTAATAGGACAAAAGATATTCCACATTTCAAGAAATTAAATCTAAATCTTCAAGATTCTATATTTAAGATAAATATTACTTAGCCAAATAATAATAACAATCTCCCCATTTGGCAAGGAATATTTATTTTTTGACAACCATTGTTAATCTGTTTATGTATTCGTGAACCTCCCTTATCATGTTCATATAAAGTTTTGATGTCATAAGGCTAAGAAAATACGAATTTTGAAAAGTCAGTTTTTAAGAGGTAGTTCATAAGGCTGGTTCATAGTCAATACTAATGATAAAAGGTAGATAGTCTATAAGATAGTGACACACACACCCCAACTTCCCAAACTTCTATTTTCTTCCCCCTTAGTTGCCTGAAAGAAATTACAGATCATCAGTAGTAAGGGATTCCAAAGGACCAGTAGTAGAAGGAGGCTCCTGAGGTTCAACAGTAGATGCATTTGCTGAAGTAGGCATCAATTCTTGTAAGGTAATAATGAGAGAGTCCACAACAGACTTCCTATCAGACAATGTACGAATTGTGCAGCTTAGCATTCTAGATTCTGTAACCAAGGTATGTAAAACCTTGTTACCTACTGCACGTGGTAATAAAAATCATCACTACATAATTGAGCATCATTAGGCTGGTCATCGATATTTGAAACTGGAGCTTTCATGGTGTGAACAATATCTGGAACATGCGCCCTTTGAAACAAGCACAAGCTTAATTGGAGAACTTTTGGAGCAAGACTAGGGAGATCTTGTGCAGTGAGTACATTGGGATGTTGAGAGATCATTAAACCACGTAATAACCGAGGAAAGCAAATAGGAATTTTTAGTCCAAAAGACTCAGCATGACGCATAATTTGAGATAGAATGAGTTCCCCAACATTCACTGAAGCACAAGTACCAATCTCATAAATCAAATTGCCAAGAGCAGCTGAAACACTGAATGTGTGAGTCGAAGGAATCCAGTTTGCTATACCAATCTTATGGAGAATGGCATATTTAACACTTAAGGCATCAACATGCAAATGTCCAAAGGAAAGCCAGATTTTGATAGTTCCACCAATCAATTTTGTTGCCAATACTTCAGATGAAAGAGATTGAAGAGGAATACTAGTTGTTTGTTCTAACTCTAGATAATGATAAATTGTTGTAACATATATATCAAAGCATAGACCACGTACATGAATCCTACGATACTCTGAATCATTAGGATCATCAAATCCAGCTGAAAGATTGACAATAAACTCATGAATCAAACGAGGATAGTAAGGTCCTACTTGGAACACAGTTTTGCTCAACCCTGCTCGATGAATTAGGTTCATAATCTCTATACAGGAATGATGTTTATCAGAAATATTTACTTCATTAGCTATTTTACTTTGAACAACGTACTTCCATTTTCACAATGAAATGAGATTCCATCTAAAGGCACAGAGGGAACATTTGGAGGAATTTTACGATGGCCAAATTTAGTAGCAACAAATTTTGTATCCTTGATGATTTTAGGAGAAAATGTTTTCAGATGCAGGCCATTTTTCTTTCCCTTTTTGATTTTTCTTTTTCTTTGAGTAGGTCGATACATCATAATGCTTGGTTGGTTTAATAACCTCATCGATGCAAATATCATCATCCAAAGGTACAGAGTCAACTGGTACTGATGGTTCCTCAGGTAATATTAGTGGCTCTTCAGTATGAGATTGATTAGGAGAGGAATTAAGTAGATTTTCAGAGTTTGATGGTGATGGATTATCAATAGGAAAGTTTGTGTTAACTTCAGGATCAACATTATCAGTCAAAATATGATTAACAGGAAAATTAGAACCAGATGTAATAGAAGAATGTTGAGTTTCAACAGGTAAATGGACAATGGACTTAATATTTGGAGGAACTGAAACAGATTGAAAATTCGTAATGGAAGCAGATGCTAACTCATGCAAATTTGAAATACTTGAGTTATCGTCTAGGTCAGTCACTCTATCATCAACATTCGTGCCAAGGATATCAGGATTTGAGACAACGTTACCAGGAGCAGGAAGTGGAGAATCTTCAACTTGCAAAACCTAACCTTCTTCTTAATCACAGGTGATGAAGGACCATGCATGCAAACACCATGAATGTTTCTACAAAGCTAAAAATGCAAAATTTCTTCCTCTTCATAGGATCCACGACGAGTTGAGACCATTGTTACACTTGATGCAAACAGAGTTTCTCTACTACTTTAGGTGAAACGAGAAAATGGGAGAAGACGTTTTGATTCAAAATAATACCTTCTGCCACTAGTGAATTCAAAAGAAAAAAGAGAAAGAAAAATAATAATGGACTTATAGATCTTCTAAGAAAAATAATAATGGACTTATAGATCTTCTTCTAAGCACTTATTTATAGCCCATAAAGAAAATAACTCAAAAATTGAGTTTGCATATATTTAGGCCTACCCGTAGAGTTTCAAAAGTCATAGCATCAAGGAGTTTGGTTAAAATGTCAGCTAATTGAGTAGTAGTCTGGACATGCTCGAGAGTGATTATCTTATTTCCAACTAACTCACGAATAAAGTGATTTCGAATGTCAATATGTTTTGTTCTACTATGTTGTACTAGATTCTTGAAGATATTGATTGCACTCATATTGTCACAGTATAAAGTCATGACATCTTGATCAACTTCATAATCTTTCCACATTTGTTTCATCTACATTAGTTGTGCACAACTACTTCCTTCTGCTATGTATTCTGCTTCAGCGGTTGATAGTGATAAACTATTTTGTTTCTTGCTAAACCATGATATGAGATTGGTTCCAAGAAAGAAACAACCAACAAATGTGCTTTTTCTATCCTCTGAATAGACTGCCCAATCAGCATCACAATAGCCTAGAAGTGTAGGATTAGTGTTAAAGGAGTACCAGAGACCATAGTCTGTTGTTCCATGTGTTGGGTTTTATGTCCTTAAACTCGTAGATAGTAAATGTAAACCGTTGACCGTTATTAATAAACAATTATTATTTCAATGAATAGTAATTGATTA